>JAZFAV010000006.1:24850000-25290000 GCA_037954035.1 Rosalia funebris
GTAAATATGGTTATTGATCGGTACGGAATAGACAATTTATAAAGACAATTTCTTTCAAGACAATTTCTCATAAATATCGAACCTTCGCTTTCTTAAACCTACGTGTTGTAATATTACTTTAACGTAGAAAGCCTACTGGGGACAGGAATCTATCTGCGTGTGTTGTTCCGGGGGTCTCTTCACAGTGTCGAGTGTCGAGCGGTAGGGTTTGCAAGCTAGGGAATTAAAATGGAACAGACTTACCCCAATCCAATTCGTCTAGATTGATCACTCTATTGGCCTCCGGTCGATCTGCTAATAGGCGCGATCCCAGATTCGGGACCTAGGAACCGTGGAGTCCGACGTTGGCGAACGTGCAAAAACACTACGGTTTAAAGTACGCGGATGTTTCGTTCGCTTGTGTCCCTCGGAGGAATGAAATTAGGCGCGGACGGGCGTGGGCCCTCGTCGATCCAACGGTATGGAACCGTGGGATTTCAATACCCCTTTGCTAAGGTACTGGTGTTGGATGAACGGTTATTTAAAACCTCTTTTTAGTTTGCTTCTTGACGAACCTTTTCATAAAATATTTTATGGGCAGGGCCACATAAAATATCCAGATCGCAGGTATACTGAAAGCCTTAGCTAGGTACAATTAGTTAGATACAGGTCACTCGAAGCGCAGCTAAGCAAGCAAGATCGAATTCGCCAAAACCTCCGATATTTATACACTCCGATCCGGCTCAGTCGTACACGCTGACAGTGACGTCAGGGTGACGTGATCGCTTGACTGGGTCGAACTAAGTATATCCAGAGGGGCGTGGCTAATACGTCACCTCGAGCGAAAGTATAAATTAAATCGAGGTCCAGGATTCCGTTTCCTCGACAATTTCCAACCTGGGAATGGAGCATTTAGTGCAACATTTTGAACATTTAGTGCAAATTAATTTTCTATATACCTATAATTTTTTTTAAATGAAATTCCCTGTATATTATACTGATTCGGAAAGGTGATACATTTACCTATTTAACGAGGTTAATTAATGTACTGTAAATGTATTTTAAAAGGTAATGTTTGATTTATGGGCACTTTTTTGTAACCTTTCCAAGAATATTAGCCTTTTGGAATGTTATAACGGGTGGGGCATGAAAATTTTATTTTGTCATTTTGAAATGACAACAGACATACTATTTTTTTAAATAAATTTGAAGTTAGTGATATTTGCACTTAATTTGAGTAGATGTAGCACAAATATGACAGTAAATAATTATGCAAACACAATTTTAGTGGACTTGTTTATTATTTATAGACAGTGCAAAAAGATTATCAGCAGAACTTGTAGAAAATTTAATGAGAAACATCCGAATTTGTCGCAGATGAACAACAGAAAATTTCTACGAATTCAGAGGCATTTCATACATTTTTGCATGACAAAAATGGCATTTTATAAAAATAGCATATCTGATGTCATTACAAAATGACAAAATAAAAATTTCATGGCCCACCCGATATGACATACCAAAAGACTAATATTCTTGGAAATGTCACTGAAAAGTGAGGTACAAGGTACCTTAACCTTTTTAAATAGGTAAAGGTATCACCTTTCCGAGTCAGTAATAATATACAGGGCATTTCATTTAAAAAAAATTGACTTTCATGCATTTCTCTAAGTCACTTATAGAAAGCGTTCTCTAACTCACCCTGTATGATATTCGAAACATTTGATTAATGGAGAAGATGCCAGGCTTTGCCTAGCCGCAACTAAGAAATCTATCCTTTAATTGCTGCGTAGGTAGGAGAAAACACGATTTACTGAAAGTCAAAATTCTTTGGCAATAAATTCAGAAAAGAGTTATTATCTCGATAACGGTTTGAGATAGATACAGGGAAATATTGCACAGGAAGTTACACAGAAAGAGACGACAATCCAAAATATGCAAAAATATATAGGGTATTCCATTTAAAATAACGAAAATGTTGCCAGTTTTACATAGCAACATCGCACTTTTGAAAATATTTTAGTTGCATATGCTAAAGATCTATTCAGTATTGTTGAATTTAAGTCAGTATTTGAAAATCACAACCATAACTATTTTTGTTGGTTATTTAAATTAAAATTTTATTTGATTAAATAAACAATTTGATTAAGCAAACAAGCTAATTTTTGGTTCAAATCTATCATGTTACGTAAATTGTACGTTATGTAATAACATGTACCGATATGAAACAATGCATCGTAATATACCAGTTGAAATTACGAATCTAGGATAAAAGACATTAATATCACATTCTGTGAAATTACAACTTGACCAAATTCATTTTAGCCGTGCCCTTGAGGTGTGCAAGTTACATGGATAGCAAGAACACTCCGTATATTTATTTTTAACCACTGCGTGGGTTTCTCACATAATAATAACTGTTAAAGATACAGCTTTATCTCACACCCACCGATAAAGCTGCCCTCAGACGCCCTCAGCGTTGATACCACATCATATAAAAGTGTAGCCCCTCGAATTGTAAGTCAGATTATACTTGTTATTCGTTAGAGTTAGTACTACATAATTTGTCATCCAGAAATAAATAAAAGTGTATTACGATAATTGTTTTGCTGTTCTTCGAACCCTAAACATATTTGGCGCAGTCGGTCGGATAGTGCAGAAGATCCTGAAAATAACACCTGAAGACTACCACGTTCAGCGGTACCTTTCCTGAACCAAAGCCAGCAGGTCCAGTCAGAATTCTTCTTGTGGTCTCAACCCTTAAGCACTAAACCAGAGGTACGAGCAGCGACTTCGGAAGACTAGTAAGTACCAAATATTCTCTCACCCATCTATTTTTCCTTGCTTACCCTTTTTTCAAAGTGTGCAATTGGTATAAATAGAAACTTCATGCAATAACTGACTCTGTGTGATCTTGTCTGAAGGAACCCTATATTTCGTTGACTTTGGGCGATTATATAGGTTAGGTTAAGATTTTTTTTTGCCAAAATAATAAAACTAGCATTGAATAATTCATATTAAGATAAATTCATCATTAGACTAGTAATATAGGCCAAGCTGGCAGAACGAAAAAGAAGTAAAACAAATTTTCAACATTTCCAACCATACCAAAAGGTTCAAAGCTTGTCAATAGTAACGAAGAACAAAACATAAACGATAACCAAATTTCTAACAATATTGATTCATTCTCTAGTAATACGATTAAAAAAAATCAAAACAACAAAATGGCTGTAAATTATCAGTTAATGAAAATGTACATCGATATTATTCCTCACTTTGACAGCTTACCCAGCCTTTTAAACGAATTTATAAGTAGCTCGCAAGAGTTATTGAATAGTTTCCCTACTAACGATCAAGCGACGCAATCTTTTATGTTAAGAGCAATCAAATCTAAACTGAACGGTCAAGCCCAAATTATGGTTTCAACTCGTTTAGAATTAAATACGTGGGAGCAAATTAAGGAATTATTAATCATCAACTTTGGAGACCTACCTTGTTTACAACAAGACCTTTTACATTTAACTTACGACAATCGAAAGAAAATCTATTACAATTTGCCGCTCGTATACAACAATTCCAGATTTCAAAAAATAAAACCAGCCACAGGTAGGATTCGACATTTGTCCCGGATCGGAACCGAACGACATACAGCTGTTTCGAACTTGTTAGTTCTCATCAGTGCCGCATACGGTACGCCGATTCAGGACAAATGCCGAATGAACTTTATGGCCTATACATCTTTATCGATACGATCTCTGTCAGTAACTTATAAGTCGGAAATCGAGAAAGGAACCACCAAGGCGCCAAGCGGCTATCAAAGTAGTTCCCGAATAGCAAAGCTATTACATAATCGCTCTAGGAAACAACTACTCCTCGGGCTAAAGCCCCGGCAGGCATTGAATTATACCCAGAAGCGATCCTCGACCCCTTTCTCGTGTTTCTGCACGATCAGATAAGGTTTCAAAAAATAAAACCAGCCACAGGTAGGATTCGACATTTGTCCCGGATCGGAACCGAACGACTGGCTTGGTGGTTCCTTTCTCGATTTCCGACTTATAAGTTACTAACAATTCCAGAGTCTTTTAATGTCAAAATTACAACAAAGTGCCCATCCACAAATGGTAAAAGAAGCTTTAGCCACCATCTATCAACAACTCGCGTTAGACACATATGTTAGGAATTTACCGTTCCATTATCAACAAATGTTGAGAACACGAGAACAAGATACCTTAGAGAATGCTATTGCCTTCATTCATAAAGAAGAACAGTTTAATCAATATAGACTGTTAATAAACCAGAAACTTCCAACATCACAAAACAAAAATCAATAAATAAACCCCAATCTAGTTTCCCACAATTCGGAAGTACATTTTCAAATTTCAACCCCCAAAATATCTCGCAACAACCTCTTAAACAACCACCTGTATATTCAACATTCCCCAACTCTCAATTACGAAATTTCCCATATCAAAACAAACCTCAATTTCCAAACGCAAATCAACCATTTCGGAAACTCCAGAATGTTTTCAAACCCGGGCAAGTTGTCAATACTTACCAACCAACACCCATGTCAGGTGTATCCGTAATACCCAAACGTCAATTTCCACACCCACAAAATTCTAGATCAAATCAACAATCGAAACCCCCATTCCATTCCGAAGAAATATTCAACGCTGAAACAGACGGAACACCGCCCTCACGAACTAATTCCTATTCAAACACTCCGTACCCATCAAGTAACATGTACGATTTTTACGAGCTTCGGCGACAAGACCAACTTGACGCCTCAACAACCGACTACACTTAAGGACAGACAGGACGATATGACACAGAATTACGAAACTTCCGACGAACATTTTTTCGATGACAACCAGCCCCTCAACGAGCCAACATAAAACATGAATATAATTCAGTATCTTTCCCTTGTAGCCTTCCATACATAAAAATACAAAATTCCCCTCTAAAACTTTTAGTCGACACTGGTTGTTCGAAAGGCATTATTCGCCCTTCAATAATAAAAAAATTCTACCCCGAATTCATGTACAATCATCAGACCGAAATTAAAACCTGCACAGGCAAAGCCAAGATCCAATTTCGAGCAGAAATCCCCGCATTTGAAGAACTTCATTCTAATAACACTATCGATGTTCTAGTCTACGATTTCCATAATTATTTCGACGGTCTAATTGGTTTTGAAGACCTTTGTAAATTTAATCTCTCTATAATATTCTCAGAGAAAATTATCTATAACCCTACTTTCATAATTCCTCTCCACTTCCGTGACCCGTCCGAAACATCGATATCATACTCTATTAATGCTAAAGAAATTATTATCAGACAAATTCCCGTCGACGCCCCCGACAACGTTGAAATATATATACCAAAACAAATTTCTCACAATTGCGTTATCCCGGAAACCATTACTATCGCTAATCAAGGACTCGCCTATACAGAGATACACAACATAAGTGATAACCCGACTACCGTCCGATTCAATAAGAATATCGGAACACAACCCTTATCTTCTTTCGACTGTTACTACCCACAAATCTCTTATCTATCTAACCACTCACCCCGCAGTCAACAAATTCCAAATCTCCTGCGTACAAATCATCTTAACACCGAAAAGAAAAATAATCTTTTAAAATTATGACAAGATTATAACGACATATTTCTTCTCCCTGACGACAAACTAACGTTCTCTAACACAGTTACACACGAAATTAAAACGACAGACGAGGACCCCGTTTACGCTTTATCTAGAATAAAAATTGAAAATGAATAATACGTTTGATAACAAAGACGACCAAATAGACCGACAATCGATTATCGCGAACCCCGGCACCATTAACGACGACATCGACGAAATCCTTAAAAATAACTTACAGAACGGAACCGAACCCGACCCCGAGGACCTAGATAGAATCATAGAAAACCTAGAAAACGTCTTTCCGAAATATCCAGTAACCATTGAACCCGCACAAGAACAACCTAAACAAATTGCACAAGACACGCCGATGATAGATAACGATTTAGACAATAACACGGTACACTCTTCTATCGAAAATCCGATACTAAACATACCCTATACCGAGCAACCCATAAACCACTATAAAAATCAAGTAATTTTAACAGAAAGCAATAATACACCCCGAGAAATCACTAGTTCTGAAGACATTTTCAATTCATCAAAAATCAGACATTATATTACAATTCGCACTCATCTTAGTGACGAAGGCACCTTTAAATTTGTCAAACCATTTATAAACTTTAAAGAAACAAACTGCTTATACTTTAAAACCAAAGAACTAGAAAAGAAAATCATTCGCATACTACAACAAAATTTAAATAACAAAATAAAAATTTTCATAACAAATATTTTGCTTGAAGATGTCGTTTCAGAGCAGGAGCGACAAGAACTAATAAAATACCACCATCAAGGAAAGACCTGCCATCGTGAAATTAACGAAACTACAAACTCGTTACTCAAACGATATTATTGGCCAAACCTATCGAAAGATGTTACAAACTTTATCAACACTTGTAACACATGTCAAATATCCAAATATGAACGACATCCCTACAAAATTAAATTTCAGATCAGTCCTACACCTCACAAACCTTTTCAAACAATACATATCGACGTATTCCAAGCCGAAAAAGAATATTTTCTAACCTCATTCGATCCTTTCTCCAAATTCGGGCAAGCGTACCACATCCCCAACAAAACTGCCATCGAGATGCAAAACAAGTTATTACTCTTGATATCCCATTTCCGCATACCCAACAAAATAATTGCAGATAATGGTCCAGAATTTAACAATCAACTGCTTAAAGACTTTTGCCTCCTACATAAAATTGAACTTCATATAACAACACCACGAAATTCTAATTCAAATGCCGCCGTGGAAAGATTCCATTCCACATTATTAGATTCTATAAGGTGCTTGAAAACAGAACACGCAAATAAACCCATATCTTACATCATTACCCTAGCTGTCATGCTATATAACAATTCAATTCATAACGTAACAAAATTCACTCCATTCGAAATAGTCTTAGGACATTTAAACAAAGAAACGCCATTTGAATTAAACGAGAATGCAATCATATCCAATTATGTTCAAGAACACAAAGAATTAACAGGACATATATACAACTCTATAAAAGACAAACTTACAACTAACAAAGACAATATTATATCAAAGAGAAACGAACAACGCGAAGACCCCGTAGATAACGCAGAAAATGAAACTGTATACATCAAATCACGCGACTATAGGTACAAAACTAAACCAAAATTCAAAAAATCAAAAGTTGTCCAAGATAGAGGTCCCACTCTAATAACTAATCATGGTCATTACCACAAAAATATAATAAAAAGAAAAAGGAAGTTAAATAAAATATTTCCTTTACAGGAAACAACTGACAACACGACAGACATAGACAATGAAGACAATCCTTCTGCTTCTACTACCCTTATCACTAACGATAAACCCCCACGCCATGGATATTTCCTTCGAAAACATTAATCACCCAGTATGAATATACTGGGTGATTAATGTTTTATTTTATTGATTATACCAAAGTGGTATGTGTCACATACCACTTTGTAACTACATTAATTATTTTATATTCTATTCTTTGTAATTACAAGTGGTATGTGCCACATATCACTTTTCAATTTTCAAAATTCTAGATGTCACTATGTATTTCTGCTGATCTACGTTTTATGATAAGAGATACAACCTTAAAATTCTGTAGTATTAAAATCGGATTCACATACACGTATATAACCCCAAAAACTCAAAATCGAAAAAAATGCGACATACAACAATGACTGGCTAATAAAGAGAAATAATAAAATTTGTGCGAAATAGCATAAGGTAAGAAGACCACTTCTCGTGCTGCACGTGTTTTAAATTGAGCGTGTTAGCTTTTTAAAAAAAACAATAAAATGATTTAATTCCACATTGAAATGATTACACGCGATGAATCTTGTGTCTAGAGATGGATTACTGACAACTGCGTCGTGCTTCATACATATTTTCCTGGATTATGTCGTAAAACATATGTTACAGTATTGAATTACCAAAGCGGATAAGAAAATATTATATCGATATTAATAAATGTATTTTATAACATTTTAAGTAAAATCATATTTGATATCCATTAAGTTTACTATCGGAATAGCTGAGTGTTCCGATAATAAAGAAAAACATCAATTTCGGTTTAATATTCTTCCAATTAGGTGGCTGGATTTTTGGGTGGCTGGCAACTAGTGGGGGATTTGCGCGTCCATTATTTAATAATAAACTACTTTTCAATTTTTTGTACCTTGACTTTTCACAATTACAATGAGACAACGAAGGATACATTTTAAAAGAATTGTTATTAATTGCGTTTTGTTGTCTACATGAAACAGTCCTGGGAAAGGGCTTCGTGGAACCTTCGGTTTAACAACAAAAACAGGTGATTGATTTTTCACCAACATCGAAAGATTGCACGTTTGTCGACTCGCGTTTCTCTAATTGACATCATTAGGAGATGATTAAAACTAGTTTTATTTAAGCTTTTTCATCTTTTGATGATGCCACTATGTTTACTGTACTACGTCAGTACAGTAAAACCTGGATATATTTTGAACATACATGTAGGTCATGCTAGCCATATAATACATAAATTCAGACGTTTGTTTTAATTGAATTATGCCCCGCACTATTATATTTATATCGATATACAGCTGCCTCAAACAAGCGTGATATACACATATCTACCTCTTATAATTGAATAATCATTTTAATATGTAAGAAAAGCTTCCAGGTGAAATAATAAAAGCAAAATAATATCAAATAGGATTTGTTAAATGTCATATTGTGTGTCCACAAGAATAAATAGTAGGACTAAACAAAAAGAAAAATATTTTTTTAATTATGGTAAGTCATAAGTTTATAATGAATAAATACATTTGTTATAACTGGAAAAGGAATATTTGCTGCAATAAATTCTAGATACCTGATTAAAACATTAAAACTTACAGTTTGAAGCATCTCCTGATAATGCATACTTGGTTAGCGAAAGCGGGTTGAAGACCGACACGATACTCGATATCCGTGGAAAACTCGTCACCTGTTTTGTTTTTTATATTGTGATTCTGATGTTTGTCCAATTAACAATGCTGACTATGCTTGCGATCATTTTAGGGTAATATGCTTAAGGACAATGCATATGAATAGGGTAATATTCATTTAACATATTCTTATTCAATAATTGAAGGTCACATAAATGAGTATTCGTATCAGAAATATAGTGTTCCGTTGATGTAGGATAAGACTACTAAGACTGGTCTATATATATATATATATATATATATATATATATATATATATATATATATATATATATATATATATATATATATATATAGACCAGAACCTGCAGTGGGAATAAGTCGGAATCTGATCAGAGACCGCATCAATGCCTGGGTAAGAGACCAGCATAATAAAAGATGGAGAGGAGTAACGGGTTGTCGAATAACCAAACTATTCATCGAATATTCAGAGATTGAGAAATTTGCTCAAGAATTAATTAAATTGAACAGGCACAAAGCCAGAACCCTGATGGGAAGCATAACGGGCCACCATAGTACTCTGAATGCATATAAAGTCGAGAAAACCTCGATTCATCTTCTTTACACCTGCCCCGCACTAGAGGAGGAGAGGTACCTTATATTAGGGACCCCTGTTATCCTAGAGGAGGCGAGGCTTAAGGCGGGAGACGTGCCTAAATTGCTCCTTTTATGGGATAGCATTTTTGGATAATGACCCGGATAAGAGGGGATCGCCAAGGGACTACCCATGCGATCAGTGGCTGATGAGGTCCAAACCCATATACCATAATGTAATGTATACAGTCTTTCAGCATATCATATTTCATTTGAGTAATTTCCAATCGTCTGTTTATGTGGGACTACCACAACATTAACCTAGTTTAAATTACAGCTGATCTGTAAAATATGTACTCAAGCATTTCTTTATATGGAATTATTATGTTATGTTGTGATTATTGATTAACCTTGATGGGATTCCTGCGTCTTTTAAAACAATTCCTATTATATTAAACTCATAAGTTTAATATAATAGGAATTGTACGCGAGTACCGTACTCCCGTTTTATATCTCACTGCATGATGCAAATTGCTACACGGTGCAGTGTAAAAATTTACTGTACCATTTGAATTATTGTATGGTACTCCCATACTATGATTTGTACTTTTGACTGTAAGGTGATTTACACCACGGTACTCCCGTGTTAAACTTTACTGTACAATTTGAATTGTTGTTTGGTACTACCATACTATGATTTGTACTTTTAACTGTAATGCGATTTACACCACGGTACTCCCGTGTTAAACTTTACTGTACAATTTGAATTGTTGTTTGGTACTACCATACTATGATTTGTACTTTTAACTGTAATGTGATTTCCACCATGGCACTCCCGTGTTAAACTTTTCTGTACAATTTGAATTGTTGTATGGGGGTACCTATAGTATGGGAGTACCTCCCATACTATAGTTTACACTTTACATTTTTTTTACTCAGTTTTCCTGCGGTAATATGATCCGATGTTTTCTGCTCGTCCATTCCTGATACGGTGTTAACGTCATTTTTTTTAAAGTCAGCAACTTTGGAATATTAGAGAGGTCACAATGTACATAGTTCCAATACCCCACGCACATTTTTCTACATGCAAATGTTTTTGGCTTATAATGTCCCAACCGATAATCACGTCTAACTTGTTAGGCATTACGTCATTGGGCACAACTGTAAAACTAATTTCGAGACTAACAGCTATTAATTCAAAGGTACCAATAGTTAAAACAGTCTGTAATCCGAACCAACAAAGTACGTACGTCGGGTTTGATAACCACTCCTGGTCTTTCAGCAGCGGTGTCGCTGAGATTCGATAAATCAGCGCCACTATCGATGAGATATGAAAATGAAATGAACTGATTCTTACACAATAACGTAGCTAGTGGTGACGTGGCTAGGCCATGTCCTTGTCGTATAAGTATCACTCTATGTAGTCTAAATGTTTCACAGACTCGGTTTTCACAGGTACGACGTCCTTTTTCTTAGTACTTGTGTAATTAATTACTACAGGCATCCTGACGATGACTTATCTGCCCACACTTGAAACATTCTCCGTTAAAAGTTGTATTTTCTATGCGAGAACGAAGTGGTCGATATGTATGCATTAAGCTGTTGCGTAGTCTGAGTTATAAAACGTGAACTCATTGTCGGTCGGTGTTGACGTTAACGAGCATCAAATTCTCCTAAAAATTTCAACAACTCTCTTTCTGTCGCTGGTTTTTGTATACGGATTCATGACTGTGCCTCTGAATGGTCTAAACCATATTCGATCATGCTCAAAATTGTACTCCATGGCAGGCTATCGTGGAAACGTGCAATACTACGCAATTTTTGTATGCCATAATCACTAAGAGAGTAACAATATATTGACTACATAGTGTAGCCGCGTGAATGCGCGAATACTTGGAGTTTCACGGTCAGGGAAGGCAACGGCAAGGTTTTCTGAAAAATGTTCTCATGTTCGACAAATAGAACGCTAATCACAATAATAACGATGCGCTCTATTCTTCAAGGCTTCGCCGGATTTCGCGATCATTACATTATCGCTGACATTTAGTTCTGTTTTCAGATTTGTGGCATCATCTAGCCATTCTTCTATAGAATACGTACTAGTGTCGGGATCATTTTCCGCCAATTGAAACGACGTGGTTCACGATGTTGAAGCGTGCGCATTAGGTTCATCCACAACATTCAACGCGGGTGTTACCTCTGCCGCCATCTTGGTGTGTCGCGTTAATTATATTAATTGGTGCTGTTGGGCTGCTATCACTACTAGCAGAAACAGGAGAAACTACTGGTTCCTCCTGTTCTGGTTCACTACTGTCACTATTGGGTCTGGCATTGACCAGATCATCACGTAAATCTTCCATATTAAAAAAAAACAGAATAGTTCGTCACTATAAAATTACTCTTTGTCCTTCTGGCACAATGGATAGTGTCATACTTCTGATGTAAGCGTTCAAGGGCTGTTTACCCTAAATAAAAGTAAAACTTCACTTTACAACCAATTTATTAACATTCGTTATGGCAACAACTTAACATAACGATTAATAATAATTGACTAATGGCGTATTATCGATCAAGCCTGACGGAACTGCTCCGATTCTCCGATTAACTCCTAACATATATATATATATATATATATATATATATATATATATATATATATATATATATATATATATATATATATGTATATATATATATATATATATATATATATATATATATATATATATATATATATATATATTGTTATATAAAAATACAGTTTATGTACATTGTTAACTTTAGCTATTATCTTGTGAGAAGGTAATATGATATTCTGGGAATCTGTTATCGTTCTCTTTCCAGACATCATACGATACCTACTTAACCTTTGATAACATTGTATATTTCATTTATCACTAAATGTGATGGCTTGGAGTATTGCCAAGGCCTTCCCAGAAAGCCACGCTTTGCCACGCGTTAGCGTCAGCATTTTTAAACTTATAAATTATATCCAAGCCAGCACAGTCAGTCTAGATTTTAACTTCATTTCGTCGTCTACGACTCATTTCAAAATTATACAAAATTATAAATAAAGTGTTTAATATTAAAAAATTGAGATTCTAATCTCTAAAAGCGGTATCCGAATCAAAAAGTGCTACGAAAAATAAACAAAAAGTGCTACGAAGAAGAAACAAGAAAGAAATACAAATCAACTCTTGAAGAAAAGAGATCTCAAGAAGAAAGAAGAAAAGAAAAATAAATCAATCCACAGCGGTGAACTTCGGAGTAGAACACGGAGCCTTGCCTAACTACCCGCGAGTTCAGCCGACACCAGCCCATCCTCTACATTGGCCCGCCGTCGCTAGAACACGGACCTGACCTCACTGGCTTCGGACTCATTGGCGGAACAGATGGAAGGAATTTGGTAAGTCAAGGAATTGTCTCGCTTGCCATTTTTATTGTGTACATTTTATTCACATTTATTTGTGCGTTTAACGATATTTTATTCGTTACAAAAAAGGACATAGACCAGTCCAGGTTATTTTTACATTTAAAAATGTAATTTAAATTAATTAACAAAAATGTCTACTGAAAATCTTAATAATGTTAATGAAGGAGAACACGTAGAACCCTACAAACTCTCCGAAATCTTTTCAATTGTACCGGAATTTGATGGTAATCAAATTTTTTTGCAAACCTTTTTGAATGCTGTAAGATGTGCTTACAGTATGGCCGTTGCTGACCAGCGTATATTTTTGACTCTCCATGTAAAGAATAAATTGCGCGGTAAAGCTGCAGAGTTAGTTAACTCTCGCAATCCTTCCACTTGGGAAGAAATTAAAAATTTACTTGAAACTCATTTTGGCGATTCCAGAGACCTTACGTCTCTAATACAGGATCTTCAAAGAATCCATCAACAAAGTAACGAAAGTGCGTTAAATTTTGTGTCTCGACTACAAACCCATAACGCGAAAATGCACGCAGCCGTGCAGAAACAAACTCTAACACCCGAGCAAAAAACTGCTCAATCTAATTTAATAGAAACAATGACGCTTAACACCCTTTTAACTGGCCTAGATCCAAAATTAGGATCAATTATTAGAGCGAGTAACCCTGAACATGTTAACTGCAATTTCACGTATCAAACGCGAGTTGCAATTGTCGTATTTTGAATCACAAAAATTAAGAAATCAAAAACCTGTAAATTCAAATTTTAGAACATCAATGCCAACACAAAATAACTCGACTAGAAGAACTTGTAATTTTTGTAAAAGGATTGGTCATTCTACTGATGAATGCAACCAAGTACCAAGCAACAAAGTGGTTATCCACCACAATTTCAAAATTTTTCTCGTCCAAGTTTTAATAATTTTAACAATAACAATAACAACCAAACTCAACAATCAGCCTCTAGTAATTTTCAGAGACCTCAAATCAATCAAAACTCATTCAGACCACCTAATCAAAACTTTGCTCAAAATAACTTTCAACAAAACAGGCCACCAGCTAACAGGCCAAACCCAAATTTTTTAAATCAACAAAGACCTCCGGTCATCAGACCAACCCCAAACTTCAATCAGAGAGCCCACCATGTAAACAGGTTCGATGATCAATATTACGACGAAAGCTTTAATCAAAATCAATATGACTGATCAAACTGATCAATACCAATACTACAATTACGATCACAATAATTCCAATCCAAATAATTACAATTACGATCTTAACAACACTGATAATACTGATTATCAGCAAATCAATAATTATTGCTATGATGATACTGTTCATCAAATTCAAAATTTTGACGACCAATACAATTGTAATCCCAATCAGGATTTTCAACTAATTTAACCCCAAGACCAACCCCCGAATTTAGAAACCCAAATCTCCAACATCCAAACGCAGGTTCGAACAATGAATCTCAACCAAAATCAACCAGACGAACAGATATTTCTATAAATCGTGGATTTACAAGTTCTCTTTTGACAGTAAGCTCCAAAAATTTATATTATATTAAGGATGCAACAAACATATTTAAACTTTTAATAGACACAGGCGCTGGACTTTCAATTTTTAAGCCCAAAACTTGCGAAAAATTTAATCAACGTTGTTCAGAAAATGTATATGTTCAGAAATTATTCAAGGTATAACTGATGAAAAAATTTTAATCACGGAATCGACTTTAATCCCATTTGCAAAAGGTAACTCTCACAAAGTTTATATTCACGATATAGACATTGAATTCGACGGACTACTGGGATCAGATTTTCTGGAACACTACGATTGTGTAATAGACATAAAAAATAAACAATTGATCACAAATTTCAAAACCATTCCACTTTTTAAGGCATGTGAAAATTTAAAATCAGCAAATGTTCCACAAGATAATACTTTACGTTCTGTAACCAAAAATTTTTCAAACAAAATCTCGATTACCCCTCGTACGGAACAAATTTTTAAATTTCAATGCAACCTCGTAAACACTGATGCTATATTATCAGCTCAAGAAGTAGAAAAGGTTCGTTTGCCAAATGAACTTGTCAAAATTAATCATAAAGGTGAATTTTTCACTTCCGTTATTAATGCAAATGCAATCCCAAAAATGATAGATTTTTCAGAGTTAAAATTAGAACCAATTCAAAATTCTATTTTACTAAATTCAAACATTTTAAGCCCAGAAACATGTCAAACTGACCGTATAGCAGAAATAAAAAATCAACTCAGGTTAGATCATTTAAATTGTGAAGAGAAGGAATTAATTTCCGAAATTTGCTTGGAATTTTCAGACATCTTTTATTTAGAGGAAGATAACTTAAGCTTCACTAACGAAATTAAACATTCTATTGATACTGGTAATACGAAATCTATTTTCACTAAATCGTATCGTTACCCACATATTCACAAAGAAGAGGTTAAAACCCAAATTTCGAAAATTTTATCACAAGGTATTATACGACCATCTATTTCACCCTGGTCATCCCCAGTTTGGGTCGTACCGAAAAAATTAGACGCCTCTGGCAAGCAAAAGTGGCGCGTTGTAGTTGATTATCGTAAGCTTAACGAAATATCCGTCTGAGACAAATACCCTCTCCCGAACATATCAGACTTATTAGACCAGTTAGGAAAATGCCAATACTTTTCAACCCTTGACTTAGCTTCAGGATTCCATCAAATAGAAATAGAACCAAAAGACATTTCCAAAACTGCATTTTCTGTAGAAAATGGACATTTTGAATTTATCCGTATGCCATTCGGATTGAAAAATGCTCCTGCTACTTTTCAGCGTGTGATGGATAATATCCTTTTAGGCATACAAAATGAACGCTGCCTCGTCTATATGGACGATATTATTATTTATTCCCCGACAATTCACGAGCATATTGATCGCCTAACCGAAATTTTCAAACGTTTAAGAAATGCAAATCTCAAAATTCAACCGGACAAATGTGAATTCCTTCGAAAGGAAGTCGCGTATTTAGGACATTATATTACACCAGAAGGAGTAAAGCCGAACCCAGACAAAATTAAATGTGTTGCGAATTTTCCAGAACCAAAAAACCAAAAAGACATTAAATCATTTTTAGGTTTAGCCGGTTATTATAGACGTTTTATACCCCAATTTGCTAAAATATCAAAACCATTGACAAAATTATTGCAAAAAGATGTTGTATTTAATTTTGATTCAGAATGTCAAAAATCATTTGATCAACTAAAAGAAGCCTTAGTAACCACTCCTATTCTTATTTATCCAAATTTTGATGACGAATTTATACTCACAACCGATGCTAGTTATTTCGCTATCGGAGCCGTTTTATCTCAAGGACCGATAGGTAAAGATCTGCCAATAGCTTATGCTTCACGAACACTGTGTAGCGCTGAAACTAAGTACTCCACAATCGAGCGTGAGCTCCTTACAATAGTTTGGTCCGTAAAACACTTCAGACCGTACCTTTTTGGCAGGAAATTCTAATTAGTAACACAGATCATAGACCCTTGACGTGGCTTTTATCAATAAAAGACCTCGGCAGTCGCCTAGCGCGTTGGCGATTAAAACTCGAGGAATATGAGTATGAAATTATATACAAACCCGGTAAAATAAATAAAAACGCAGACGCTCTTAGTCGTATAAAAATCAATCACTTTCAAAATTGTTCAAAATTTCAAAATAAAATTCTGACATCAAACTCTGACAATGAATCGAACACATCTGAAGCAACCGAAATTTCTCTGGAAGCTATCGTACAAGAACTAGAAACCTTTGTAAATTTATATAAAACTCAGTCACTAATTGACTACAATAAAATCAAAATAACAAATAATCATTTACTCGACAAAAGACATAAAGACGTCATTACATATTTTCAAAAAGACAAACTAGAAAAATTGCATTATTCAATAATCGAAGACATTTTCGAAGAAGAACCAAAATTTTGTCACAACAAAATTAATATTGTTTCAAATAAAACGGTTAAAAACAGAAAATATTATATTGTTCTTTTACCCTTCGACCCCGAAGAAATAATAGAGACAATGTTCTTAACCCTTTATAGAGACAAAGACATTTTTGAACCCTCAAAAACGTATTTTGTCGAAAACAATTCGGAACTTCCTATTTTAGAAATGCTTTCTTTCATTTTTAGTGAAGAAAATCTAAATTTTGTAGTATGTCAAAATATTACTCAAAAGCCTGACGATGATGAAATCCCCTTGATCTTAGATCAATATCACAACGGAAAGGCAAACTTACATCGAGGAATAAATGAAACCATACGTAGAATATGAAACAAATATGATTGGCCCGGTTTAACCAAAGATGTAGAAAAGTTCATTCAAAATTGTGAAATCTGTCAGAAAACTAAAGCTTTACGAAAAAATTTAAATAACCCATTGGTAATCACAGAAACCCCTAAAACCCCATTCGAACGAATCAACATCGACATTTTAGAAATCCCTACTCGAAATTATGTTTTAACGATCAGAGATGAATTGACAAAATTCACACAGGCCTATCCTGTTCAAGATAAATCTGCCAAATCAATCGTAAACACCTTACTGTTATATTTTCAACACTACGGTACGCCTCTGCGTATACACTGCGATTATGGCAGAGAGTTTGATAATACTTTACTAAGAGATTTATGTAAACTATATGACATTAAACTAATCTTCTCAAGCGTTAACCACCCTCAATCTAATGGTTCAGTTGAACGCTTTCACTCAACATTGCTTGAAATGATACGAGCAAATACTTCCGAAAACCCAAACGACCATCCCTTGTCAATAATACCATACGCCATTATATGTTACAATAATTCCATTAATAAAACACATGGCTTCACGCCATACGAACTTGTCTTCGGACACACATCTAGTCGTCCTCCAGAGACCCTATACAATCAAAAGGAGTTAATATCAAAGTACATACGAGATTTAAATAATAAAATTTCATTTTATTACAAAATAGCCCGATCAAAAACCAATGCTCAAAAAGAAAAGTCAAAAATTCGATTCGATAAACACGTACCAGAAAAACCCAATCAATTTCAAATCGGTGACAAAGTTTACGTTAAAGAATCTCAAATTAAAAACAAATTAGGTAATAAATTTAATGGTCCATTCGAAGTACAAGAAATATTCAAAAACTCTGCAATACTCATGAATTTAGAAACATCACAAAAAACAAAAGTAAATTTCGATCGAATGAAGCCTTATCATGAAAATTAAAATTTATTTTCAAGTTTCTCTTGCTGTTTGGCACAGTACTCACTCAATACACCATTAAACCCATTAACAACTTCATCGGAATTTATTATCACCAAGAATCAAATTTAGTAACAACAAACAAGAAATGGACTCTCCTGGTTCACAAGAACATTTCTAATATAAAAATTGCTTATGAACACAATGAAAAACTACTGGGTACACTTGTAAAAACAATTAGTCCCACATTTGAAAATATGAATCTCTTTAAAGGCGAGGTTAAAACGCATGTCAGTCTCCTAACTCAAATTTCAAAATCAATTCGAGAAAAATTAAACATAATTAATTATGATGTCAAAAAGCGATACAAGCGTGGCATTATAGATGGTATAGGCACCATATTTAAAGCGATCACAGGTAACTTAGGCGCTGAAGACGGCGAGTATTATAAAAATTGCATTAACAAATTAAATAACGATGAACACCAATTAGAAAACCTGATGAAAAATCAAATTTCAGTCACAACATCAGTAATAAAATATTTTAACGCTACAATTCAAAAACTACAGCTTGATGAGCGGACGTTTAATAACGACATTAAATTGATATCAGAAACAATTTATCGTACAGCAGGATTACGAATAATCCATAGCTCCATAATTACACCCGAAAATCTGATTACCTCACTTCACCAAATTGCTCAAAATTTACACCAAAATAATTTACCACTTCCTACTAGAATGTCAAACGTTGCTGAATACCTAGACGTAATGGAACTAGAAGCTTTCCAAGCAAAAGATGATTTCATTTTTGTATTAAAAATTCAATTAACTGATCAGCAAATATACACTTTGTTTAGATTATTTCCAATTCCAATTCTAAACAACCGAACTGGTCTATACCACATTTTATCAACATCTCAAAAATACATTGCGCGAGATGACAATTCTTTGATGTACATTCCTATGTCTAACCTGGATGATTGTAAACTACTGTTTCATGAAACCCAAATTTGTTCTAACCAGTTCGCATACCCTATCGACAAAGATGCCATTTGCGAAGCACAAATCATGAAGAACCTGAAATCCATACCCGAAAATTGCCAAACCTCGCTGATATTCGTAAAAGGTTATAAAGTTCAAAAATTAACCGGAAATACTTGGTTAATTATAAATTCAGAGCCTCTACATATCACAATCAACTGCAAACAGAGAAATTCAAAAACCGAATTGATTCTCAAAAACTCGGTATTAAAATTACAACCAGAATGCAATGCATTCATTGGAGCTACCAGAGTACAAGCAGATTCCAAGGACTTTTCTGAAACAACCAGTGAGTCTCACCCAATTATAATTCCATATGATTGTTGTGAAGACCTTTCTGATAACATCGAAATGCCGAAATTGCAACTGTTAAAACTAAACAACTTAAACGTAGAAGACTTGGACATCGCTAAATACAAGTTAGACGAGTACTCAAAAACATTAGATGACTTAATAAATGAACCATTCGTTTCTAAGCACATTTCATGGTTCACATATTTTACAATTACCCTCATAATCGATACTATCATACTTTACATTTTCTGTAAATTCCGTAAGAAGAGGAGACTCGCAATCGCCTTTACAACGAATTCGCCTCCACCTCCACCTAGACCCGGGAAAAGACTATTTGGAAGTATCCTTCTTAGGAGAAGACCTTCCATCCGACCCGAAGAAGACATCGCTCAAGACACTATTGAACTGAACTAATGTGTTGTGCAAAAGACAATTTGTATTTTATTCATTTATATTTTTGTTTTTATATTGTTCATTTTTTTATTTCAATTTAATTTTACTTTCAACTTCCTTAAAAGTTGCTGTAATACACCAACTTTTATTATAAGGGGGGAGTTGTTATATAAAAATACAGTTTATGTACATTGTTAACTTTAGCTATTATCTTGTGAGAAGGTAATATGATATTCTGGGAATCTGTTATCGTTCTCTTTCCAGACATCATACGATACCTACTTAACCTTTGATAACATTGTATATTTCATTTATCACTAAATGTGATGGCTTGGAGTATTGCCAAGGCCTTCCCAGAAAGCCACGCTTTGCCACGCGTTAGCCTCAGCATTTTTAAACTTATAAATTATATCCAAGCCAGCAGAAAGTCAGTCTAGATTTTAACTTCATTTTGTCGTCTACGACTCATTTCAAAATTATACAAAATTATAAATAAAGTGTTTAATATTAAAAAATTGTTTTTAAAAAACTTATAAGCTAAAATAGCATATAAGATATATATATATATATATATATATATATATATATATATATATATATATATATATATATATATATATATATATATATATATATATATATATATATATATATATGTATATGTATATATCCCACTATCAATTCTGCAGCCGTGCATTATAAATTTCCATATGATTCTGCGTCCATATATGGACGCAGAAAAGACATTTGTATTTTGCGCAGCTCCATATACTCCCAACGTCATCTAATATTGTAGAAAATTAACTAAGTATGAATCTACGTTAACATAATCTAAAGTAGAATACTGTAGAATATTTCATAACGATTTCCAGGCGAGTGCAATATTTTGGAAGAGGACGCATAAATATTTGGGTATTATAAATTAATATACAACTCCGGGTTTAAGCTTTTAACACTAGTTAGCGCTAAAAGCGTTTCGTATATACTCTGACTAGTATATATCTTGTACATTTTGAGATGATTCTGCGTCCTAGTAACCGGCAACAGTGTATTTACCATAAGGTTTGTTGAATATTGTGACAGTTGAGTTTGTTTCGAAAATTATAGTTATAGTTGAGTTACATGTAGGCATTTTTCGTTTATGCATGTAGGTAAGTAAAGCTGATTAATTTCGCTTTTCATATGAGTAGAGGACGACAGCCGGTGCTAGAGCTCCCCCCACCACTTTCTGTGACGTCATTGACCTTGAACGGGAAAACCTTGACCTTGATAGAGGTCACCTTGGCCAAGTTCATCGTGACCTTGATATAGGTCACCTTGATCAAGGTCATCGTGACCTTGAGCGAGGTTACTTTGACCTTGAGTAATGTCACCTGTGAAAGTCACTTGGTAGGGGTTATTTCAAAGTCGATTTCATCGGGACCAATCACAGATGAGATATTTTGTTTAAAAGTGTGGACATGTTTCGGTTAGCGTCATACAAACAGCGCATTGTAAGGTTCACTCTTGTTCAGGGTGGTCTTTTAAATTTAAGTTTTAATTATATTCAAATTTAATTAATTTAATCTAATTTATTCACATTATTAAATATCAATTAGACGATTCAATTTTATATCATTATTTAAAAAAAAGTCAGGTTATGTTAGGATTCGAACTCGCCGTCTTTGGGTTTCCAGCCTAACGCTTTTAGCTATGAGCTATCGAGTTCTTACGCTATTAGAGTACAAGGGTCGGGAATATGGCTGCACTAAAGAAAAAATAACTGTGGCAGCACTAAAGAATAAAACCTATGACGTAACTCACATAATTACTTTAAAATTTCTCAAATACAATTCGGTTAATATACGAGGTGATTTTTTAAACATACACAGTACTTCGTGGTGTTTACAATGTGGTCTTTTAAATTAAATTTTTAATTATATTCAAATTTAATTAATTTAATCCAATTTATGGAAATGATTAAATGACTATTTTTTTATAACGGGTGTTTTATATTAGGGTACATTTTCCTTTAAAATCTGTAATAGTGGTCGTGGGTGGTCGTATAATGGATCCTTATGTAGTCAAGATTCCCTCATTGAACAATAATGTCGCGTCGATTAGATGACAAACATATGTTTACGCCCCGGGCTTATTCAACTGTATTTCTTTCATGCACGTTTTGTGAGCCATATATGTAGATATAATTTGCCTATAATAATAAGATAAAATTGAGTTGTATGTCTATACCATTAATTAATTATGCGAATTTGTAACATTTACATTATATTTCGAGATCGAAAGTTAAATTTAAGTGAATCATGATTGTTATAGAGAGATTTTGTATAATAATATGAATATATCAGTGGAACTATGATTTTACTAAGAAACAATATAATTTATTCAGGGCTTATTCAACTGTATTTCTTTCAGGCACGTTTTGTGAGCGATATATGTAGATATGATATGCCTATAATAATAAGATAAAATTGAGTTGTATGTCTATACTATTAATTAATTATGGGAATTTGTAACATTTACATTATATTTCGATATCGAAAGTTAAATTTAAGTGAATCATGATTGTTATAGAGAGATTTTGTATAATAATATGAATATATTCGTGGAACGATGATTTTACTAGAAAGCAATATAATTTGTCCAGAGCTTATTCAATTGTATTTCTTTCAGGTACGTTTTGTGAGCGATATATGTAGATATAATACACCTATAATAATAAGATAAGAATTAAGTTGTATGTCTATACTCTTAATTAATTATGCGACTGTTTAACTGTTATTCTTTTCCGTCAGGATTTCATACATATATGTTTAACGTAGCTGGATACGCATAATAAGAATACGCATGTATCAGGATAATTAAGATCTTAGGCGAATAAATCGTATCTGGTTTACTGATTAAACCAACATTGTTGAGGGTATTAACTAATATGTACGGCGGAAATGTAGAAATTAGAAGGATTATTTTTTAAATTATGTACCTGTAAAACATTGCTCTAGAGAATGCTAAGAACTGATTTACTGGTAATATTTATCTCAAATTTGACAGGTTGGTATTCTCTAGTACATAATTTAGGTTGCTAATATGTCAGAATAATTCACCTAATACTAAACGGAAATATATTTAGAAAAAATCCTAAACGTATGCAATCTATAGATATTCTCAGCCGAAAAGTGCATAAAGCAAATATATATTTTCTCTTGCAATCTCGAATGATCATCTCGAGAATGGATAATAATCGTACACTCCACTAAATAGAAGTGCTTCCATAAGAAGAGTTTAATTCCATAAGAAGAGACTATATATATATATATATATATATATATATATATATATATATATATATATATATATATATATATATATATATATATAAAATAATTCAAGAATTATTTAACCGTATTATTATTAATACGAATTATTTTAAATGAATATTGACGTGGATATTATAGGCAAACCTTATTTACGTCCTAATTTCTGATATAATACAATATGTAATTAAGATATTATTTACTGGAAGTACAATGCGAAGAGGATCGAAGATCCTCTTGTAAATGGATGGGCAAATGAAAAGAAATCTTCATGCTTTTTTATCAAAATAATTAGTTATATTCATTTTAAACGGACAGACGCCCATATACGTAATACAAGTATAAATCCATCTTATTTTTACTTTATGCTGGCGTACTACTCAAGAAAAAAATAGACGGTTATATTTAAAAGGATGATATCAATAATTTTCATTTGGAACTCTAATCCCAGAATATAATAACGACCTCAAGACTGTGCCCAGTCGAACTTTCAGGCAAAAAATTATACTACGTACATAATATATATCTTAGTATTTAATCTGATACATGCGTGTCAAACTTCTGTCTGTTGTGGCGATTTAGACAAATTTATTACTAGGCCGACAAAACGACATTGTCCTTTTGATTCATTAGTTTCATTTAAAATTGGTATATATCTGCACCGCTTGATAT
Source organism: Rosalia funebris (assembly GCA_037954035.1). NCBI lineage: Eukaryota > Metazoa > Arthropoda > Insecta > Coleoptera > Cerambycidae > Rosalia > Rosalia funebris. The sequence continues at coordinate 24,874,039 of JAZFAV010000006.1, forward strand.
TTTAGTGTGCACAAAAAAATATACCCTCGAGTTCTAGGTAAATTCACAACGTCCCGTCGGCGCCGACTTGAATATCTTTTTTTGGGTGAAAAGGTACAAAAGTCATTTATGTCAGTTTTCCATTGTAACAATTGAAGGCGCCAAATGTGTACAAAAAAAACTACCCGGCTATGCTCATCGTATCATCTTAAGAGACTCGCCCAGGTATACGCACCAGCCCCATTCAATATTTTAGAACCTGAAATAATGCGACAATAACAGAAAAAAATAAAAGCCTGTTTTCTATTGTTTGGAACGATCGTTCACCTGTCTAATAAAGTAACAGTTTGATGACCTCAATCGAATTTACAAGTAGATGTTTAAGTGTTTTCAATATATATTTATTTAACTGTAAATTTTAAATATATGATAGAAAACACTGTAGATGTCGAACTTTATTGTAAGTTAACGTAAATAAATAAATCGAACTAACTTTTTATTAGTTTAAGTGGAAAGGTATAGCCATGGGATATAACCCGTATTTATATATCACACATTACATCGAAGAAATCTTTTGTTGGTTTTCTTCTGCAATTAAATGACTCTAATAATGGTATAATTAGCTGAATTTAGATTTCCTACTCTGTTAATATTTTTCAAATCTTCATTAAGAATATTAATTTTTGATGGATAAGGGGTGGCCAAATATCTACGTCGCATTATTCTGGGCAAATATATCCTTTTATTTGGGGACGTGTAAAAGATACATAGCATCGGTGGAATTTCTATTTAATAATAACATACATGGTATTTTCAGTATATTTTGGTAGTTGTTTGTAAGAAAAAATTGCTTAAAAGAAAGTGTCATTCCAAAATAAATTTATCAACATAAAAGTACATTTCTTCCTACGAAAAAAGTTTGTCGATTAACAAATTAATTATTTAATTGGCGAATATGAGTGGTATTACAAGATGAAAGGGTGCCACTTAAAATATTAACTGAGGTATTTGGAGATAAGGGCGTAATTCTAAATATCAGTGAACATTGGTTTTAAATTTCTCCTTCAGTATGTAAATTTGTCATTTTATTTACTAAAATAAATAGCTGAGATGGGTCGTTTGGCAAACAATTAAGATTATATACCAAAGTCTAGTTATTTAGGGCTTTGGTTGCATTAATTATTGCACAATACAGGTAATATATACTAAAATCTATTTACTTGAAAGAAATAGATTTGATGATAAAAAAGATCTATTGTGATAGATCTGCTAATTACGCATATAATTGCTGTAAAATTCCGATTCAATTTTTAGTTATTATCAATATTACCGGAATGACCCTGATATAATCATGGTGTAAAGAAAAAAATATCTATAGAAGATTATAGGAAAATTGTTGATAAAGCGGTTTAATATTTAGAAAAATGAATACGTTTAGAAACGATATACATGATATCTATACGGAAATAAAAAAAAAAAAAATAATAAAGTTGCCCTTTTTCACCCTGATGATAAAATATTCGTAATTGCATAATAAAATATTCGTAATATCAGGCAAACATTACCGTGGGGTCACAATGATATCACCTTTTTATTTATTTATTTATTTATTTCAAAGCGATCCTGAACTAATATAGAATGATTTCTATTAGATTTAAATAGGGAATTTGTCGATATAGAAAATCGTATTGGGGGTTGTAAAAATAATTTGGATGCCTCAAATACAACCAATGAGAGGGCACCTTGTAATTGCTGACGTGAAATCAACTAGTGGAGGTTGGAGTGGGAAGTTAGAGTGGGGGGGCAATCTGGCTTCTCTTCGATATTAGCTATTAGCTTTCTTTTTACATCCAGCAGTCGTTGAGTGTAAACGTAATTTTTAATTGTTAAATTATAAACATTTTGTGGAAAAAAGTTAAAATGGTTTTTGGTGAACCAAAGAAAAGTTCACTCAGTGTTTCTGCCGAAGGAAGCTCTCCGGCATTTGTGTCGTGGGTTTTAGGAGCCGCGACAATTCTTTCAAATATAATTATAAAGCCGGCATCCGAGGATAACACCTCAAGGAACAATGGCGGTGGTGGAATAAATAATGGTGGACTTCAGACCGCATACAACGAAAGCGTGCAAAGCCATGTTACTATAGATACCAACTTACCTATTCTAACATTATCACAGGATTATTTCGATTTTGAGGGTCTGTTCAACTTTCCTGTGATAAATACATGTGTGCCAGATAGTGCATCTCCGTCGACACCACCGAAGGTTTCAAATAGTTCTGGCTTTGGACTCGACAAGGGAATAATATTGCAGACGTGTGATACGATGCCTGCAGGATCATCGAAAACAGATAACAATGAAGTAGAACGTAAAGTCGGGTCCAAACCGAGCTTATTAAAAAATCTTGCAATGCAAAAAAGAATCCCGAGCAACAGGTGAGAAGTAGCTCTAACAAAGTTAAAGCAGAGGTGGTGTCCATAGTTAACAAACTAGGCCATTCTAAGGGGGTATTGTCCACGTCACACAACGAGATGGCGGACCAAGAAAATCCGATTGTGATATCAGACTCGTCTGATTTCGAATCGGATTCTGAAATATACTCCCAAACCAACATAGAGACGTGCGAGCGAAATTGGGGGTTCAATCATCAGGTTGAAGCTAAGTACAAGGCTGCATATGACCACGACTAAGCTGTTGAAAATTCTCACAATCAGATCATGCAAGAGAAGTAAGTGTCGAAAATGAAATTCAATGTCTGGTAGCAGAGAAGGAGAATTTGGCAATCAAACTTATTAAATGTGATCGGACACGTGTTAGGACTCGAAGTAGGTTGGAAAAGCTGGATAAGTTTCGGAAACAGTATTTTCGCCATTATTCAAAGTAGAAACGGTGGAAAACATGTATATAAAAATTATATGTGTATGAGTGTATGTGTGTATATTTGTAGATCTCGATCTGGAAGTTGGATGCAAAGAACATAATTTAATTTGTACTTAATGATAGATTATATAAATTAGGTTACCTTATATCAGGTTAAGGCATATAAAAGATGCTATTTTTTTTAAATAAATTATGTGTAATTAGATTAAGATATAAGTAAATACTTATAAATGTAGATATTATAATTATATTACAGTCAATTTTACCCTCATGTATAATAAGACCACTGTGAAAATAAAAAAAAAAAAGAAATGCATTTCCTCAAAGTATATATTTTTCATGAATATGTAGGTAAAATTCTGTTAAATTCAGAAAATTGACTGCGTTACAGCCAATTTAGCTGAGAGCTGGTACGACTATCCCTGCATCACTGGAGATGTTTGTGGAGAACCATCATATAGCCCGGGACCCGATTTCTTTTTTTTTTTTTTAGTCGTCAGGATCCCCGGACGTATCGGAAATTTATCCATTTTTTTCTTTCTTGGTGCTTTCCTTTTATCACTATTTTCTAAGCTCTTTCCCTCGGATTTCCTGAAAACTGATGGTTTCTTGGAACAATATGGATTTGATGAAAAGCTACGTTTTTTCCTCTTGCCACTCGTCTTTTCCGGGTCTTTGTTAATTTTTATAATTGTTTCATAAAAATTTATATAAAACAAGTTTTGTATATATTTAATAAAATACCGATAATTCAACCCTTCATTAATTAGTTAGCCCTGTGAAAAAAATCCCGATAATTAATGATATTTAATTAATTCAATTATTGATTTACATTTTAGTAGTATGTTCAGTGTTTATAATGGTATTATTAATGTTATTTTAAATTATCTGAAGTTGTGATATAGTGGGAAAGAAATAAAAAACAAAAGTAAAAAAATTTTTATTGTCACATCCAACATATGAAAGTGAGCCCAAAGAGTGTAGTGGTTCTTTAAATTATATATTTAAATATATCCATTCATTTTTATCGAAGACCTGGTATATGAAAATACATATCATAAATGCCTCTATTAATTTTATTATGTGAAAATTTACACTCAAAAAAATTTTGACACTACATCTAATGTTAAGGGATAACATATTAAAAATGTGAAGTAATTCATGATTAAAACCTCTTCAAGTATATAACTTGCAAGTTTTGTAATATACGATTGCTGTTTATAACTATAGTAACATATATTAATATCATATTTTAGCTTAGATATTATTTCAAAATCATTACATTTCAATATTTATTTGTCCGGGACGCTACAAATCCCGAGGAAAGTCGAAGACTCTCTAATACTGGCATAAATGAAATGTCGAAAATTTGTTAGATGAAATTTGTTTGAAAACAAATTTGTTAGATGAAATTTGCTTGAAAACAAATTTCATTTAACAAATTTTCGACATTTCATTTATGCCAATATTAGAGAGTCTTCGACTTTCCTCAGGATTTGTAGCGTCCAGGACAAATAAATATTGAAATGTAATGATTTTTAAATAATATCTAAACTAAAATATGGTATTAATATATGTTACAATCATCAACAGCAATCGTATATTACAAAACTTGCAAGTTGTATCCTTGAAGAGGTTTTAATCATGAATTACTTCAGATTTTTAATATGTTATCCCTTAACATTAGATGTATATTATAGTGTCTAAATTTTCACATAATAAAATTAATAGAGGCATTTATGATATGTATTTTCATATATCAGGTCTTCGATAAAAATGAATGGATATATTTAAATATATAATTTAAAGAACCAGTACACATTTGGGCTCACTTTCATATATTGGATGTGACAATAATTTTTTTTTACTTTTGTTTTTTATTTCTTTCCCACTATATCACAACTTCAGATAATTTAAAATAACACTAATAATACCATTATAAACACTGAACATACTACTAAAATATAAATCAATAATTGAATTAATTAAATATCATTAATTATCGAGATTTTTTTCACAGGGCTAACTAATTAATGAAGGGTTAAATTATCGGTATTTTATTAATTCTATACAAAACTTGTTTTATATAAATTTTTATGAAACAATTATAAAAATTAACAAAGATGTGGGTCCTGACGACTAAAAAAAAAAAAAAGAAATCCGGTCCCGGGCTATATGATGGTTCTCCACAAACATCTCCAGTGACGTAGGGATAGTCGTACCAGCTCTCAGCTAAATTGGCTGTAACGCAGTCAATTTTCTGAATTTAACAGAATTTTACCTACATATTCATGAAAAATATATACTTTGAGGAAATGCATTTCTTTTTTTTTAATTTTCACAGTGGTTTTATTATACATGGGGGTAAAATTGACTGTAATATAATTATAATATCTACATTTATACATATTTACTTATATCTTAACCTAATTACACATAATTTATTTAAAAAAATAGCATGTTTTATATGTCTTAACCTGATATAAGGTAACCTAATTTATATAATCTATCATTAAGTACAAATTAAATTATGTTCTTTGCATCCAACTTCCAGATCGAGATCTACAAATATACACACATACACTCATACACATATAATTTTTATATACATATTTTCCACCGTTTCTACTTTGAATAATGGCGAAAATACTGTTTCCGAAACTTATCCAGCTTTTTCAACCTACTTCGAGTTCTAACACGTGTCCGATCACATTTAATAAGTTTGATTGCCAAATTCTCCTTCTCTGCTACCAGACGTTGAATTTCATTTTCAACACTTGCTGTCTCTTGCATGATCTGATTGTGAGAATTTTCAACAGCTTGGTCGTGGTCATATGCAACTTTGTACTTAGCTTCAACCTGATGATTGAACCCCCAATTTCGCTCGCACGTCTCTATGTTGGTTTGGGAGTATATTTCAGAATCCGATTCGAAATCAGACGAGTCTGATATCACAATCGGATTTTCTTGGTCCGCCATCTCGTTGTGTGACGTGGACAATACCCCCTTAGAATGGCCTGGTTTGTTAACTATGGACGCCACCTCTGCTTTAACTTTGGTAGAGCTACTTCTCAACTGTTGCTCGGGATTCTTTTTTGCATTAGATGAAGAGCTGCAAAGAAGATTTTTTTAATATACCTCGGTTTGGACCCGACTTTACGTTCTACTTCATTTTTATCTGTTTTCGATGATCCTGCAGGCATCGTATCACACGTATGCAATATTATTCCCTTGTCGAGTCCAAAGCCAGAACTATTTGAAACCTTCGGTGGTGTCGACGGAGATGCACTATCTGGCACACATGTATTTATCACAGGAAAGTTGAACAGACCCTCAAAATCGAAATATTCCTGTGATAATGTTAGAATAGGTAAGTTGGTATCTATAGTGACATGGCTTTGCACGCTTTCGTTGTATGCGGTCTGAAGTCCACCATTATTTATTCCACCACCGCCATTGTTCCTTGAGGTGTTATCCTCGGATGCCGGCTTTATAATTATATTTGAAAGAATTGTCGCGGCTCCTAAAACCGACGACACAAATGCCGGAGAGCTTCCTTCGGCAGAAACACTGAGTGAACTTTTCTTTGGTTCACCAAAAACCATTTTACTTTTTTCCACAAAATGTTTACAATTGAACAATTAAAAATTACGTTTACACTCAACGACTGCTGGATGTAAAAAGAAAACTAATAGCTAATATCGAAGAGAAGCCAGATTGCCCCCCCACTCTAACTTCCCACTCCAACCTCCACTAGTTGATTTCACGTCAGCAATTACAAGGTGCCCTCTCATTGGTCGTATTTGAGGCATCCAAATTATTTTCACAACCACCAATATGATTTTCTATATTGACAAATGCCCTATTTAAATCAATAGAAATCATTCTATATTAGTTCAGGATCGCTTTGAAAAAAATAAATAAATAAATAAAAAGGTGATATCATTGTGACCCCACGGTAATGTTTGCCTGATATTACGAATATTTTATTATGCAATTACGAATATTTTATCATCAGGGTGAAAAAGTGCAACTTTATTTTTTTTTCATTTCCGTATAGATATCATGTATATCGTTTCTAAACGTATTCATTTTTCTAAATATTAAACTGCTTTATCAACAATTTTCCTATAATCTTCTACAGATATTTTTTTCTTTACACCATGATAATATCAGGGCCATTCCGGTAATATTGATAATAACTAAAAATTGAATCGGAATTTTACAGTAATTATATGCGTAATTAGCAGATTATGCATTAGTAAGTGCCATTAAAGCTATATTTTTTTCAAGTAAATAGAGTTTAGTATATATTACCTGTATTGTGCAATAATTAATGCAACCAAAGCCCTAAATAACTAGATTTTGGTATATAATCTTAATTGTTTGCCAAACGACCCATCTCAGCTATTTATTTTAGTAAAGAAAATGACAAATTTACATACTGAAGGAGAAATTTAAAACTAATGTCCACTGATATTTAGATTTACGCCTTATCTCCAGATACCTCAGTTAATATTGTAAGTGGCACCCTTTCATCTTGTAATACCACTCATATTCGCCAATTAAATAATTAATTTGTTAATCGACAAACTTTTTTCGTAGGAAGAAATGTACTTTTATGTTGATAAATTTATTTTGGAATGACACTTTCTTTTAAACAATTTTTTCTTACAAACAACTACCAAAATATACTGAAAATATCATGTATGTTATTATTAAATAGAAATTCCACCGATGCTATGTATCTTTTACACGTCCCCAAATAAAAGGATATATTTGCCCAGAATAATGCGACATAGATATTTGGCCACCCCTTATCCATCAAAAATTAATATTCTTAATGAAGATTTGAAAAATATTAACGCAGTAGGAAATCTAAATTCAGCTAATTATACCATTGTTAGAGTCATTTAATTGCAGAAGAAATTACCAACAAAAGATTTCTTCGATGTAGTGTGAGATAAATAAATACGGGTTATATCCATCGCTATACCTTTCCACTTAAACTAATAAAAAGTTAGTTCGATTTATTTATTTACGTTAACTTACAATAAAGTTCGACATCTACAGTGACATCTACAGTTCGACATCTTTTCTATCATATATTTCAAATTTACAGTTAAAGAAATATATATTGAAAACACTTAAACATCTACTTGTAAATTCGATTGAGGTCATCAAACTGTTACTTTATTAGACAGGTGAACGATCGTTCCAAACAATAGAAAACAGGCTTTTATCTTTTCCTGTTATTGTCGTATTATTTCAGGTTGTAAAATATTGAATGGGGCTGGTGCGTATACCTGGGCGAGTCTCTTAAGATGATACGATGAGCATAGCCGGGTAGTTTTTTTTATACACATTTGGCGCCTTCATTTGTTACAATGGAAAACTGACATAAATGACTTTTGTACCTTTTCACCCAAAAAAAGATATTCAAGTCGGCGCCGACGGGACGTTGTGAATTTACTTAGAACTCGAGGGTATATTTTCTTGTGCACACTAAGATATCAAGCGGTGCAGATATATACTAATTTTAAATGAAACTAATGAATCAAAAGGACAATATCGTTTTGTCGGCCTAGTAATAAATTTGCCTAAATCGCCATAACAGACAGAAGTTTGACACGCATGTGTCAGATTAAATACTAAGGTATATATTATGTACGTAGTATAATTTTTTGCCTGAAGGTTCGACTGGGCACAGTCTTGGGGTCGTTACTATATTCTGGGATTTGAGTTCCAAATGAAAATTATTGATATCATCCTTTTAAATATAACCGTCTATTTTTTTCTTGAGTAGTACGCCAGCATAAAGTAAAAATAAGATGGATTTATACTTGTATTACGTATATGGGCGTCTGTCCGTTTAAAATGAATATAACTAATTGTTTTGATAAAAAAGCATGAAGATTTCTTTTCATTTGCCCATCCATTTACAAGAGCTCTATTTCTTCGATCCTCTTCGCATTGTACTTCCAGTAAATAATATCTTAATTACATATTGTATTATATCAGAAATTGGGACGTAAATAAAGTTTGCCTATAATATCCACGTCAATATTCATTTAAAATAATTCGTATTAATAATAATACGGTTAAATAATTCTTGAATTAGTCTCTTCTTATGGTATTAAACTCTTCTTATGGAAGCACTTCTATCTAGTGGAGTATACGATTATTATCCACTCTCGAGATGACCATTCGAGATTGCAAGAGAAAATATATATTTCCTTTATGCACTTTTCGGCTGAGAATATCTATAGATTGCATACGTTTAGGATTTTTTCTAAATATATTTCCGTTTAGTATTAGGTGAATTATTCATATTAGCCATCTAAATTATGTACTAGAGAATACCAACCTGTCAAATTTGATATAAATATTACCAGTAAATCAGTTCTTAGCATTCTCTAGAGCAATGTTTTACAGGTACATAATTTAAAAAATAATCCTTCTAATTTCTACATTTCTTCCGTACATATTAGTTAATACCCTCAACAATGTTGGTTTAATGAGTAAACCAGATACGATTTATTCGCCTAAGATCTTAATTATCCTGATACATGCGTATTCTTATTATGCGTATCCAGCTACGTTAAAAATATTCGTATGAAATCCTGACGGAAAAGAATAACAGTTAAACAGTCGCATAATTAATTAAGAGTATAGACATGCAACTTAATTCTTATCTTATTATTATAGGTGTATTATATCTACATATATCGCTCACAAAACGTACCTGAAAGAAATACAATTGAATAAGTTCTGGACAAATTATATTGCTTTCTAGTAAAATCATCGTTCCACGGATATATTCATATTATTATACAAAATCTCTCTATAACAATCATGATTCACTTAAATTTAACTTTCGATCTCGAAATATGATGTAAATGTTACAAATTCGCATAATTAATTAATGGTATAGACATACAACTCAATTTTATCTTACTATTATAGGCAAATTATATCTACATATATGGCTCACAAAACGTGCATGAAAGAAATACAGTTGAATAAGCCCGGGGCGTAAACATATGTTTGTCATCTAATCGACGCGACATTATTGTTCAATGAGAGAATCTTGACTACATAAGGATCCATTATACGACCACCCACGACGACTATTACAGATTTTAAAGGAAAATGTACCCTAATATAAAACACCCGTTATAAAAAAAATAGTCATTTAATCATTTGCATAAATTGGATTATATTAATTAAATTTGAATATAATTAAAAATTAAATTTAAAAGACCACATTGTAAACACCACGAAGTACTGTGTATGTTTAAAAAATCACCTCCTATATTAACCGAATTGTATTTTAAGAAATTTTAAAGTAATTATGTGAGTTACGTCATAGGTTTTTTTTCTTTAGTGTTGCCACAGTTATTTTTTCTTTAGTGCAGCCATATTCCCGACCCTTGTACTCTAATAGCGTAAGACCTCGATAGCTCATAGCTAAAAGCGTTAGGCTGGAAACCCAAAGACGGCGTTCGAATCCTAACATAACCTGACTTTTTTTATATAATGATATAAAATTGAATCGTCTAATTGATATTTAATCATGTGAATAAATTAGATTAAATTAATTAAATTTGAATATAATTAAAACTTAAATTTAAAAGACCACCCTGAACAAGAGTGAACCTTACAATGCGCTGTTTGTATAATGCTAACCGAAACATGTCCACACTTTTAAACAAAATCTCTCATCTGTAATTGGTCCCGATGAAATCGACTTTGAAATAACCCCTACCAAGTGACTCTCACAGGTGACATTACTCAAGGTCAAGGTAACCTCGCTCAAGGTCACCATGACCTTGATCGAGGTGACCTCTATCAAGGTCACGATGAACTTGGCCAAGGTGACCTCTATCAATGTCAAGGTCGTCCCGTTAAAGGTCAATGACATCACAGAAAGTGGTGGGGGGAGCTCAAGCACTGGCTGTCGTCCTCTACTCATATGTAATATTTCCAAATATGTAATATTGTTAAATATTGTAAAGGTTATAATCTATTTAGTGTGCTATTTTCATAAAGGTAATCTGCATAATAATTTGTTAATATGCCCAATATTTTGATTAAACCGGTAAAAGGGAATAAATACATGAAACTCATGAATTTAACAAGTGCACTATCAGTATTTTATTTTGTTGTCGTAAATATGTCCAACATTTAGGTAACAGTTTCCTAAAAAATGTTATGAGAACTAGAGTGCAATTATCTTTATTAATCGTTTATTTTTACTTGAAACAGGATTAAATACCGACAAGCCCGTTATGCTACATCATTTTCTGACTATTTATTTAAATGGCAAACAAAATGTTGAACAGAATATTGAGAAAGGAGCATTGAAGCCACAGACATGTGAAAAATTATATATGATATGGTTTTTCAAAATAGTAATAAATTGAAAATGCTGAATATGATTATTAACTTGTATTATTTAAGAAATAGTGTGATTACCATAAGTTACGCAGAAAATAAGAAACTATTGCATTAACTGATATTTGAAGAAAAAATTACTTCAAGAATAAAATATTCTTATGATACGTGATTATACAGTACGTTCACTGATTGACATAACTATATTTTCTTACTATCTATTATATAAAGCACCACTTTATAGCTGTAAAAGCTTACATTAACAAAATTCCAAGTCCAAAAATTGTATACGGTTGTGGACTTTTTCGTATACAGAATCTAGTATGATTTATAAGCGCTAGTCAACTCAAGAGAGAGAAGAGATCATCTAATATGGCCACATTGTCTATTTCATTAATTACAACTAGCCCGAATTCCCGACACGAATCGTACTATGGACAGGTGTTGTTAATTAGTTAGATACGTCAAGGATTTAACTTTCATATTCATTGTTTGAGTTTGATATTTGGGCATAAAATAACATTAGAGATATTTTTTGTAATATTTTAGTCTCAAATAAATAGTACTTTATTCTTAACGCAGGCCGACATGTTCCTAATATTTATCAACATTATAGCTTTATACAGATTTTCAATTAAAGGAAAACTTCTTATGGAGAATGGCTTTCTCTCGAAAAATAATAAGTGAAAAAAATTATAAGTCAGTTATTATAATATGCATTTGATAATATGAGAATTTCTGTTGATATTTTAAAATTATCAACAGGAATTACATATTTTTGTAGATTTTATATTTTCATAAACCACTTGAATTAACTTTTATTTAATTTATTTTTAAACTACTTAGATCTGCCATGTCTTCACGGACTTGTAATATTATTGCTATGGCGCAAAACTTATATAGTACTATGTCAAATCTAGACAAAGAACATGAAAATGACTCTCAAGCTGAAAATGTATCTCAAGATGATTTTTCTGATTGTGCAAGTCCCAGTCCTGATTTGTCTGGAATGCCTGCAGATATCAGACAAGCGATAGAAAATATAGAAATTTATTCACCTCTAAGTAATACAATTACTTAACTCCAGTGTGGGAAGCTTTAATTACTTTTCTATGATTTCAGATTCTCCGCCCTTAAAGGATGACAATATTTTAGAGCAAGTAAGTTATATATCAAAATCGAACATCGGGTAAAGACAATTTTTATCTAGATATTAAGAAAAACCACTTCCTAAGAAGTACTCTCATTTCGTTCTTCACTTTATTTACAAGAGAAAAATGTATTTATTTGAAATTTAGTACATGAAACATAGTACGATATATACTTTCTGATAATTAATGTTGTGTAACTTATTTCAATGGGTGATTCCAGGACCACTTTTAAGTCCAACCCTTATATGCCTTTCCATATGATTTTTTATTTCCATTTTTTTTTTTCGGTTGTTATAAAAATCTCAAAAACAGTTTAAGATATCACAGTAAAGTTTGGTATCGATTATTATGGTATAGAAACACGCCTAGATAATATTATACGTTCTACCTTTGTTGATTAAAATTGTATCGGAGTGGTATCGTAGCCCATACCACTCACTAGTTAAAAAAACTTCTATGTGTTTTTATGTCATAATAAGAAGCCAACATGAAGTTTAATATATCAAACTATTTTCTTCAAGCTTTTTGATGAAACCGAAAAAAAAACAAAAACTTTAGCGCTCTGTATATCAAAAACCAAGGATATATGTCTATATGAATCTTTTGACTTGAAAACTGGTTCCGAGATCACCCATACAAATAAGTAAGTACATCAGATTAAGTAACGTTCCATATAATATAATGTTTTTTATCTGGAATTATCTAAATTTGGAATCTGCTTGGACATCTACCTCATTTGTATGCGAGGTAAGAGTAAAAATCTATAACTATCAATTACATAGAATTACATAGAACATAGGTAGTATTCGTGTAAATGAACAGGGAAGCCCGTTTTTTCTTAATTGGCGGAAAATTAGAATTCTTGTCATAATTAGGATTGTTATGTTATGTAATGTATCGAATACAAAAATGAGTTAAGGTATTAAAATTTCGGAGTGTCTGACCTTATTCAGCCACCCCTTATATTTTACTAATATGGCAAAAGTTAGTAACATTAGCTTTTGTCATATTAGTAAAACATTTAGTTAACCAGTGTTATTAATGATTTGTCTTCTTACAATTTGTGGTTGAATGAGGGCAGACAGCCCTCTGTCTTTGTGTAGTACCCCTTATGGTTGACTCTTGTATTGCGAATTGAATACTTTAAATATAAAATAATTGCCCTGTAGTTTAATAAAGTTATATTTTTTATTCATATTACATATACTAAGATAATATTCAGTATTATCTAAAATGCTTTCAACACATTCCACCCACACACACATATATGAGGACTTTTCTGCTTTAAGATTTTTCTTAATAAAATAGCAATAAAGTTGTATCCCAAACATTAGAAATACGAATTGTAAAGAAAGCTTATTTTATTATACTTATATACATACATCTACTTGTTTCAGATATTGATATTTCTTCTATAAATAATTTTATAGTCATTCCAAATACACAAAACTTTGAAGAGGGTGTGGCAGAAATTGAAAGGACCTTAAATAATTTAAATAAAGAACCTAATAACAAAATAGTGGTTCTGCAAGACATTTCCACAAAAAAGGAATATTCAAAAAGAGTCTAAAGAGAGTAATAAGTAGTAGTACGATGCATATTATCAATTTACCTTGATATATTTATACTTTTAGTGGACACCGAATTAGAATCAAAATATGATATATCTTCGTCTGACAATAGGGTCGACCCAATCTCTATACTTCCGATTCAGGCAATGAAGCTAATGCTTTATTGCCTGAATAGGAAGTATGCTCAAATTGCAAGTAATAGTTCTGTAAGTGATTTGTTACATTTTTGACAATTATAGGGCACAGTGATCAAATTTAGATATTTATTTGTTTACCTTATTTTTACAAACAATTAAATACATTTCTTTTTAGGATGCAGAATCAAATACTTGGCACAACACGTATATTGAAAACAAGAATATACCACTGGAGATATGTATTCCAGACTCTACCACTGATTATGGAGATAGGTCAAGGATCTCATTAACAAAAAAGAAGTTAGGTATCGTTCGTTATCCAGACTTCTGTACTTATTGTGAGAGCGATGTAAAAAAATTTGCGAGACACATTTTACGCAACCATTCTCAAGAAATTGAGGTAAGAAGGATAACAGGACTAGCTCCAAAATAAATTTGCTTATTGCTGCTTTAAGAAAACAAGGGAATTTTATAAAAAATTCAGAAGGTTTATACAAACCGGTCCATAAAAGTTATGTTGATAATTCAGAGTCTAACCATGTCCATTTTGCTTTGGTATGTACTCCCGAAAGTTGTTATGGAAACATAAGAAAACTTGTCCCCAAAATAAAAACCCCAGTACAAGTACGTCTCTTAGCGAATCCCACAATGTTCTGCTTCCAAAAGTAAGTGTTAACTCTGACTTGAGATTGAAAGTATTCCCTCCAATGCGCGTCGATAAGATATCCCTTATCGCAAAAAAAGATGCTCTTATTTGTGCTTTTGGACGAGATATTTTAATACCCACCGTGAGCAATATCATATCAATGTATGTTCTCGTAAAATGAGAGAACTAGTGAGAATATTACTAGAGTCTCGAAAGATTAACACATCAATAAAATATCTCTACGATTTGCTTCATCCAAAATATTTTGATGTTGTGGTAAGCAGTACAAAAATTGTTGCCAAGTATGATATTCAAAATGATACATATTTGTCGCCCACATTTGGAATGAATATTAGCAGAAGCTTGAAAGACTGCTGTGACATTGCAATTTTACATCTTGTAAAACGAAAATATGAATATCATAATTTATCTGCAGCAGAAGTAGAAGCATACATTACTATGTTTCGAAAATTATTGGAGACTACTTGGAAGTACGAGGTGTCTACGCAAGCAGGTAATGACTTGAATACGAAGGCTAGGAACAAGACAACAATAATTCCTTTAGCCGCCGGTTTGAAAATTTTTAGAACATACCTTATTGAGCAAGGCAACGAGGCAGAAACTAAACTAAGAGAAAATTTTAATGATAAGAAAAATTTTAAATTATTAATGGAAACAATTTTTTGTCGCTTGCTACTTCTAAATAGAAAAAGGGTTGGTGAACTACAAAGAATGAAGTTTTCAACATATATGTTGTCAGAAAAAAAAATACACAAAGTTACGAAGAATTCTCAGATGCTGTCACAGCCTCTGAGAAAGTATTATTAAAAAACTTAAAGCGCGTTGTTATACGTGGAAAGAGAGGAAGAGGAGTACCAGTCCTTTTTAGTAAAGACGTGCAGGATCATATGGAACTTCTTCTAAAAGAAAGACCCAATTTTGTCAAGCAAAACAATTTGTTTTTATTTTGTAACACCGAGTCTGACCAACCGATTATAGGGTATAAAATTCTACAAAAACATTCCAAATTATCTGGTGCAAAAAATCCGACTGCTTTAACATCTACTAAGTTGCGAAAGCACTCAGCAACTTTAGCTCAAATCTTTAATATGACACCCAATGACATAGAGCAATTGGCTACCTTTATGGGCCATACAATAGATGTTCACAGCAAGGTCTACCGCTTACCCGACGACATTTTTCAAACGGCAAAAATCGCCAAATTATTACTGCTAATGGAAAGCGGGGACGCTGGAAAATATAAAGGGGAAGCTCTCGAAGATATAGAGATGGATATGGAGGAAGATCTGCCATTATGTTATGATAACGATCTAGAATTAGTAAATCACAATACAGAAAATCCATTAGACATTGGAGAACATGAACATGAAGAAGAAGAAAGTAAAGTAGATTTGCCCAAAAAGGCGGATATATGTAAAGCAAGAAAACGGGAACTGGTTCCCTGTACTACTGGTCAGAAAAAAATAGTTTTAAAGTATTTTAAAAATCATATTAAAATAAAAAAAGCGCCCAAAAAGGAGGAATGTGATTTATTGCTGGCAAAATATCCGGATATCTTTGACAACAAGTCTTGGACTAAAGTTAAAGTTTTCGTACAAAATATTTGTACTAAAAAACTATTTTCAATTAGCTTCAACTTTTTTCTTTGAATTTCGAATTATTTGAGACTGACAAATATTGACTTATTATATTCTTACAAAGCACTGAAAATTTGAACTTTCGAATCGAGCCAGCATGCGAGTTACAAATTTTCAAATAACCTGAAAATCGTATTGTAACAACCCAGCAATTCATTCATTTTTAGATTCGTTCATAATACTTTGGAAAGTACGTAAGTACAATTAATGATAATACTTTATTTCACATTATTATTATCATTATTATTATTTTTTGTTCCTAAAAGCCAGTCACCCCTTTCTGTGGCTCCGACTCACACAGAAGGTGCGCTGGTAATATCAGCAATCACTCCTCGCGTCCGCTCGGTTAGTGATTACTGGGCCAAGTCGTGTGTCCTGAGTAGACGTAGCGAGCCGAGAATTACGGCCTTCTGCATGCGACCGGCTAAGATTTCTGCCGAGTTTCGGCATGCCGGTATGCTCTTTAATTCAGAAAGCAGTGTATCTCTCGCTCCACCAAGGGCTCCTATAATCAGTACCTTCAATTTAACAGTATGGTCTGGATAGAGTCTACGGAGTTCGAAGATTAAATCTCGATATTTTGTTCGTTTCTCCTCCTCTTTCAAAACAATGTTACCATCACCGGGTGCCGAGAACTCGATGACGAACATTGTCCTGATTTGGTGGTCGAGGAGGACTACGTCAGGCTTGTTGGCTTGTATTTGCCTGACGGTGGAAAACGAAAAGTTCCAATATATTCGGCACTTCTCGTTTTCCACAACGGACTCAATATACCCCGGAGCGTAAGGCAGCACTGGTGTCTCGTCTATCTGATACGAGTGCCTTAAATGATAATAAAGCACCCGCAACGCTGTGTTGTGTCTATGGATATAGGCCGATACTGCATATACCGAGCAAGCCGACAGTAAATGCATCAATGTCTCCGGCGCCCTACGGCAGGCCCTGCAATTGACATCAGGGACCTCCATACCCATGACACGACTCCGATAGACGAGCGTGTTAAATACACCATCTTGGCAAGCCATGCTGAATCCCTCTCTGAATTTAGCCCGGCTGACCTTAAGAAAGCAAAGGTCAGCCTTTCGGATAAGCCCAGGGCTTCCATATTCCTATAGAAGACCTCGTGCATGGGCTTATCCTTGTGAAGCTGCAGAGCTCTTAAATGCTCTGCAGCTTTTACTTGGGCTTGTAACGGAACGGGTTCCAACTCGGTGACAGAGTTGTGATTGGCCCGTTCGGTATCGAAGACGAGACCGAGATCATCGGCTGCTCTACGTGCTGCCTTAAATAAAAATGCTCCTACCCCTGCATGTTCGTGATCTCGGACCATGCAGAGGAGGGGATCCGAACTCCTGATAACTTTACAGGCTCCGTCCAGAACCATCCTGTTATAAAGATCATTATCATTATTATCATTATCATTATTATTATTATCATAAAATATAACAAGATTTTATTTTAGTGGTTTTTTTTAGTGTATTTCAGAAACTTTTGTTTATAAATTCAGTTGAACTACTTATATTATTTTTTTAAAATAAGTCACTCTCATTTGTAAAGTATTATAATTAACTGATATAAATAAATGGTGAATACGAGTGTCTTTAATTGTTTTCACAGTTTCGAATAGCTTTTTCAAGTTTTTTTTTTATGTTTATGAACATATTTATTGTCTACTCATATTGTTCTAAAAAAATCAAAATATTTCTTTTTGGTTAAATCATATTAACAAACAAGGTTTTATTAAAAGACTGCACTTTGCTTGTATTTACTTTGTGCTTTTATACTTTAGAAATGAGAGTAACTTCCTTTGAAAAGGAATATAAAATAGTTCAACTGAATTTATAAACAAAACTTTCTGAAATACACTAACCTTCCAGGGCCTCCCGCATCTTCTTGAAAAGCATCGCTTTTCTCTGCGTTGATGGCTACCTTCCACTTGTTGCACCAGTCGGCTAGTTTGTCCACAGCACGCTGCAGGTACGTCATTGCCACGCGCGCCCTCTTCGTCTTCGCGACGATCACCGTGTCGTCAGCATACAGCGCAGTGGCCGTGCGCTCTGTCCTTGGCAGGTTTAACGTGAAGATGTTGAAGAGGTGAGGTGGATAGCACCGCTACCCTGTGGTACTCCGGTCTCAATTGAATCGGTTATTTCAGAAACAGCACAAGTCAATGTTTTAGCCATTTTAGGTTTGTATCAGAAACATAATACTAACAGGTAAATACACCACTCCAGACAGTAACAGCAGTAATTGTTAAGCAATATTTCGACAAATTCTGAATGTCTATATATCGGATTACATTCAGAAACAGCACAAGTCAGTGACATGTGTTGTTTCTGAATGCAACGGAGAATTGTGGACATATGTGGCAAATGTGAAAAATCAAATGTAAAGATTAAAAGCAGCATTTAAATGACACTACAATATGCTCAGCCATTGCGGAATTGATAATACATAAGCGTAGAGCCAACAAGTTTTATAACAAATTAGAAGTTCTAACTGAGTAATGCGAAAATCCAGCTAATTCTGATACAGCCGTAATCACATTCGATTACATGCAAAATCTCCACTTGCCTGTGATCCTAGTATAAGAAGCTTTTTGCCTGAGGCAATTATGTGTGAATGTAATTGGCATCAATTTCGTAGGAAAGCAACAAGCCAGATTCTACGTTTATCACGGGGGTATCGCTAAGAAAGGTCCCAATGAGGTTGCATCGTTTGTTATGGATTTCATAAGTAGTGAAATACCTGCTACTGTTAAACACTTGCCTATTTTTTCTGATAGATGTAACGGTCAGAACCGTAACCATACTATAATAACTGCAGTGGCGGTGGGCTATAAGGTGCGCTGGTGCGCGCGCACTACCGACAGTTTAGCATTAATAATTTTATTTAGTAATTAATGGATGCATTCTTAATTTATCGCCTTTCCGCATCCCTAGCGTTAATACCATCTAAATATTATATGGCCGATTTACG
Source organism: Rosalia funebris (assembly GCA_037954035.1). NCBI lineage: Eukaryota > Metazoa > Arthropoda > Insecta > Coleoptera > Cerambycidae > Rosalia > Rosalia funebris. Next base: position 24,893,434 of record JAZFAV010000006.1, read on the forward strand.
CCTGTGGATCGCTGTGCCGGTCGCGGCACGGCGATCGTGCTTCCGTGCAATATGAAAAAGCGAACGCGTATTGTTACTGCTTGCCCCTCCACAATTAGGAAAAGTAGTGGGCGAATTCTATAGATATTATGTGCAGAGTTTAAGAGCGCACGAAATTGAGAGAGGTTAGAATCCTCTTGATGAAGTAGTAGGAACTCGATTACCCCGATCAGCACCTACAAGATGGAAATTCAATTCTAGAATAGTAAATACTGTGCTTGAAAATAAAGAAGAATTTCTGGAATGTGTAGAATTGATTGAGATGAAAAAAAGTCACATACAACATCCACCTACTATTGATAAAGCCAGTGGATTGAAAAGAACTTTAAGGGATAACGATTTTCTATTTTGGTTAGGTAATTTTCACAAAATTATGCCACATATCAACATTCTGTATAATCAGTTATAAAAAAGAGAAACTGATCCAGTTTATGTAAAAACATCTATAGATGGTTTTATTAGAGAAATTTCTGCAATACGAAATAGCACCGAAACCGCCACAAGCACTGAAGATGAACCAAATAAAATACAACCAATAAAAAGGAGACGAGTAGACACTTCTACGGAAGACAAAAATAGAGAACTAAAGGAAGTGTGTGACATTATAATATGTCAAGCTAAGGAGAGATTTAATTTTACTGGACACTTGGTAGCATCCAATTTACTTCTCCCAGAAAAAATTTCGGAATATGTTAAAAAATTTCCCGAAAATTACTTAAAACAAATAGTCGAATCTTACCCGTTTTTGGACATAAATAAATTACGTACCGAGTTGTCCTTAATTTATCAAAGAATTGAGTTTAGAAATTTAAGCGGAGCTCTATCACTAAATACATTTATTAATTCCAATAAGCTAGAGTCAGCTTTTGAAGAAAATGCTAAATTATTGAAAATCATCATTACAGTACCTGTTTCGTCAGCAGAATCCGAAAGGTGTTTCTCGACTTTAAGACGATTAAAGACATTTTTGCGCAACACCATGTGCCAGGAAAGACTGTCGGCTTTGGCTATGCTCTCCATTGAAAAAGACTTTATTACAAATATCGAAAATTTTAACAACAAAGTAATTGAAAAATTTACAGTGTAAAAATCGCAGAATTGAGCTTTTACAAAGAAAATTAGGTAAGTTTTCAAATTAATAAAGTTAATAAGAATATCCTTAATATGAGATAAATATTTATCTCATATTAAATATAACATATAAATATTTATCTCATATTAGGGATATTCTTATTATTCTTATGATTATCATTATTTTTATGTATGGTGCACCCCCAATCTTAGGATCACGCACAGCCACTGAATAAGGCTTCTTATGGCTTTGGTCCATACAAACAGATTTGAAACTATTAACCAGTATTTTCCACAAAGGGGCCATTTTTTCTTACCAAATGATCGTAATTTTGCAGCCACCAAAAGAATAATCAGGAGACATGACCAAATATATTCAATAATAGAGTACATATACTGAAATGATCGTAAATGCAACAAGAAAATCACAATTATCTGTAAAAATGGTTACAACTGATGATATTGTTGATTATAAATCATGGTGACCGCGCTTTTATAAACGAAATAGTCTATCTGTTGATTCCTTTGGGAGAGGTGTACCGAGAGAACAAAAACAAAGTTTCCAGATAACAAATTTTACACATTTTTACTATTCTTCAAATACACAAGGGGTAATTCAAACCTTTGACTTTATAGATGGATTTACAAGCCATAAATTTAGATTTTCTACAACCAATCTGGTTAGGCTACCTCATTCTGTACGAGACCGGGCTTATTCAAAGGGTTTGGTTCCCATAAATACAAAAAAAACTTGATAACATCAATAAATTGGTTTCTTATGTTTCTGAAGAGCTTCAGGACTTTTATAGTGAAATTCTATATTGGCCGACAACGGACAATGAAGAAAATAATGAGTAAATTGCCCTTAAAAGATATTTCGTACATATTTCTTGCTATTTGTAATAAAAGTTATTGAAAAATGATATTAGTGTCTATTGTTTTCATTGTTCACTTCAGAAATAGCACATGTCGACATTTGTTCAATGGCTATGTCTTTTTTATTTTATAAGAAAATACAAAATTATAAGACCAACATAACTTAATATCACCGATTGACGCACCAGTGACATTTAAAATATATTTTTTATCTATCTTCTACTCTATACAGTTTTTTCCACTTTTTGTAAATCTTTGTTGAATCGACATGTGCTGTTTCTGAAATGACCGATTCAATTGTCCTGTAGTTAAATACAGAGGTCCTTACTCTGGCCCGGAATCGCCTTCTTGTCAGGTCGAACTTGATCAGCTTCACCAGGGCCATCGGGTATCTCAAATTTAACATCTTGATTAGAAGCCCGCCGTGTTAGACTCTATCGAAGGCCTTGGAGACATCTAGGAATATCGCTGCAGTAACGTTGTTCCGGTTGAAACCCTCCGTAATGTATTCTACCAGTCGTAGCACTTGCACTCTGTCGAGTGTTGTGGTCTATAGGCGAACTGCTCATCAAGGATGACTCCTAGTTCTTCGGTCTTCTCGTGGAGGCGCGCCAGGATGATTCTCTCTATCACCTTGACGAGCGTGGGCAGCAAGCTGATGGATTTGAAATGTGACGAATGAGTTAAGTTCTTACCTTGCTTAGGTACGAAGATCATGTCAGCAATTTTCCATCTTTCCGGGAAGTGGCGGGTCCGCAGAACTCCGTTTGCGATGTTCAGCAACGCGGCAACTCCTTTTCTCGGCAGCCGCCTTAGTGCTATTTTGCCGATGCCATCGTGTCCAGGGGCTTTCCTGATCTTAAGGGTGCTCAAGATGGCCTTGATTTCCTCCATCGTAGCTGGTGGGAAGTGGAACTTCTGGTGGGACGACGCCATCCGATAAGACGTGCCCTCCTAACATCGTCCGACCAGTCCTCGTCCTAGTCGTACAGCTGATTTTCGCAGCGCTGGAACTCCAGGCTGTCTGCGAAAGCCACTGCTTTGTCCTCGTCAGTAAATACGAGCCCTCTTTCTCCGTGTAACGGCGGGATTGAAGGTCTCACTCACCGGATGACTCTCTGCGTGCTCCACAGGCTGTTGTTCGTCGGGTTGAGGGACATCAGGTAGCGATTCCACGCTTCTTTTCTGTCTTCGTCCAGGGCTGCTTTGACTCTCTGGCTTAGCCGATTGACTGCACGCCTGCCCTCGGGTTGTCCAGTACGCATGGCTCTTCGTTTCGTCGCTCTGCGTTCCCTGATGAGGACCTTGCCCTGAGGGTCTGAAACGAAACCAATCTGTACGCCATTTTTCCTTACCGTTTTCTCTGTGGTGCTGTTTATTATTGCGGACTGGATGTCCTCGGTGTGCTGAATCGCTGCTGCCTCGACGTCCCGCGCTGTTTCCGGAGAGGTGACCTTGATGCGGCGTTCCAGACACATCCGGAACTTAGTCCAGTCCGTGTGTCTGGTGATGAAGTCTTCTCTCATCTCCGGTGCCTCATTCTCTAGGTGAACCAGGATGGGGTCGTGATCCGAAGCTCCTTCTCTCAGGTTATCAATGTTCTCGACGTGGATGTTCTGCGCGATGACGTCAAATTCATTCGATCTCCTTATCGAGTGGTGGGTTGGGTCCAGGGGGAGGCAGGGATGAGTTCTTTTTGCCCGAATTTATACGCTCTCGTACTCTGAAGTGGGGAAAATTAGTACGAGCGTGTCAGGGTGGAGTCTACTTATAGGGGTACATGACAGATGGGGCGCCGAGAACGGGATGGTGACGGTAAGTTCTCATTATAGGCGACGTATGGGGCGTCGTAAACGGTGGACATGTCTGTCGATACGTGCGGACTCCACGTGTCCGTAATGGCATTTGTTCACTCAACAAGTGCCACGAACACGTTGCCGACACCACGACCGACAGAGACCACCGTCTCTGGCGGCGGTGGTGGTGTTGGCCCGCCGCTGGCGAGGAAGCCTGAGGTTCCATCTCGGACACGTCGTCTGGTATCATAGTAGCGACGATGGATCATGCCACTAGCACACAATGTGCGCGACGTGGATGCGGATAGCGTGCAGGGAAGGGATGACGACGACGTCGGATCGTAGGTAACGCAGGTAATAATGTCATAAGTAATGATAGCAAGACAACGTGACAAATCCTTGTTCACAACTTCGCACAGATTCAAAAACACCAACACAATTAAACACAAATACCACAGTATGTAATAACTTTATTGCAGCAGCAATAATATCCATACATTAAATAAGCACAACAATAATGGAGGTCGGTGCAAGACTGATGATCGGCGCGCCATATCCGATTGACGGCGCGGTGGCCTAGATGAGAGGTTTGTTGCGGGACGGATATGATTATTGCTCTTTATCCACTCATCGTTGTAGGTCCTCACAGCCTTGTGAAGAGTGAGTTCGTCATTCTCCCCGCCTCACCCATTTCCAGCACAATCAGCGCAAAGAGTAAGAGTAATTTGTAAACATGAGCGAGGTACCTGGCGGCGGTGCGCCCGAACAAGCTTCCCTTTGTCCTAGCTCGTTTCACCCCGCCTGCGGGGGCCTCTTCTGGTATTCTCATTTTATTTCTTCACCGGTTATCTGTCCCCGGGGGCATAATCTGTCGTGAGTCCTCGCGCAGCGCAGGACTCGAATGGCAGTACGCTAGGGTGAGATTTATAACTCAAGACGGAGGGTTGTCTGGGGGTTGATGGAAAGCCCCAATTCAACCTCCCAGGGTCTGGAAGCAGGAAGTATGGTAATAGCGCCCCATTTCCTGTAGGTAGGTGTGAAAATGTCTATGTCGGTCCACCTGTAAGGTAAGGTATGGTTATCGGGCGACAGGTGTATATGGCCTGGTATAATAAATAAATAAAAGGTTGGGGTGCGTATCATGTTTTATTTCATGAGGACCTGGAGTTATGGTCTCTAGGGTGGTGGTGCGGTCCTCCCGGGTCGTAGTCAGAAGCTGTTTTTATCAACCATCGAGTCATATATTATCGTGGTCTATCGTCCGATCATAGAGCATTTTCGCTGTCTTGGATCTTCTCTGTGACAGTCTTGTATTCTAGATCTCTTCAGATGTCGTCATTTCTGACGAACCAGGAAGCGTCCACAGCACGTCTGGACGCGATGTTCTCTACGGCTTGAATTTTTTTCATGTGTGTCTTGGTACCCTCATGCGGTAGAAGCGTGCATTAATTGGGGCTGTGATAATCGGGGCTATGGGAGGCCTGCTTTTATCCGTTTTTGTTCGGCTCTCTCGTAGAGATTTGTGACGCACGCGGCTTCTGACTGACTACCGTGGCAGCCAATCAGACGACAGACAAAAGAGCATGGCAATGACAGCCTTCCTAGCCAATCTACTAGGTTCCTTGTTGACTCTACATTGTATGTCACTGTATCTACATTAACACATCGATAACGATATTGTTTATTATTTTGTAATACTTTATTTCTAGCTTTATAGACAGCTAGACTGCTACTTAGGCGAGTAGACTTTTAATTATTAATACGGTAATTCTCTTTGTTGGCAGAATAGGTAAGCTAATGTTATCTTTTATTTACTAATTTTAGTAAACATGAAAAACAATTTGGTTACAACAATTCTGTTTTTGCGAATAAATCCTCTTTATTTTTGTTCACGCATCCGTATAATTGTTTCCCTGTTCCAAAATATTTACCGAAAATAGGACAATATATTTCTTATTATGAGGATTACAGGCGTTAATTATAAATTTTTTAAATAATGGAAGATAATTAAAATTCTCTATCCTTTGTGTGCCTATGTTAATTAATATGCATGTTTTTAATAAAACACGTTGCGAAATACATCATTTAATTAGATAAATTTGAATTCAGTGTTTGTTTATCTGTGTGTATCCCTTTGTTATTTTTAATACGATTTGGTTGTAACAGAATTATTCATTAGTTACACACAAACGTCCAACATTTGTCAATATAACCGCGTTGGGCAAATACGACATGTGATAAATTCTGAAATTTCATAGTCCTTTTGTAAGTTTAATCTCTTTTATAAATCAACTAAAACTAAATTAAAAATTCAGATTTTGAAAGAGAAAAAAATTTCTTAATACAATAACGATACAATTCTCGTTCAATAGCGAGCCTATAGTTCTCAAAAGAGGAAATAGGTGGTCAAGGAGGAAAAATAAAAAGCAAGTCAATTGCTTGACTTACTTTTGGTTATTTCACCTGGACTATTTTTTTTGATAACAATTTTCAGTCAATTGGACAGCTCAGTTGATTGTGGAAAAATGATTCTTGTCTTCCAATATAAACTTCTAATAATTAACGGTTACTCTCGACGGGTACAGTCTATTACTTTTCTATGCGGGATCGCGGCGCGGCGTCTTTAACTTAAAAAAAACACTTATTCGAATTACTCACGATTTTTCAGAGGTTCAAACGACACTGTATCTCGTCGTCGTCGTCGTTTTATTCATGTAATTAATTACAGTAGAATTACTACACAAATGGTTTTTGTAAGTAGCAATAGTTTGGCTCACAGACTCTATTATTATAACTGTTATATGTTTATTGTTATGAATGCAAAAGTAAGCAAAAAATATAAATATACGAGGGACTCTTTTTTACTTTCCCGCACTAAAGTAATGTATAAGTAATGTGTATAGAAAAAGTGAAAAAAAAATTTTTTTGGGGTTTATTTTTCGGCCTAAAAACAAAAAAATGGCTTTTAAAAAATGTTTGCTGTGTGTGTGTCGTCGTTGTCGTCGGCATTAAAATTTCTTGTTAACACGATAACTTAACTAAATGTCGGATCAAACGGGTTTTGACTAATTCTGATCGGGGACGTCTCCCAGACGACACCTATAGATTTGGAGGTGGATAGGACACACCCCACCCTGTCCATGAGTCATGAGAGCACGATGGTGGACTATTTGAGAAATTTGTTTTGTTAATACGATAACTCAACTAAATCATGCCGGATCGATCGGGTTTTAACTGATTCTGATCGGGAACGTCTCCCAGACGACACCTATTGATTTTGAGGTGGATAGGACACACCCCACCCTGCCCATGGGTCATGAGAAAGCACGACGGTGCTTTCACAAGAATCATTTTTTTTAAACTGTACATTAATTAATTAAAGGAGAGAGATTAAGTATATGTATATATCATAAAGTCAATATTACTAAAAATAAGACCAGATTAAGATCTGCTCATATTAGTAAACCTTATAGGTTGTTTGAAAGGAGGTTCGTGTTTATAATCTAAATATTACAAAATGTTGGTCATTATTAAAGATAAAAACAGCTTCAAGGAACAGTTTACTGATTTGAATTGAAGCTCTTTCAATTGGAGAAATATTTCTCTTTCCTATGTATTTTTAAAGCAGCTAGTATAAGGGGAAGAAATAATACCCCTAAAATACCTTATTTAATTTTAATATTGCCTACATATTTTTCTAGTCACGAATTGTTGAAAACAAGTCACTTTATATGAATAGGTTATTTGGAAATCTGTATATATGTATATTATAATTAAGTTAAATTAATGTAACGTAAGTTAAATGGTAAGGGTTTTAAATAAAACATCAATCGTAATTTTTTTTTCATTTATTTTTGTGAAACAGCAATATGTGAATTTATATTATATTCATATAATAATGTTCTTAAAATTAGTATTTATAATATATTAACGAATTTAAAGAAAATTGAGGCACCTGAATAGCGGCTATCACTGTAAAGTACACTCGTTGCGTTGTGGTGCATTTGCATATGTAAGTACAGTGTTGTAGAAAATAAAAACAATAGATATGCACAATATTTTTTCTTTTTTGGCTGAAACAAACTTCAAATGCACTTCCTTATAGTAATTTGAGTTTTTACATAGGTACAAATTTGGTTTGTAAATGTAAAATTGACATGTAGCACTTTCATTAACTTAACTATAATTGACTATGATTTAACGCATTTTTGATATTGTCTAGAAAATATAATGAAATCATAAATAAAATTCTAAAAAAAGGTGAATATAAATGTTCGTAAAGACCGACCCTTTAATTAAAAACGAAATAAATCATCTACACTTTGCCTCTTTTTAATATATACACATCAATACGTATCTAATAGGCATAAGTAACTTAAAATAATGACCAACACTAATCTCCACCTTCAATTTTTAATTAATTTAATTAAACTAAAGTCTGAATGGTGGAAGTTAGCGAACATCTAACAAATACATCAAACACTTTACAAATATTACAGTAAAAAAATATTATAAATGATGATGAAGGCGCCCGCGCAGGCAACAAAATGTAGATATATATGACCAGTACCGTATGACGAGAATAAAATGATAATTATATTATAAAAATTAAAAATAATTCAACAAAGGTACACAAAGCACCTAAAACTAATATTATATACAACGTCGACGGTATTTTTGACATTTCGCAATGCTGCTTCAAAATGTAATATTAACTTCTATTTTACACTATGTATATTAATCTGGCCTTACAATATAAATTACAAATTAAAAAAAAATCCTATAAATTGAAAAACAAGTTTTATTTTCTTTTCTTTTAGGGAATATTGAGCTGCCAACCTATACCGCTTTATAAAATATTTGCCTTAACTTTAAATTGGCATCTATGAACTTAAAATGTAATAAAATGGCACCAGGAAAACAAAAAATTAACGCAAATTGTTACGAGATGACTTAAAACTTACTCCTTACTAACAGTAGGGAACTCGTTTTTATTTAAATAATTCACTACAATTATTAACTGGAGCTACGAAAAATCGATGTTCACCTCCGTTGATTTTTCGTAGCTCCAGATCACATTTCACAAGATCACATCTCGAAATAAGGGTGAAAAATTGATGACATATAGCGACACCGAATGCCCCGTTCTTTTTACATAAAAACACTTTTGGTTCCGTAGATCTAGTGTAACACAAAATAATCACAACTCTTCCCAGGTCTCTCATTTAAATTATAATATATAAATATTTATTCTGAAAATGAGACAAGTAGTATTTGTCTCATTTTCAGTATTCAGTAGTATTTTTCTCATTTTCTTTAACCACAGGCAGTAGCCTGTGGTTAAAGAAAACATTATTCTGTTCCCATTGTAAGGTATTACCAAGATAAATTAGGCTTCTTTGACGTTTCAATTGGATACAGTTTATAATTGATCCAACGATGTAAATTGAAAGAACTGATGCATCGTGATTTGGACCGATTCTCGGTTAAGGAAAACGTTTTTGTTAAAAGTTGTTAATTTTAAGGATCAGGAATTATGTACATAATTTAAGTGGCATATTAACAAAATTTTAAATAAATTTTTAATAATAATTAGCCATATGCACTTATATTAAGTTTTTTATTTATTCTTTAAATATATATATATATATATATATATATATATATATATATATATATATACATATATATATATATATACATATATACATATATATATATATATATATATATATATATATATATATATATATATGTATATTGTTCACTGAGAAATACTATTAACAAATTAAACAAATTGTTCATGGGACTATGTTGCATCGGACTTTTAATTCTCAACATCTATTCTAATAGCAAACAGACAGTTAGCTTGATAATTTTGGATATTGAAATCTAGCGAAGTAAAAAACTTGAGAGTTCAATTATCACATAAAGTAAATTATCACTCGTTGACGCGAAGGCCGAACATAACCTATTTTACGGCCAAAATATGACTAGACCTACATATGTACATACCTACATACATACATATGTATAAAGTACCTAAAGTTAATGCACTGGATTACAAAATTAGTGTCGGAAAACCAGATATATAAATTCGCGTCCGAAATAGTTACGAGTTTCGTCGAGTTCAAGAAAATGTTAAAATTGTATACAAATGTCTAAAAACAAGTGAAAAGCAGTTCTTTATTTTCGTTATTCTCTTAATTTTCATAATATCACATGTAAGCATATTTCAATATTTTCTGTAATTATTACAAAACTCGCTTAATATGAAGCTTACGTTCATTTTTAATATAATATTTACACATAAAAATTACCTATTTTAGCATTATCAATCAAATTTAGATTCTTTAAATAAACATACAAAAATATTTACACTCCTGAGTTATCCATGTGACAAAGTTCTTGCAGTGAAGCATTTTATATACATTTACAAATTGACACATTATTAATAAGATCCCCAAGTAATGTTTGTTTAAGTCATCTTGTAATATTGCAGTACCTATACTTTTGTTATATTAAAGACATAAAAAGCATTTATTTCTGTACAAACAAGTATTAATGAGCATAACACGAGATCATTATAACAATATTACACTGTCAACGGTTGCACAACAGATAAAACAGCGGTGCAGAATCTATCAACTTTACTAGACTGATTCCGTGGTTGCAGAGGTCTTTCCTGAAACAAAATAAAAATACGTTAGATATCTTATCACATAAAAGTAATAACCTAATTACAAATATTTTTTTAGTATCATTACAGGGTTTACAATAAATTTTACATTTTGCATTATATAGATATGTTGTTTCAAAATAGTTCATTCGAATTTCCTGAAATTGTTAATATCTTCAAAACTATGTAATTTTTCTTTTCGGTCAGTAGAAGTAATTATTTTCTCTGATCCAACAATTTTTTAGTACGAAAAGAATATCGTTTTTTTCGGTGCTAGAAGTAGTGGTTGACACCTGTAGGATCGGTAGAATTTACTTGCTCGTTTGACGTAAAATTTACTTAGAAAACTGCATTTTGTTTTACATAGAATCTTCGATAATGCTGGGTTTACACGAGTCAAGTAGAACGATAAAGTCAAGTAGAATTTTCGACATGCATCCATGTAGCGAGACAAGTCAAGTGATTCTGCACGGTGGATAAGTAGCTTAACTTGCCTACTACCACCACCACCACCAATTCTTTCACTTGATCGCTTACTGGACCTCCCACTTCACCAATGTGAACAGCTGATGATTCAAGTATGCAGTTCAAGTAGGCACTTGTACAAGTAAAACCTTATCTGGTATATATAGTATATACCAGATAATATATAGATAATATATATATATATATATATATATATATATATATATATATATATATATATATATATATATATATATATATATATATATATAAAGATAATATTATAAACTTATATAGTTATAGAACTATATAAGTTTATAATATATAACTTATATTATAACCTATAACCTTATAGGTACTCTGTGGTTTTGATCGTGTGTTTGCTCCCTAATTTGTGAATTTTCTGAATAATGTCAGAAGAAGAAATTCTTCTGCAGTAGCAGAAGTTATGGAAGAAAAGAAACATCTCTCTTCTTTCATAACTTCTACTATTTCTTCCAATAGAAGATTTGTTAAATTAATTAAACTATTTCGCAGCGCTTCGCGACTTCGCGACGCTGCAACAGCCATGTTACACGCGCACTTGAATCACTACGTTGTTCTCTACTGAACCACCTGGAAACGCGTTGGCTCAATCTGTAGTTGAATTAAGTAAAGTAGAACGAAATTAGGCAAGTGCAGAGGCAAGTTACTTGACGCGCGACTTGAGCCGTGTAAACTCGGCTTAAACAACAGATGAACAGTTTTAACACAATGTTTTAGACAAAAAATATCATCTTTACCAGAATACTTTACTCAAGTATCTTCCATACAAGCCGGGTTCGAGAGTTTGAAATTCACTCCTTGTAGTCGTAAGGGAATCGAGAATGTATTGATAATCGATGTATCGGCAAAACTTCTTTCTATTGTGATACTGCCTGATACTTGATTGATAGTTATTGCGAATGGTTAAGAATAAATGAGATGATTTAGAGGTCGTAATTTGCAAACATTTGTCGTAAAAGTATTTGGAGGTGCAAACTTTGAAATATTTATCATTACATTATATCATATATTATCTATCATATTTGAAATAAAGTTATTCAAAAAGATCGCCGTCAGCATGGAATATTGCCATTAACTACCTGGACATCTGTTTGTTTCTTCCAATGATCAGTTTAGTGTTCAATAAAAGTAATTAATTTTAATCAGAAAAATAATATCGTACAAAAAATATAAATATCCGGAACGTTAGAGATATTACCGATCTCGGAATTGAAGCCCTCTGGCTGAGCCTCCAAAACATTGTCTTTGACCGGTTAATAGTAGCTTGCCATTCATAATACGTAAGTAACCACGAGTTATTTACTTTAATACTATTTAATTCTATAACACAATATAATGTTGACTTGCGTATAGTAGTAACTCTTGTGGAACAAAATTCTAGTTTTGATTTTTTGATTAGAAAAGAGAACAATTTCGATCGGTCATCTCAGTTTTTATCTCCGCAGATGAATGGCCCACCATCCCAATTTCTTTCTCTAAAAGAGCAATGGGAAAATACTGCAGAACAACGATTTGATAAAACAAAACTAGTGAACACTGGGAAGCAATAATCATGTACCTACATCAAAAAGCGTTTATTACGGGAACCTTATGATTTATGAGTAACTAGTGACTTGATCAGCTACGAATTAATTAGCTTTCCATTATTAGATCCTTAAAGTGAGAGACCAATGAAACTGTAAACAAAGAGGTAGACAGATATCCTTTGACGTGGATTTGAAACAAGAGATCATAGAGTAATATTCTTATATTAGTTACACGGGTAATGTAGAGCCTTTATACTTCTAAAATTCATCCCGTTCACTTTGTATTGTTAGACATGTTAGTGAGGTTATGGAAGGTTGGTAAAGAAGCTGTAAATAGGCGTGGAAGAAAATTCTCCGATAAAAAAACAGAATTCGAGTTTGTTTCACTTAAGAGTACTCAGATTGGTGTCTTATTTAAGTTTATACTTTACATTCCGGAAACGGAACAATCCAACCCTCTGTCCACTCATATGACAGCCACTGAGACATGGCATATTTGTAGATTCATTTTAACGCCAATTATAATAACAACATTCATCCCAAGCTTTAAAACATACATAATGTTTTTAAATACGTACTATAAATACGATATAGAGACTACCTGTTTTTCAACTCTGTATTTGATAAACAGAATTAAATACAGACATGCACGTTTTTGTTTTTGTACCGCAAAATAGTGAATTGAGTAGCTTCAAAATACGAAGTCTAATTTTCCAGTTTATAACTTCATCGGTTTATAAATTCCTTTCATGATGCGCACAAATACTGTTATTTTAGTTTTATTAGTGTTAGATAACTTTTCAATAACGTGCATATATTAGTCACAAAACTAACAAACAATCTAATTTGGTGCTAAACGTGGTAAGTTTAAATATCATTAGTTCAGTTATGGATTTTTTAACTGATACAGTTAAAACCATTATAAAAATACAAGTATATCAAGGAGAAGTCAAAGCTTGATTACATAAATAAGTTAGTTAATAGCTTCTTCGCCAATAGGGTCATAAATATTATTTAATTATTAGTGAACTTAATTCTAATTAGTAATTAGACCATAGCCCCAAAAATACTCCATAGCACGAGTGGTTTAATTGAGAAATCGATAAAGAAATATCGAGAACTAAAATACATCTAGATTGAATTAACTGGTAATTCGCAAATCTCCCACCCAATAATATTTGTTAGTACTATACTAATGGCCAATTTAGTTCGATTTAGTTAATTATTACATGTTAGGAAACAATTAACAGATAAAAATTCGGAATACGTTTTTTTAATAATTTGGCAAATATTGTATATTTAGAAGACATCGCATCAAATGAACAGAAGCGATATTCTTCTTAGCGAAGAATAATCAAACACGAATACCTGGTCACTATTGCGGCTCGTGAGTTCGTTAGTGCAAATTTTGAAATATGAATTCGTCAGTGTAGTTTATATGCAAGTTTTTATCGTCGATATTCTTCCCATTAACTTGATGTTCACTTCACAAACATGTACTTAATGTTTTGAAGAATATCACTAAGCTAAACCTCGTCCCTCGAAAAATAAAGACGCATTAAAACTTAAATTAAAGACTATTAAAATATTAAACACTAACTTAAAATTTTTATAAAAAAAGCAAAAATACATTTACTTGGCATATTTGGCAGAAGCGATTTAAATCAGTTCAATATTTATAAGATATAATTATAATAATAAGGTATATAATTATATAATATAATTAATTCTTCTTATTCTTAGAAATAATAGAAGAGAATCCTGCCGGAGGAATTACATTATAACTTTTAAATGGTAACAGACCCTCATTTATTAGCAACACGGGTCGGTATTAGGAGTATAACCGGATTTGAACAATTAGTTCCATTGAGTTTTATTATCACATGCTTACAATGTAGATAAATACAATAAAAACATCTACCATCTTACGAAATCTTTAAAAAACGATTCTACTAAATCCGGAGGGATGTAAGCAATGATTAAAAAATTATATTGCCTTTTACTTATAACTAACACCGTCGTTATTTTTTAATTTCTAAAGTTCGTTTAAGGTATACGGCGAAACTATGAAGATATTTTAGAATAATCAACTTTCAGGGTTACTATTTACATAATACATTTTCTCTTCTATTTATAGTTTTTAGGGAAAAATAAAGAAAATTTTTCATCGCTACCTTAAAAGATAGTTGTCAAGAAATATCTACTGCAGTAAGGATTATACCTATAAACCGTCCGAATTGGCCCTAACGTAGGATAATATTCAAAGTTTTTTATCTTTTATTGGAAAATGCGAAATGTCCCAGGGTTACAACAGATTTTATAGCCGCCATCTAAGTAATTCGGACCGCACATAAATTGATAGGGAGCAATTGTTATTAATGACAGCCTTACTTTTTAAACGACATTTTTATTGAGGCTTCTTAAGATAACTGTAGGCAATAATGGGTAGTTTTTCTTTCTTTTGTCGGGGCGAACTGTAGTAAAAAGTAAGGACGGCTTCGGCCTGTCAGTGGCGCCAGAGGCGATGGCGCCGTCAGCGTCGATTTTGGGGTGGGATTCCAACCTAGTAAGTGAAAGCTCTTTTCGGGCAATCGGCCAGACTTGCTCTGACATAACGGCCGGCGGTAGATGCACGGTGGAGTCAGCGGTCGTTAGCGTAATAAACCGCGCCAATATGGTCAGTATGGATATGACGGTATACGAAATTAAAATTACTAAAAGGTGATACGCTTGTGTTTCATACTAACTTATTATGAAAATGTCAATTATTTATATACTCACATATACTTTATTTTATATTATCTTATTTTAGAAGGATATTTACATAGTAATAATTTGAAAAAATTAAATTAGCTTCAAAATACGAAGTCTAATTTTCCAGATTATAACTTCATCGGTTTATTTAAATTCATTTCAAGCTATGTAGGAATACTGTTAATTTTAGTTTTATTACTGTCTTTGTAGCTTTTCAATAATATGCATGTATTAGTCACAAAAGTAAAAGGTAATCTAATTTCATGCTTAATCTGGTAATTTTAAATATCATTAATTCAGTTATGGCTTTTTTGGTATTCGAGGAATGCTGATATTTTGATTGGATATGTTTATTTATAATTATTAATTCATAAATAAATAAATAAATAATTTAAATACATTTTTTAAACTACGTTTAACTGTAAGTTTAACTGAACTATTAAAGTCAAATAATATTACTTATTTAGAATTTTCGGAAATGATGTTATTTTATAATTCTTAGGCATTATATGTATATTAGGCATATGTATACAGTAATAAATATATTAGTTAAAAATATATTTATTTATACATATAAATATTTATATATTTCTGGAATCATATTTTTGTTAATAGGAAATGTAGTACATAAAACATAGTATGGATAAACACAGGTAAGTACCACTTTTGGTTCGTACTCTCTTGCTAATCAACTCAACATTTATTTATTTTAGAAACACATACGTTTTTGTTTTCTATAATATTCACAACATTTTTTAATCGTGTATTATAACTCCGGTTGCCATTGTATACGAGTTATTATGGTAAATATTATTATTTTTATTATATTATTTTCATTGTATCAGTGTGTGTTTAGGTTCTCTCCCGAGGGGAGACATTCCTGAGGTTTTAGGGAAAGTTGATGTCTAATCTTTTTAACTTTTCACTAAAAAATGATAAATTTTAGTACATACAAGCCCCTTCTCCATTTCTGTATTCCTAGTTTCAGCAAGAGCCGATAGAATATCATAATTGACAATATTCTGTTTTGTTGCAATATGCTCAATACATTTTAGTGCATTGTTTTCAATCGCATAAGTCCTTTTGATTCTTATTACACAATAAGTAAATTCAGCAGTTGTTTTATTTGAATTTTATGTTAGTATATTTAATTAACCGATTAAAAATAGCATACAAATAACTATATACGAAATATGTCAATGAAGATAATTGCATATTGCTAAAATTAGAGGAAATAGATGTGTGCTGAAAAAAACTACTATCAAGATTAAAAATTGAAGTGGCTTCAGGCAATATTTATATAGGCCACAAATAGCTTAATGATACACGATACTTTTCTTGGCAGCCATTATATTTCTTTCACTTTGGAAACTGTAAGGCGGTTGTCACATACAAAATTATTTCGGATAACATGTAGAAAAGGATGAATACTATATGAATATTACATGAAGAAAGGTCGGATAACATGTAGAAATTAGAAAGGATGAATACTAGATATTAAAGGGTACATATTAAGTTTTTAATAATTATTATGCAACATGTATTGCTTTGAAAGCTATCGCAATTATTATTTGTTGACATATTTTTCTTTACATTTACATTTCTTCGACTGTATTTAATTTCTTTGAGTGTATTTAAGTTATAAAAATGCTTTTAATGTCGAATTAGATCGTAAAATATAACTTTTTAATTTTTCATAATAAAAGACGTGTTATCACAAAGAGAAATAAGACTAGACTGTAGAATTGACAGTATTCTTTTATGATATTTTCAATCAATGGTCACTATATATTCGTATTTACTATACTATATGTTTACTAATATTGGTGAGCAAGACAGATATACAGAACGAACGAAAGGTAACGTGAAGTTTTATTAAGTAGGGAAGGTGATAGTGTGCCAAAAGCGTAAATAGGGTTGAGTTTATTTAACTTCACATATTTAATGTATCCTTTTATTATTTTCTTTTTTCCAATAAGTTTCATGTCAAACTTATTGTATATTATTTATTGGATCGATTACTGATCGATGATATATATATATATATATATATATATATATATATATATATATATATATATATATATATATATATATATATATATACAGAATTGTAGCTACAAAAACAAATTACCTTTTAATTAATGTTATATAACAAAACTGACTGACTGAGAACTGTAGCTTTTAACTGCAGCCCCTCCAGTTGGAAAGTGCCGAACTCCATATCTTGAGATTTAATCGATTAAACTAATATGCTTAGTCAACGGCTTTTATTCTCATGGGAACTAAACTTATGTACGTCTTTGCAAATTATCCGATGAAAAAGAGAGAGAACATTAATCCCAAATTGTAACAAAGGTGTCAGATTCTAATGTCTTACGCCAGAGACTGATCTACATAAAATTTCAAGAAGAGAACCGTTTTACGATAAGTAAATGAATAACATCAAACATACATACTAAAAGCCAAAGAATATTATCATTAGCATATTTTTACTACGATGTACTTTATTATTATTTTTTGTGTCAATTTTCACTTTACACATATGTACTTTATTTAATGTTTTACTAGGCAATGTATTATAGTGCTCAGTGCTCATACCTCATAGTGCTCAGTGGTGCGGTTATTTTATAAATATTAAAATATGGCCTAGTACACATAAAATAACGTGCATGTAAATTGAAATACATATTACATGTCTTAATGTAAAATATCAACACTTTAAATATTATTGATTATCAGCATTACTGCTGACAATATGACAAAATAAAATACAGTAACAGAATATGTAAATTTAAAAGAGATATAAATTTAGAAGAAATATAATTTTTGACAAAAAATAATAGTTTAACAACATTGCATTACTAATACCAAAATACTAATAAGTAATTTTCTCGGCCTAGTGCTACGTGAATACGAATATCTTTAAACTGTCTGCTGAAATCACGAAGGTTAATTGAATTTATTTCTTTTTCTACTTATTTTTCAGGTAACATTATTCATATATTAACGAATATACTTTATTATCATTACCTATTTCTTCTAACATACGTCCTTATTATATTCAATAGAATTAGCATCGGGCTACTGCGATAGCCAGTTCAACCGATCAATGTAATTTTTTTATTTCTATTAATAAGACCACTTTGATATTTTAGATCACTATTCTATTAAGTCAGTTTTATACATTTTGTATAAATACAAATGTACTTTTGTACATTTGTATTTATCAGAATAAATACAAATCATCAAAACCTTGCTTTGAGTAGCAACTCCAAACGTACACTTGTGTCAAGCCTTCCATAGTCCGTCGACAAAGTTTGTTACTAATTTCAATTTAAGAGTCGCTTCGGAGAATGTCAATAAAGTTGGCGAATCGGTCTCGCAATAGCATAAATATTTGCCGTTTTTAGTCGTTAATTAATCGTGAAAGAAGAAATTTTGCCACTTTTTATTTTTTGTAATATACCCCATATTAGAAAAATATGGGGTCCTGCTACTTCATATGAAATTAACAGGTCACATAAATAAAAAATTAATACAAAGAAAAGTAAGGTAGCTTAAAATTTGCCGTCTTTTTACCGTTGAAGAATGGCTATAAGGAAATTGTAGGATTCGTTTTATAAACGGAAAATTCATTTTTTTGAACATGGATTCCCGCAAGCGAAAACGAAGGCTTCAGATAGACTTGTAAATGAAAATTTCGAAGGGAAGGAATTTCGTCGTTAAAACTTGAGAATCAAAGTCGTTCGAACTAAAGTTTAGTTATGCTAGCGAATGAAGGGGTTGGTCTCGCTGAAATTCTGTGGATCCTTTATTTATGCCAAAAGAAAATGTCTGAAAAAATCATACTCTTCACGATTAAATTCCCCAAGTCGCTTGGCAAATTCTCAAGCCGGAAACGGGCCGAAAAAATTATTTCCAAAGCGAAAAACTTGGTTGCCTCGCTGAGATTTTTTGTTTATTACTGTCCATAAACAATTGACGAAAAAATAATACTCTTCACCATTAAATCTATGGAGTCGAGTGGCAAATTCTAAAAGAAATGAGTTGAAAATTCCAAAACCAAAAATTCGGTTGACTCGCTGAGATTCTTTTGAGATTTTGAGATTTTTTGTTTCGGTAAGGTCGATAAACAATTAAGGAAACAAAATCATACTCTTCACAATTAAATCCAAGGAGTTGAACGGAAAATTCTCAGGCCGGAAACGAGTCGAAAAAAAAATCCAAAGAGAGAACGCTCGGTTGCCTCGCTGAGATTCTGAGATTTCACGATTTTTTGTTTATAAAGGTCGATAAACAATTGATGAAAAAATTACTCTTCAGGATTAAATCAACCAAGTCGAACGATAAAGTCTCAAGCCGGAAACGAGTCGAAAAATAATTTCTAAATCGAAAAACTCGGTGGACTCGATTAGATTCCATAATTTCGAGATTTATTGTTTATATTGCTTTGTTAAAATTCCACGGTGTCGAGATTTTTTATTTATTAAGTTCGATAAACAATTCATGGAAAAATCATACTCTCCACGATTAAATCAAAGGAGTCAAATGGAAAATTCTCAGGCCGAAAACGAATCGAAAAAAAATTTCAAAGTGAAAAACACGGTTGCTCCGCCGAGATTCTTAGATTTGAGATTTTTTGTTTATTAAGGCCGATAAACAATTCACGAAAAAATCATACTCTTCACAATTAAATCAAACGAGTCGCACGGCAAATTCTCAGGCCGGAAACGAGTCGAAAAAAAAGTTCCAAAGCGAAAACTCGATTGCTGAAATTCCGTAAGTCCGAGTTTTATTGTTTATTATTGTCGATAAATAATTGGCGAAAAAATCATACTCTTCACGATTAAATCAAAGGAGTTGAACGGCAAATTTGCAGGCCCGAAACGAGTCGAAACAAGAATTCCAAAGCGAGAAACTCGGTTGCCTCGCTGAAATTCTGTAAGTCTAAGTTTTATTATTTATTACTGTCGATAAACAATTGACTCATTGAAATAATTTCTAAAGCGAAAAACTCGGTTGACTCGAGTAGATTCCATAATTTCGAGATTTATTGTTTATTAAGGTCGACAAACAATTCACGAAAAAGTCATACTCTTCACTGGCTATATTTGTGGCTGATAGCAGCCACGAATCATTACATACAAAAGCGTTTAAATTCTTTAACAGATTCGGCTATCGATAATACGGCTCACTTTAATATTATAAAAATAAATATTTCTGAAAAGGCGTAAGTCTCATCTGCCAATCATGGATCGTTTATGAACTTTATGCCAAGACTAATTAACAATGATATATGAGGGACCACTAACTAAACTACTTACAAGAATAAAATATTCTTGCGAAAAATACATGCACCTCCAACTACTCCACATGGAAAATTTGAATTTAGAACGCCAAGTCACGATTAGACCCTTACCGTAGACTAATAAAAGTTCTATATTTCAAGAAGCTCTATTTAAAATTAAATATTATAAAAAAGATTTATTTTGAAAATATTCCAACCCTTCGATTATTATATTTAAATAGAACTTCTCTATTCTGCTAACACGCATGCTTTCTCTACGACTAATTTGTCAGATATTGGTAATTTATTAACTACAGTTATAAGTTCATTTATTAAAAATATGGTATATTTTCTGATATACCTGGTATCGGAATTATGAGCTTAATGAACAGATGGGTTGTATTCTTTTTTAAATATGTCCCATCTGCTAAAAAGTTTTATGAATATTACAAAGGACCAGAATGTTTTTATATAATACGTGTATTTCAACTAAAGACAAAAATGAAAGTATTTATTATTACCGCTTACGTTACAATTTCTACTAAATATTTAGAAATTCAATTTTTTTTGGGGGGGGGGGGAGTTAGCGAGGTCTCAAACTATCTGCAAAACTGCTTTTACAAAGTTATGACTAAAAAAAGACCATCGATTCTCGTGTATTTTCTTTCCGAGAAAATGTAACTTTCTGAGTGCGATCCGTTTTCGTGGGCAATTGATTATTTATTGAAAAGTCCTCTCTTGAAAGTTTTCGTTGGGACATGCCAAGGATTATGAATGATGACCGATCACAAAACGGCACGTCACGTGTGCTATATATCTCAATCTATGTGCACATCTCTATATATCAATTTATCTGTCTTACTGGGGTTTTATGCTTAACATTAATCTCTGTGAGTGCTCGGAGATGGCCTTCACGCTTTATAAAATTCTCAAGTATTTCCAACCAGTTCAATAACGTACATTATGTAAATTATAAATATATTCGACGCCCTCACTTAAAATTTCTGCGTCGCTTAAGGCTTCACATACATTTTTATATCCATCGCGGGGCAGAATGAATGCTATATATTTTTGAAACCGTCACTACGATATTTAGAAATTTTTATGCGTAATTTAAATCATTGCTCTTCACTTTCTGCTGTATACATTTGTAAAATCGTTATTATTGTTCTGCATGACACAACAAAGCGTATAATCTTTGATTAATTTATCTTTGTGCTTCTCTATCACAGAATAAAAGTATGGTACCTACTTAAACTATGCGCATCTCATATTCTTATAATTAAACAAGAAATGTGTATAACCAAATTATTATTTGTGATTCATTAGATTAGATGGTTAAGATGGTAACAGTAATATATGTATATTGAGAAACGCTTCTCAAATCGACGTCAAATTGTAAACACATACGAAAAATAGGTCTAATAAAAAATATGCTTTCAAATAACCGTGTTAATAATTTTGTTTCAATTTATTCTAGCTTAGCAAATGCACTACAGCGAAAAAAATAACGACACAGTGTTAAAAACTTCTGTACCTATATACATTTTCAAATATTTCCATATATTTTTTATGTAATTTATGCAAAAAATATATTGGTAACTTTTCTGTGTAAAATGTAAACTTATTAAATGGACTGGAGTCGTTTTAAGAAAAATATGTCGTAGTTATAATTTTTTTCTTGGCTTTTATAACCTTATCCGAAATTAAATATTAGATATTTCGTAATTTTCAAAAGATCGAACACTGACCATTTATATCGAAAATTGAATCTATAATCACACTCCTTTGTTTTTTACTTCATCCTGATAATTAGTTTTATTTGAATTAAATACATGAATTATATCTATTTGAGTTTGAAGAATATTGTAATATTCATCGCGAATTAAGTCGTGATATTTTATTTATTATAATTAACTCATATTACCAAAAATAGATTATACAATTAGAAATGTTTGATAAGAATATTAGTTAAGATTAGTTTGATAAGAATTATAAGAATATTAATATGAATAATGTTTTCTTTGGTATTGGAAGAACGTTGTTTTAATTTTATTTATTAAATATTTTATTATTTACTGAAAAGAAATTTCTTTGTCTGCACGTTCATTATGCTGATACTTATAAATATAATCGCCAATGTGGCATATACCAGCACCTTCACCATAAATGTTAATGGTCCTGATTACAGCAATGAAAGTGATAATTTTGCTTTGTAATGCAAATAATAAGGGATTTACAAGAAGATGGATAAGAGTTTCACTGACTTTTAAATGTAACAATAACTATTATAATGAAATATAACATGTACTAGATGATATAACTTATGAAATAGTAACTGATTTACATTAAATAAAAAAATAATGACATAAATATCGTCTTCTTAAAATTTCAGTTCGTTAGTTGGTAAATAAGAACAACACTCAATTAGAACTTTTTATATGACTATCATGTTATAGGGACTGATTGATACTGACTGATCCACATATTGATCCAAAAAAACTTTGATTCAAGTAAATCCCTTCTTTCAATAGAGCCTTTCACTGAAATACGTATACTAAAATAATAAATGGATTTTTTTAAATAAATAACAAAGGCTCCTTATTTAAAAAACTTTTGCTTTATTGTCAATTAATTATGCCTACTCCAAAATTACTTGGAATGTCCTAATCGAATTAAGTATAAATCATTTATACAAAGAATACCTTTCTGTATATTCAAACAAATCCTTATTGCTATAAAGGCTTGCCGTACTATTGATATTATCATGAAATATGTTCAGCTCACTCATTCTTGCAACATTTGTAGTATTATTATAATACCCCTTCGCTACAGCTGGTAAGTACCTTTTTATTTACATATATCCTTTGTACAATACTTTAAATAATCTACATGTTCATGAAACCTAAAAATGTCTCTACATATTTTATTCATTTAAAAGTTCATTTTCACATTGATATTTCATGATGATGGTGGTGATCTTGATGATGATTTTGATTATCACCATTATTAGGAAACGCCATCTACCTATTTCTCAACTGAGCATCAACTAGATGGCAATAATTCCTTTTAAATCTTAATTACATAAATGATATTTGTTAATCAGGCCCGGGGTTACCCCAATCGTTCCTTACTGTTACTTTGCTTTTGCCCGTTTTTAAATATAACAGAAAAATATTAAATATGATTTATACTACAATTTATTCTAATAGCTCTATAATATTTCTCACAGTTCTTTAAGAGAAATACTAATTCGATAGTTCAGCGGTATAAAGCAAAATTAATAAGCAAAACGTTATATTTTCAAATTAATCGTGAATAAGACTATGTATCGATCCAGTTATGTTATTTCTCTTTTAAGGTATCTAATCCATCATAAAATAAAGACTAGATAATTTTTGCACATTTTCGAATGCCACCAAAAATGTATGTGTTGTGTATATTAAATCTAACAGCGGCTTTACAACAATACATTTGACATAATAATGAAATATATGTATGTATAATGACGAAATAATATAAAATTTTCGATTGAGTTACGTCAGAAATAAAATCTTCACAACGCAGAATTCATTGAAGAAATACAATTTTCACTAGACCATATTTTACGCGTGTATGTATATTAATTAGATGCAAAAAACAAAATCGATTATTCGTCGTTATATTTCAATATCCCTAACGTTTGAACGTCTAGACCGAACAAAAATTGCCATTTTTAATCGCATTATTTTAATGTCGCTTAATTTATTTGTTTGTAAATATAACTGTTTGATATAACCGTATAAATGTTTTTTTGTACATGTAAATTATGGTAAGTAGAAATTTACTCGTTGTTTTAAATATTTGAATACAAAAATATAAGTACACGAATAAATCTTCAAAATCGTAAAATCATTACATGTAATGATGACAATATTTTACTATTAATATGCATATAATCAATGATATGTAAAATTTGAAACTGAAGGTCTAGGTAAATATTTTACTGCTTACATTTGTGATTAATAATAAACTAGATATTTTTATACTTTATTATTTGCTGCGTATTGTTTAGTGCGAATTCCAACCTAGAGTATCTGCAATAAACTGTTAACTAATCAACATTTATGTATGAATACGTACTTCAGAAATAGTATTATGAAAATCATGAAAAGAAAATAAAGATTTATTGCTTAATAATATTTATATATCAATATACTTTGTTTAAGAATTTAATATCTTATCAAAGGTCTTGTCAAGGCTCGATGAAGTTTTGTTTGAAGTTGATAAAGGAAATTTGTTATTACTAAAGATTCTTTAGTAATACTAGTTTATTTAGTAATATGTAGTTATACTTTATTACTAGTTTTTTAGTAAATAACTAGTAATAAAGTAAAGAAGTACTAAACTAAGGAGAGTTGAAATCTTGCATACAGTAACATAATAATATGACGGTTATCATCATCAGATGACTAAAATTATGTTTAAAGTTTCTCTAGTCTTCATTTATACCAAAGGTTTCTTCTTGTTCAGTAAACCGGTATTAATAATTTTACAGTTTCATACATCGCATGCATGAAATGCATGCTTACTAATAGCCCCATTCCTAGTAATTATTTCCCTTCATGGTTAGTGAATAGTGAAGAGAAAATATTTTCTGATTTACTGTACCACTGATTTGAATACCTAACCCCATTATTATAACTATTTCTTTTATTTAACTATTCTATCATATTTTGTCATCTTGATGCCTTCAAATGCATCCAACATCCTGTTGGTGGTAATACTTTAACTTTAAGTTAGAATATGCTCTACAGTGTTTTAGAAAGCATATTACGTAACAGTTTTTTTTTCTATTTCCTACTAAGTGAGCTATTTGCTGTTTAACCTAGGTACAGTTGCATTTTTGTCTGTCCATTGACAATTTTGCGACTACAATCTTGACCGGAATTTTTTATTCAGTTGTTAAGATTGTGGCAAAAAGTAACAGTCCGTTGTTTGGATTCAGTATTTTTATCTCTAACTTGTATATACAATATAAACTTCTTATAGTTTTAATTTTATGTAACAGCATGACAAGTATTATTCCATCATTTTTAACAAACAAAAAGACAACTGCTGAAATGGTGATATGAAACAAACCGACAAAAACAAATGTTTTGTGTCATGTTGCACGTTGGTCCAGATTCTACGCTAAGTACGCAAAAACTGTAGTTACTGTGGCACATGGTAAAGTAATGTTCAAACAACTATCGATGGCCACGAGAATAAATGTCACTTTCCTTGATCTTTATAATTTTACAAAAATACACATAATCATCAGATGAATTATTCAAATTGCCTTTACGCCTGTTTTTCGAAAGCACCTCATTTTCTTATTGTCAGTTGTTTTATAATTGTCGTTATCTATAATGATCCATCGGTTGTAATAATCGTTTTATCAACCCAAAACGTTATGTTACGAAATCCATATTTCACGTAAGTTATTTTTCTTATTCTGTAGTTTTATCAGCTATTACATCAGCTACAGTATATTCAAATCAAACGGGCAGACTGTACAAACAGCTTCATACTCATCTAGTTGGGACTACGTTCTAAGAAAAACATCTTGTAGCGGACTTTAGCTACTATGTGACAAATTTGGATCTATGCTAATTAAATACAAGTTATCGGTCAAAAGACCTTTGTTTACATGGTTAGATAACGACAGAATGCAACAAGTTAGTCATGTTTCAGCGAGAGGTCTCGCCCCGATATTCAGACTTTATTTTATTGCGCCTTCATTGTTTGTGCTGTTCAAGAACCGCCTGGTAAGGCTGTACTCTTGGCCAACTACTTGTTACACTTGGTGTTTAAATTGTAAACATCGACAAATATACTACTCGGAAATATCCCTTGAATTTATCGTCTTACATGAAGTGTTCTTACATGAATCGAATTCTAAAAGGCACTCATCGATGCACTATGAAAACGCTATGAGAGCGTATCATCGACATTATCACCATTACCATTATAAAATATAATAAATATCAAACTCACAATATGTATATGATTACCATATACCAGATACATAATGAATATACAGTTATGTAAATACAATTTATATAAATACAATTTATATAAATACAATAAATTTAATAAAATACAGGTACCTCGGACGTTGCATATACATATGTATAGTGCAGAAACACCAGGACACAACTTCTCATTTAGTCTGTAGAAAACACAGATCAATAAATACCTCTTAGTAATAATATGAACTTAAAAATAAAAACAACTCTTTTAGCTAATTGATTATCATTCAAATATCGCATGTATGAAAGTTACATACCGTTTAAGTATGTATCAGTTTGCTACTTACGTTGGTGTGGGTACAAGCCTTCCTCGTTTTAGAATTGTATACTATTTCGTATATAAAATCGTGACACAGTAATCGACAGGAATTGCGAAATTCAGTTACTGACACAATTATTATGTATTGCTGAGACGCAAGTTCTTCCTGATAGAGCAACGAAGAAATTGGACTGTTGTTGAAATTGTCTTCCAAATGAAGATCACTCTGTAGACGTACACCACATATTGACGGAACAATATGTGAAAGGTACTGGGTGAGTACCTAGTTTTCCATGGAGGAAGTAGTTAAGTGATGTGATGCTTTTCAAAATTGCTCTCTAATAAGTAACATTGGAGATGTATACAAGATTATAGCGATTCTCCGAAACGAAAAAGGTTTGATTTTGGCTAGCAATCAGAGAGTAACCGCTATAAACTTTTATCCACAGACGTACTTTAATCAAAGCGATGGATTTCCTGGATTTTTGCAAACTGACATCTGAACAATGAGAAAGTGTTATAATGGAGGAATATATTCAGTTTCCCACTGACGTAATATAAAGTTTTTTTATATACATCAATAACGTTCTTTTTGGACAATTGAGGGAAAGGACGGAAGGTTCATGTTCATGTCATAGATTATTCATAAGCCTACAGTGTGTCAGATTTTTTGTGGCATAACTCTATTTTGACTTGGAACAAACTCCTCTATTCTTCAAATATTATATTATCACTTTAATTCATTAGTTCATCAATCAGTAATATATTCCAGACGGAGGTAAATTTCTGCGTTACATCAGAAATACAAATTACAAATGATTAAGGGATGTTTCAGGGGTGCGTAAATTGGAGTTGCGTCAGTTGGTTGTCAGCTATGTGTCAATTTTTCGTTACACATTTATTTTCTTGAACACATTAGCATGAGATGTTGCAATTTCAAGATCTCCAAACATTTATTTCAGCATTCCCCCAGTTTCACCCAGTGTAGTTTTCCTCTTAAATTTAAAGTGATTCTCTTTGCTTGCCTTAAATAATTTTTTATATACTGTTATCTATTTTTGGCCTATTCCCGTTACCAAGCCATACCGTCAATGTCAGGAACTAGCAACTACCAACTTGAAAATCCCTCTTGCTGAACCTCCCCTCTCGCAATGACATATGGATCTTTTTTTTTACTTGTCTAACATGAAAAGGGTCATACGGCCATATCTTCTTACCAAAGTTTGTGTATCTTTTGAAATTATATTGAAAGTCGTCAGAAGTTATAAACGAGCCAAACAAGGGTTAACAACACGACTAGTAGTATATATGTTAAAATAATGTAATGGATTTATTAAATCATAAGGAACACTAACAAATATGACATTAGTTAGTCTAATTACGTTAGAAACAAATTATTCATGGATTGGAAAGTCAGCCATCAAAGAATAATATTTTACTGCAACAACTGATAAATTCTAAAAGACAATCATTAATTTGGATAAATAAATTTTGACAGAAATAATCAATCGGCGAAGATACTGGTTAAATTAAATACAGTTAGTTATTCACTTAGATACTGTCATGAATGTTTTACGAACTTGCGAAGGTTACTCACTTGTCTTATACGATTGTCAAAGGGTAGAATCTACTTAGTCACAACAAATTATTAAATGATTAGTAAACTGAATGTTAATTAAGGGCGTCCTCTCTGTATAAAACGTATTCACATTAGATACCTCAACTGTGAATTCAGTCAAGGGACTACTATAAATGCTAATAAAATTAGGTAAATTATTAAGCATGCTAAATCAAGTATTCTATATGGATAACGAAATTTAAGTTTTGTCAGTTTAGACGATAAAAATGTTCGGCATAACTAAATTCGGGAATTAGTAAAACGGAAATTATTGCGGAAATACGCAATTTTATTTTTTTTTTGCGTGGATGGAGATAAAGCAAACAACAAGAAAACACACACACATATATATATATATATATATATATATATATATATATATATATATATATATATATATATATACATATATATATATATATATATATATATATATATATATATATATATATATATATATATATATATACATATATATATATATATATATATATATATATATATATATATATATATATATATATATATATATATATATATATATCTAATATATAAAGTCACAATGTTCGTTCCCATACTCCTCCGAAACGGCTTGACCGATTCTTATGAAATTTTTTATGCATATTCAGTAAGTCTGAGAATCGGCTACTATCTATTTTTCAAACCTCTAAGTGATAAAGGGTGTCCACCTCAAAAATTTTTTTTTATTTTTTTGATAATTTTTTTTTTAATTTTTTTATTATGTGGCATTAAAAAATACATACAACCCTAAATTTTCACTTTTCTATCACCAACCCCTGCTTTTTAATAGTCATTTTCATAATTTTATCATTTTTTATCCCGCTCGATAACATCAATTATTATCACTTGGTAAGTTATACCCTCCATGTGTCTACCGGTGTCACTTCTCACCCAGTAAACAGCATGGAGTAGGGATGACAACGAAGATGGTCTCCTATTTCTCTCAAACAAGAAGCCTTCTCTCACTCCCTCTACAGTTTTCGGCTATTATTAGTGTTTATGCGTCAAGCGTAGTAGTTAAACATTTTTACTATCTCAGTGTAACTCTCATATCAAATATATTCTCAAGTAACTTTATTTTTATTTATTAATAACTAATATTATTGAATATAATTAATTATTAATAACTAATAAAATTATTAATTTTGAGTGTAATTCGCACGATCAGTTAATTAAATGATTTACATAACCTCTAAAATACTCAACACGTGTCACGAGTTCCCGCAAACAACGGCTATTGAGTTGTAAGTATAAATTATTTTTATACGTTTATTATAAAATCAAAAATTATTCTTTCTTATTTATAACGAAAATATTGTTGGGAATGGTGAAAAACGAATTCGGTGAAAGTTAGATTTTTATTAAAATTGGGAAATTTTTTTTTTGTGTTTACTTATAAGAGCTCTAACTTCGACAGAATTTTTTTTTTCACTATTTCTAACAATATGTATTTTCGATATAATTAAGAAACATAAAATTTTTCGCTTTCGTGAAACTATCTAATTTTTAAATGTATATTTAATGTAATCAAAGATAAAATAAATTATTAATATAATAATTAAATATAATAATAATAATTAAATATAATAATTAAATATAATAATTAAATATAATAATAATAATTAAATATAATAATTAAATATAATAATTAAATAATTCAATCAGTTCTATTTATGTGTGTTTTGTATTGTACAGTGAACAATGCCAACAAAACGCAAAGGGGCCAATTTGAGCCGTGATACAAATAAATCTAGAAGCATTCGAAATAGAAGAGCCCAAAGAACCGAAGAAAATACTGGAGCGCGTGTGAGAATGGCGCAATTGCGTCAAGAACAATTAGACGATACACGAGCTGAACGCAATGGAGTCATTAGATTAGAACAACGACAATCACATCGTTTTACTGTCAATAGACGCAGAGCAAATGACCAACAACGCCAACAGGCACATCGAACATTTGTAGCTACATCATTCCTGCGTCTAGCATTCCAGTATGAGCCCGATATTGAATATTATGCTCATTCAAAAGTGGTAATTGGTGCTATGGACAAAGAATGCCCGTATTGTCATGCTTTGAAATTCAAAAATGAACCAGCCGGGATGTGTTGCGCGTCAGGGAAGGTACAACTACCTGAAATTGAAACACCACCGGAACCATTGAACGGTTTGCTTATCGGCACAGATCCAGATTCTAACGTGTTCCTAAAGTCCATTCGAACATTCAACTCATGCTTTCAAATGACATCGTTCGGAGCAACAGAAATAGTTCAAAATACTAATGCAAATGGTCAACAATACAATTCTACATTTAAAATCAGAGGTCAAGTTTATCATAAAATAGGCTTATTGCTGCCAATGCCAAACGAACCACATAAATTTTTACAAATCTACTTTATGGGCGGCGAGGACTCCGGAAGCGCACTAGCCAATCGGGTGGATGCACGTTGTGGCTACAATAACCTTGATTCATTCTTTGCCAGACGCATCGTCAGCGAGCTGGATGCTCTATTGAATGAGCATAATGAATTGTTGAAAACATTCAAATCCCACATGCACAAATTAGAAAGCGATAATCACGCTATTGTTATTAATCCTGATAAAACACCAGCTGGAGAACACATTCGTAGATTCAATGCACCTGTTGCTGACGACGTTGCTGGAATCATGGTTGGCGATCGTACAGGTGCACGAGAAATTGTGATTCGTAGGAGAAATAATAATCTTCAGTTCATTGCTGATACACACCGTTCATATGACGCTCTCCAATATCCGCTAATCTTCTGGAAGGGACAAGACGGATATAGCATAAATATTAAACAACGAGATCCCGTATCAGGTACTTCATTAATTATGAATTTGATCATTACACTTTTAACAAAACAATTAAATTATTAAACGTAATTAATTTACATTAATATTTATGAATATATTATTACAGGAGCCGAAACAAACAAGAACGTTAGCTCGAAGGATTATTATGCGTATAGATTGATGATTAGACGCGGGCTGGACAACGTCATTCTACGATTTCGAGAGCTTTGTCAACAATTCATGGTCGACATGTATGCGAAGATAGAGGGCGAACGACTACGATACTTACGATATAATCAACTCAAGCTACGTGTGGAAGAGTACATTCACTTGCGAGACGCTATTGTCAACAACGCCGACGCCGCCGAAATTGGTAACTCTGTCATTCTACTATCATCGTACGTAGGCAGTCCACGTCATATGCAAGAGTATATACAGGATGCTCTGACTTTCGTGCGCGAATATGGGCGACCGTGTTTATTTATCACGTTCACATGTAATCCAAAATGGCCAGAGATTACATCTTTGCTGTTGCCTGGCCAAAATGCAATACATCGTCATGACATTACAGCACGTGTGTTTAGGCAAAAGCTAAAGTCTTTAATAAATTTTATTACTAAATTACATGTATTCGGTCCCACACGTTGCTGGCTGTATTCGGTTGAGTGGCAAAAGCGAGGATTACCTCATGCCCACATTTTGGTTTGGTTAATCGACAAAATCCGTCCTGAAGAAATAGATAATATAATTTCTGCAGAAATTCCCGAACCGTCTACTGATCAATTGCTGTTTGATATTGTTACAGCAAACATGATTCATGGCCCATGCGGTACTTTTAATCATTCATCGCCTTGCATGGCAGATGGAAAATGTACAAAAAATTTCCCTAAAGATTTCACTAACGATACAATCACAAATGTCGACGGATATCCAATATATCGTCGAAGGAATCCAGATAATGGCGGACAATCATTTATTAAAAACATCAGCAACACAGGTATTGATATTGACAATCGTTGGGTCGTGCCATATTCGCCCCTGCTGAGCAAAACATACAATGCTCATATTAATGTTGAGTTCTGCAGTTCTGTGAAGAGCATCAAATACATTTGCAAGTATGTCCATAAAGGCAGTGACATGGCGGTGTTTAGAGTGGAAAATACCAATGTCAATGCTCCTCCAGTGAATAAAAACGATGAAATAACGCTCTACCAAATTGGTCGGTACATCAGCTCCAATGAAGCTGTTTGGCGTATCTTTGGTTTTCCGATTCATGAACGGGATCCAGCAGTTGTTCAGTTAGCCGTTCATCTTGAAAACGGTCAGCGTGTATATTTCACGAACGAGACAGCGATTGATCGTGCTATAAATCCACCAAAAACTACACTCACTGAATTTTTTGAATTGTGTAATCGTGCGGATGATCTTGGTGCCTTTGCACGTACTTTACTCTATTCACAAGTACCACGCTATTTCACATGGGCGCTATTTCAAACAAAACAATGGATACCCCGCAAGCAAGGCTCACCAGTTGATGCATCTCCCAATTTATTCAAATCAAACGCCTTGGGGCGAGTATTTACAGTGAATCCAAGACAGACTGAGTGCTTTTATCTTCGACTATTGTTGGTTAATGTTACTGGCCCATTGTCATTTCAAGATATACGTAAAGTGAATGGGCAACAGTATACAACGTATAAAGATGCATGCCTTGCACTCGGCTTGCTGGAAGATGACAATCAGTGGGAATGTATGCTTGCTGAAGCAGCATTGAACTGTACAGCAATACAAATTCGTCTACTATTCGCTGTAGTGTTGACTACATGTTTTCCAGCCCGAGCAGAGATATTGTGGGATAATCACAAAGATTCAATGACTGATGATATATTGCATCAACATCGTACACGGTGTAACGATCTAGCGATAACATTCAGCGACGATATGTACAATGAAGCATTGATTGCTATTTAGGATCTTTGCATTATCATTGCCAACTTACCACTCAGTCATTTCGGTATGAATTCGCCAAATCGAGGTGCAACTGATTTAATGAACACTGAAATGAATCGTGAACTGCAGTACAACACTGTAGAAATGGCGGCGATTGTTACTCGCAATGTCCCACTAATGAATGAGGAACAAAGAACCATTTACGACCGCATTATGCTCGCAGTTTCAGCAGGACAAGGTGGGTTCTTCTTTTTAGATGCACCAGGTGGAACTGGCAAGACATTCCTTATTTCGCTAATTCTCGCCGAAATACGATCCAATAATGGCATCGCATTGGCCGTTGCATCATCGGGCATTGCGGCAACTTTATTGGATGGAGGCAGAACAGCTCATTCAGTATTTAAGCTACCACTAAATATTCAAAATAACCCTGACGCAGTGTGCAACATAAAAAAACAATCGTCCATAGCCGCAGTGCTGAAACAGTGTAAAATTATCATCTGGGATGAATGTACCACGGCACACAAACATTCGCTTGAGGCGTTGAACAGGATATTGAAAGATATTAAAAACAACGACAAACTATTTGGTGGCACTCTGTTAGTTCTTTCAGGTGACTTCAGACAAACACTTCCCGTCATTCCACGTTCAACATACGCTGATGAAATCAACGCCTGCTTAAAATCATCGCCATTGTGGCGTAATGTTGAAATAGTACAGCTGAAAGTAAATATGCGCGTTCAAATGCTTCAAGATCCATCCGCTGAAACATTCTCAAAACAACTCTTAGATATCGGCGATGGAAAAGTCACTATAGATGAAACTGGATACATAAAATTAGCGACTGATTTCTGCACAATCATTGATTCGCAAGATGCTCTCATTGAACAAATATTTCCCGATGTACACACGAATTACATAAATCTCGAGTGGCTTGCAGAAAGAGCAATTTTAGCTGCAAAAAATGTGGACGTTGACATTTTGAATCTGAAGATACAACAGTTATTGCCAGGGGACTTGGTATCATATAAATCTATTGATACAGTTTGCGATGACACTGAAGCTGTAAATTTTCCAACAGAGTTTTTGAACTCACTGGATTTGCCAGGCATGCCACCACATAGCTTACAATTGAAGGTTGGATATCCAATTATTTTGCTTCGTAATTTGAACCCGCCACGGCTGTGCAACGGTACGCGATTAGTCATTTATTATTATAAAAAATTAATGAAAAACGTTATCGAAGGCACCATTTTAAATGGCAAGTTTCGAGGTGAAAATATATTAATACCATGAATACCTATTATACCCACAGATGTGCCAATTCAATTTAAGCGTATTCAATTTCCGATTAGATTGGCATTTGCAATGACTATTAATAAATCCCAAGGCCAAACAATGTCTGTTTGTGGCTTAGATTTGAGCACACCATGTTTTTCACACGGACAATTATACGTTGCATGCTCTCGAGTGGGTAAACCATCAAGTTTGTTTGTATTAGCTAAAGACGGGCTAACAAAAAATATTGTTCACGCTGTAGAATTAAGAGATTAATATTATGTAATGAATTAATGATATAAATAATTGTTACTTTTAATAAATTGAAAAAATTAATGTTTGGTGTTTTGTTATTTTTATATTCCCTCATCGTTCACAGCGCTCCATGCCTTTTTCACTCATATTCCACATCCTTATACACTTCCAATAAGTTAGTTATTTTTTTTCTACACTAGAAATTCTCTAGAAATTATTTACATGGCAAAACAACGTTTGCCGGGTCAGCTAGTATATATATATATATATATATATATATATATATATATATATATATATATATATATATATATATATATATATATATATATATATATATATCTTTCAGAATTAAGGAGCATACCGGCAGAAATCTTGTCCGGTCGCATGCAGAAGGCCGTAATTCTCGGTTCGCTTCGTCTACTTAGGGCACACGACTCGGCCCAGTAAAAACTAAGCGAACGGACGCGAGGAGTGATTACTGGTATTACCAGCGCGCACCATCTGTGTGCCACAGAAAGCCACACAGAGCGCATAGAGTGGGAGCCACAGAAAGGGGTGACTGGCTTTTAGAAAAAACAAAAATTATATAAAGGGTGGTCCAACCATAATGCACGATGTTAATTGTAAGTCACACCTTAACGTCAAGTTTTTTGCCCAACTCAATTTGACATCTCTTTGTTTCTGTGTTTGACAAATTCAACCATGGAGAGGTACACAATTGAGCAGCGCGTTAAGATTGTTGAAGCCTTTTACGAAAATGGGCGTTCAAATCAAAATGCATTTCGTGCACTTCGTGACTTTTTGGGTCAGCATAATCGACCAAATGTGTCCACAATCGGGAGAATTGTGCGCAAATTTCAGCAAACCGGGTCTGTAGGAAATGTGAAAACACCTGTGCATGCTCGCCCAGTTCGTTCTGCGGAAAACATTGCTGTTGTTCGCGATAGTGTAGCAGAAAAGCCGTCAACCTCGACTCGTCGTCTTGCCCAACAATTGAACATCTTACAATGCGAATTTTGAATAAAGATTTGAATTTATACGCTTACAAGGTTCAATTAACTCAAGAGCTGAAGCCTACTGACCATTTCATGCGTCGTCAATACGCCGAATGGTTGGTTGAACAGACAGAAGTGAATGGTGACTTTACAAAGAAAATCATCTTCAGCGACGAGGCACACCTTCACCTCAGTGGATTCGTTAACAAGCAGAATTGCCGCATTTAGGCAAATGAGAATCCACGAGTGATTGTTGAAAAGCCGATGCATCCACAAAGAGTGACTGTTTGGTGCGGTTTATGGGCTGGCAGCGTCATCGGGCCGTACTTCTTCGAAAATGAGGTCGGCCAAGCAGGTACCGTGAATGGTGTTCGCTATCGCGAGATGATAACGATCTTCTTGTGGCTAGAAATTGAGGATATGGACCTGGACGATATGTGGTTCCAACAGGATGGTGCCACTTGCCACACAGCCAACGAACAATGGCACTTTTGCGCGAGAAATTCAATGGCCGTGTTATCTCACGTCGTGGCGATGTTAATTGGCCGCCACGATCATGTGATTTGACACCGTTGGACTTCTTTCTTTGGGGATATTTAAAATAAAAAGTGTACGTCAATAAGCCAAGAACAATTCAAGAGCTAAAGGATGAGATAATTCGGCACATTAACGACATTGAACCTCAATTATGTCTCAGAGTCATTGAAAATATGGACCATCGAATAGAGGTATGCCACCGAAGCCGTGCCGAGCATTTGCCCGATATTTTGTTTCACACATAATTGTCATAGATCCTTCTATCATAATAAAAAATATTAAGATAATTCTCTGAAAACTTTTTGTTTTATTTACAATTAACATCGTGCGTTTTAGTTGGACCACCTTTTATATATATATATATATATATATATATATATATATATATATATATATATATATATATATATATATATATATATATATATATATCCGGAATCTGCTGCCCCTAGTTCAACCACGAGTTGAAAACTCGGGCCAGACGGCGGTGGGTCGACGGAAACCGTTTCCACCACCATATATTCAATCCATCTGGGCCTGGGGCAGCGAAGTGCTTAGTTCCAACAAGTGCTTGTTGAAAGTCATCCAGACTAATTGCCGGGCATGCTTCCTGTGGTTCTTCAATGAGAGTGTCGCAAAGAGCCTGGAAGTTATTGAATGGACGCGTCGTCTCATAGATTTCCTTCCAAAAGTTTTCGACATCCTCTACAGCCGGCGGATCTTCGACAGCACGTTGTTGCTCTTTAATAAAGCGGGAGGCATTTGTACGGATCAATTTGTTTTGATCCATGCTCCTTATCCGTCTATTCAAAGCTTTCTTAATGGCCATAAGTGCTCGAATCCTATCTAAACAGTGCAGCTTGATAGCTAAGAGCGCCGTCTGATATAGAGTGTGGTGTTGGTGTCTGAGTCCGGCGATAATACGCCGGACTTTAGGTGTAAAATGCCGATTGCTTCTTATATATTCCACCACACTCTGGATTCGAGAGGCATATTGTCTGGCCGACTGTATTTTGCCTTTGATCTGCTCGCCGCTTAGTTTTCTCGTTCCTATTGAAAGAGTTTGACCTCTCGCCTGGAACGACCTCCTTAGCGGCATTGTAGACGGCACAATTGACCTGCCAGATGTCTGCATCTTCTGGAAGTTCCTCATCGATTCTAGCATCCATTCTTGCCAGGTCTTGTGGCTTTAGGTTAACCCTGATATTGAGGTTACCTCTGTCCTTATGGAGGGCTCGGTATACTCTCGTGGATTTTCCCCGTCAACTCTTTGCTGCGGTAGAGGTGCAGCAAGTAGTATATCGGGTGGACGGGGCTGCCTCACCTGACCTTCGCAGATAGAATACTTGGTTTCTCAGACTTTGTTTGGAGAAGGCGCGATGCTCGGGGTGCATTTCACTCCAAGCTGAGTGCAATCTCATCATGTATCACCTGCGGCCAGTACTGCTGCTTTCGTAGCAAGTAAGCAGATCATCTCTTAGTTCCCTCGTCCACCTAAAGCGTCCATTTTCATTGCCTTAGTCGTTGTCATTAAGACGGTCCGGTAAGGCCCTTCCCACCTGTCTCTGACGTCCATCGGAATGACGCCGATTATGAGGAGCACTTCCTCTGGTCTGGTTTGGAACCAGATTCAGACCCTGGGCATGGTTAGTCCCAAGAGCCTACGGCCAACATCGTTCCAGCAGAGTTACCCCTACCTGTCCAGGGCGCGCCACGAGGAGGCTGTTGATCCGATTTTTCACCTCCGATGTCACATATATATATATATATATATATATATATATATATATATATATATATATATATATATATATATATATATATATGATCTTTGTTATATGCTGAAATATAACATTCCATAAAAACGCTGGTCCCAAAATACACATGCACTTTGTAAAAGTAATCTCTCACGGCGACGTATTATAATAGATTTCGTGTCGCCGGTAATACAGAGTAATGGTTACCAATCAGCCAATTGGGAAGGCGGTAATAAATGACGAACAGCTTCAGACTCTAACGATACCTTTCGGGAATTTATATCGCCATCGCAACCAATTGTAATTGATAGCATTACTATTGCGCTCACATTGCATTCGAAGGTCTTCTTTAGCGGAAACATTTTGTGGGAATATGCTTGTTAGCGTTGATATTTCATTGCTGAGAAAATCATTTCAGGAAAAATTTGAATCCATAGACGAAGCAATTTCATGACTTAATAACAACTTTTGTATGAAAACATACATTCTTCTTGACGCGGAATGGAGAAACCTTTAAATACGCTGCGCCGTTCATTGAAATCAGCAACACTGAGATGGAATGTAAATTAAAACTTCATAGTTTAGATATACACATATCGTCCATTAAGTGAATACAAAATTACAATATGAAATATGTTGATATACCTTGATTAAATGTTCAAGACATCGATTCAAATTAATCTTGGATATTCACTTGAGGTATATCTTCCCAGGCAGTAACTATTTCTTGTATAACATCCCATATTTCATCCATGATTTCAGGATAGCGTTGATATTACTGGACTCTTTGTTTAATTATAATTCACACATTTTCTACTGAGATAAGTTCGGAGACCTGGTAAGCTACAGAAATAAATGTTTTTTTTTTTTGAGGCATTCTAGAGAAATATTGACATATGTGGCCTATCACTGTCTTTGGAAGATGACTCTTGGAAATATTCGTAAGAGGAGTACCACTAGTTCAAGGACTTAGTTAATGTAGATGACACTACCAATATTGCAATGAATATGCAGTAGATGACTCCTATTATTATAATAATTAATGACACCCTATACTATAATAAAAAAAATATTCGTCAAGTATGGGGCATCCCCATGTATAGCTCTTAATTAATCACTTGTCGTCAAATTACTACCGCTGACATTGAATAACTTGTACCACAGCATTCAATTGCTGCTTCGAATTCATAGAAGTGGTGATAAGATTACCATAACGATCTTCTGGTTGAATTGTGATGTGAATGTTGTCTTTTCTGAACCACTCTTTTACAAACGTTAATATCGTTCTCAAAATATTATGAAGTAAATTTGAAGTAAAAAAAGAATTATTAACCGAGATGTATGAAAGCCACAATTATTGGTCGAAAACACAAACGTTTCATAAAACTGCAGCTTTCATAAAACGCAATCTTAAAATAATCTTATTTATCTTTAAAATTTTTATATTGTTAATAGATTGTAATATAAGAAAAATACGGAAAACATTTCAAAACTAAATGAATCTTACGAAGTAGTCATCTTATGATAATTATTGTGGATTAATTATGAACAATTTAAAAACAAGTTACAATTAACTTTTCTAAATAAGTAACAAAATAGTAAACAAATACCAGGTAAATTATATTCCTTCTTTTACGACATACTGTATATTTAGAATTTACAGTAAATCTAATAATTTTCTTTTTGTTGGCTATATAGATACTGTTGGAAATCTGTTTGGATTACCTATATTATATTATATACCACTCTATTCTAAACTATACATATGTGCAATGTACATATGTATAGTTTAGAATAGAGTGTTTACAGTCCACAAGGCTTTAATTAAGGGAGCTACCCCCAACAGACACTGTGGCCAACGTTTCACTATCTACGAGTATTACAGATGATATCCTTAGGAGAGTTAAATGGATAATTGTTGAGTGAATATTGTCGAGAAAAGTGTCCTAAGGAAGTTACTTGCAATAAATGACAAAACCTTAGCACACTGTGCCAGTTTGATTTAGTACCTATATATTCTATATTCGGAAATCAAAAAGAAATCGAGACAGCAGTATATTTAATTTCTTTCTCCTTATTTTATATTAATAATGTATATGTTACCGCTAATATACGAAAACCGTTAGTACGCATAATAACTGAGAACATTAGGAAATATATTAAAATTGTCAGTGAGTATGCATAATATCAGCGACATTCTGGTAATATTGATAATTACTAAAATTGAACTTCAATGTTACAGCAATTATATGTGGGATTAACAGGTTATACTAAGTGCCACCAAAGCTCTTCTTCTTCAAATAAATAGATTTTAGTAGATCTTTCTTGCATTGTGCAATAATTAATGCCATCGAAGCTCTACTCGTTTAAATAAATAGATTTTGGTATATTACATGTTTCTTCTATTTTACCTCCATTACCGGTAAATACATATGCATAATGACTAAATATTTCAGGTATTACACATAATTCCGGTTCAATTTTTAGTTATCAATATTACCGGAATGTCCCTGATATTATGTATACTCACTGATGATTTTAGTATTTATGCATAA
This sequence comes from Rosalia funebris, assembly GCA_037954035.1. Classification (NCBI taxonomy): domain Eukaryota; kingdom Metazoa; phylum Arthropoda; class Insecta; order Coleoptera; family Cerambycidae; genus Rosalia; species Rosalia funebris. The sequence goes on from JAZFAV010000006.1 coordinate 24,934,067, forward strand.
TTCCTTATGGTGCTCTTTAATGCTCTTTATTACAGTTTAAGTAATCACGTGGAATTCCTAAAATGCTAAGTAATTATGCATACTAACGGTTTTCGGTTATTATCGGTAACGTATACATTGATTAATGAGAAAGATATATAATATGAAATTAGATAATTAACTTTATTAATATTCTTCTTGTTTCGTATTATTTTTTCATAACGTAATATTATAAGTATTATAACCATAATTAGTAATACTATGATCTTATTTAGTAATATACAAACATATAGTACATTATAATAACAGTACATAAAACTATATTTAGCGGGTTTTCAAAAAAAATGTTAATTCTGATTTGGTGGTAAATTTATTAAATAATGACAAGAGTTTTGGTACACTATTTACGCAAACTGCTAATCATGAAAAAACTGTGTAAGAAACTGGTACAAAATGAGTTCATTCATGTCTTTCGCACGCAATTTTAATTATTCCCAGGCATCAAGAGAAGACCAGACGTAGTAAACGTAAACACGTTTTCAAATTTCCATTTGGTTAGACTTGAAGTAAAACGGATCAATCAAAACATTTATAAAACATAAATTAAACATGAATCGTAGCCTGAATGTATTGATTATCGTGCCTACAATTAGATGCTGAAGCAGGCGACATAAGACGGACGGTTCAAAATTGCAGACACGTGACTTGGCAATACTGAGGATGTAAATAATAAAATTTGTCTTAGTCTAAAGATTGCTCATTTTATATATAACTATGAAGGAATATGGTAGATGCAGCAGCGGTGTTTGCGAACTATTAAGAGTTATAATATACGCCTATACGAGTTCATGTTCTATGGCGGTGTGGATGATATGACCACCTATACTCGTATCTTTGACGCAAATTTATATCAATAGAATTAGGAAAACCATCTTTCTAGTATCTCTGCCGTTAGTATAATTTTATTATTAGTGCGTAATTGTCTAAGTTCTATTACAGATTAAATTTTACTTTGATTTTGTTAAAACAGTTCCCGAACGCTTATGCTAGTTATTTTACAGGGACCCGTATCATAGACGGCTCGTTGTGAAAAATAATGGTGAAGCATATTTTTTCTACTTCAGTTAATAAATTCGAAAGACGACATCTTCAGGGAATTATTAAAAATTTTAAGGTAGTTTCTACGGAAACACTTTTCTATAGAATTTCATAAAATTTCGGGTACACATAAAGAATAAACTTCCCAAAAGAAATTGCTAAAATGAAAAATTTTTGTCCGTACAATTAAGGAGATATTCACCATCAAAGTTGTAACTTTTTGCATGATTTGAATGTACCAGTTGACTAAAAGTGACACATTTTATATCACTTGAAAATTTTTCTATAGATTTTTTCAAATACAACTCATCTATGCATTCAAAATGCAAAAACAACTCATTAGTTTATTACGAATATTTTGAATTAAAAATATCGGTTATTGCCTGATTTGGTGAAAAGATAAACATTTTTAAAATATGCCAGTTTCAGCTTTGCTCGGTAAGTCGAGGACTTCTCAATTAGCGTTTGGCAACGCAGTGACATACATTTTATCAGTCGCCATTTATTTTATTACTGCATATTCGTCACAAATAATATTTAAAATTGAATTTAGTCCTAAGACTTACCTTTTTTATTCTTTCAAGGGAATAAAGTTTTTACATTCACAACATCTTAAATTTTTGCCAAGTTCGTTCAATTCAACAATATGTTGTCCAATGATTTAGGTTAGTTACTCTGTTTACTTTTCGCACGATTCACTTTTGCAATATAATTTAAACGTTTCTGTATTAATTTCCGCTTTGCAAATTTTCCTTTATTGTTCCGCAACTGATCACGACAAAAATTCATTTTTAATTTTTCTATAAATTTTCTTTCACGCTCCGAAAAAGTTTAATGTTAGGTTAAGTATTAGGAATGCAACGTTGCATGTTGCCATGTCTTTAGTTTCAATGAATAAAGATGGAATTGTGCGCATACACAGACATGCAGTGTCTGGGTAGAGTACAGTCTCTGAACAAAAATAATGAACATTATACTACTGATATTCCATATGTTTTACGTTTACTCACGCATTTGTTTTTGGACTGGACGGTACCGGAGAAACTACCGTAAATGTTGATTTTTGAATTTGAATAGTACTCAGTTTTCTTAAATTATGTACTATTTAAGCCTTAAAATAATGTTTATTTATTGTTTGTGATATTTGTTTTTTAAGACGACTTACTATTTTCCTATTTTGATCAAATCTTTTCAGTTGACAATAATCGATATAGTTAACATTTCTTTCATTTTTTATACAATACTCTCCATCAGAAACAAACACTTTGCATAAGTGTTAATAAACTAGGGGTTAAAACATGTACTGGTATAACAATTGATGTTTATTAAAGATTTAATTAAACCCAGGGTGTGGAGTACCAAACACGGTTATCAGATTTTCTTTTCAATTTAGTTGATCCATGATTATTAATAAGCTTTTTAAATAAAAACAGTAAAAAAATAATAAAAACTCTTACGTGATTAAAGCAAATTCCAAGCTACATTTAGATACTAAAAAAATCTTGGTTGTTTTATCGGCCACAATGTTGGATAAATACCTTTTCAAACTTCGCGTTCTCTTAAACCAATACAAGGATGGAGATATAAACATTCAAAACGAAGTGAAAAAATAATCATTCGAACTTAAGTCTAGTATATTCAGACTGCAGAATTAAGAATTAGATGTGCGAACATATGCAGGTGAAACACATAAAATTCAGATACAATTTGGACCTGAATCAAATGGAAAACAGTAATAGATAATTGAACTAGAAAAGAACATTAGTAGCACTAGAAGGAATACCTATTAATATCAATCAGGCACGGTAAAATATACTGAGGATAAAATTGAAATGAAATGATGAATTACGTTTAATATATAAGTTTTGGCTACTGAAAGTTATAGCGCGAACAGATGGAACTTGAGATTCAACTAAATCATCACGGCATCAGTTTTTCGTAAGGCAAGGCATTGACAGCCTTGCCAATGACATACAGGGAATACTTGGTTCAGATTTCTTTTATGCATATTCGGCAATTATTGATTATGAGGAATTTTTATTTTCTTTCTGGTATAATGGGAATAGAGTAACAACGCAAATCCAAACCTTTTACACTATAATTCCACCGATATGTGAAATTATAAACAGACAATGAATTCCAATTAAAGACCAATGCTTCAGGGTATTCCATTGGAGCTGTTTAAAGAGCAGATGTTTAAATAATGCAGCGAAAAATTTACGATGCATTCCAAAGTTTAATTCACCAAAATAACTCACTAGACGATTGTCAAAAATTTCATTACCTAAAATAATGTTTAAAAGGCGAAGCAGCACGCGCCGTTGAGTCGTTATCAGTATCAAGTGAGAATTATTAATCGGCTTGGTCAATATTGAAAAAACGATATAAAAACACACGTCTTATTACACAAGCTCATGTACAAGCTATATATACTAAATTCTCCAGAAATAAGTAAATGTTCGTCTGATTCACTACAAAAACTCATTGGTGATATTACAAATAATCTAGAAGCGCTCAAGGTTTTAGGTATCCCGGTAAAAAGTTGGGATGCTATCCTAACTACGGTAATTATGGGTAAACTAGATTACCATACAAGACGCGAACTTGAAAACATATTAGATTCGGAGCCGGTCCAACTAACAAAAGTAATGGATTTTTTGGAACAGAAGCGAGTAGTTCTTGAATCTTTAAATCAGAATGTAAAACAAAAGTCATTCGATAAATCGCCCTTTAACCGAACAAATGCTAATACAAGAAAACCTCTAGTTAACCATATGTCTAATCAGCTGCTGTGAGGGTTCCTTGCTATTTTTGTAAAGGACCTCATTATATTAGCCAGTGTAAAAACTTTCTACGATTGAACGTAAGCGAACGAAAAAACGAAATAAACAAACGCAATCTCTGTTTAAATTGCTTTAGATCAAATCATCAGCTTTCAGAATGTAGAGCTTCGGACTGCCAAACGTGTCAGTCTCTCCAACATCATACGTTAATTCACCTAAACCTGTGCGGCAGCAGCAGCAATCTTCTAGTGCCAACTGCTGTGCATCGTTGTCAAAAACGCAAGTTGTCTTATCAACTGCAATCGTATTAGCTATCGATTCCACGGGTCGAACAAGAAAATGTTATTAGATATGGGATCACAAGTTAATATATTATCGAAATCAATGTGCAAATTATTAAATTTAAGGACGAAAAGGCAAGATGTATCTATATCGGGTGTAAACGAAACCTGTAACAATACTGTACAAACAGCGAAAGTCGTCTTTCGGTCGTTGTATCAAAATTATGAAACTTCCGTTGACTGCTGCATATTAGAAAGTGTAACAGCGAATCTTCCAACAGAGTCCTTTGACAAAAGTAGTTTAAATATTCCGGAAAATACACAGCTAGTTGACCCAAATTTTAATGAAAACGGTCCTATTGATCTATTGCTGGGAGCCGAAAGCTTTTGGTCTCTCTTATGTACTGATAGAATAAAGTTATCGGAACCACATTTATATTTATCAAAAACTTTATTAAGATGGATTGTAGGCGGTGCATTTAACGATAATCGTACACCTATTGCATCGTGTAACGTAATCATAAAACAAAACCACACAAACAACTTAAATGAATTATTAGAACGCTTTTGGGTTCAGGAAAACATAGCACCTGTCCATTGTAATATGACTAGTGAAGAAATCGAATGCGAAGAGCATTTACTTTAAATACTTATCGCCGTGATCCTTACGACGGAAGATTTATCGCTAAACTACCATTTAAAGGTAACAAAATTAATCTCGGAAACTCGTCTCAAAATGCAATGAAACGCTTCACCCTTTTAGAAAGAAAATTTAGGAGAGACGACACTTATAAACAATTGTATTCCAAAGCAATAAACGACTTACTTGAAAAAGGGTATTTAGAAGAGGTAATACCTGATAAAACCGAAAACGAAAATCATTTCTTTTTGCCACACAATGGGGTATTTAAACGCGACCCCAACAATTCTAAGATTAGAATAGTATACGACGGTTCAGCCAAATCAAGTAACGGTTTGAGTCTCAATGATAATCTAATGACAGGCCCAAACATACAAAACGATTCTTTTGGGATATTAATCAGATTTCGTACTTATCAGGTATCATATCATGTGACATGGAAAGCATGTTTTTACAAATAAAAATTGATCAGGAAGACACAAATTTTCGACAATTATTTTGGCGGTTTAGCGAGAACGAACCAATAAAGAAATACCGGCTTACTAGACTTGCTTTCGGACTAACTCTCTGTACACGGCTATGCGTTGCGTAGAACAATTAGCATCAGAAGTAGAAAATGAATTTCCGAAGGCTACCCGAGCCATAAAAAACGATAGATTTATGGACGATATTTTAACAGGGTCAAGCAACGTCCGAGAAGGGATCGAATTACGCGATCAGCTGGTAGATGTCCTAGGTCGCGGAGGATTTAAATTATCAAAGTGGAAAAGCAATTCTCGGCAAATTGTGCCACATTCATCGATATACGATCGGGATGAGATGATCGATCTTAATAAAACAAAAGAGGCTAAGATACTCGGTTTATGGTGGGATCCGTCTAGCGACATTCTTAACTGTCGCACTGAAGCAAATATATCTACTGAAACTTTAAGTAAAAGATCAATTCTTAGTTCTATCGCAAAAATTTACGACCCTCTGGGTATTATATCGCCTATTGTTATAAAAGCAAAAATCTTAATGCAAGAACTATGGGCATTAAAATTAGGCTGGGACGAACCAATCCCACAGAATATTGAAAATGAATGGATTAAATACGTTAGAGAACTCGAATTTTTAACGGAAATAAAGATCCCGCGACTAATAACTCCAAGGGCAAATGAAGAAACGGATCTTGTAATGTTTTGTGATGCTTCTTTACGAGCGTACGGCGCCGTAATATACGCTAGAACCAAGATTGGAAATGGCGTATTTACAATTAACTTAATTTGTAGTAAATCGCGAGTTAGCCCGCTCGAAGTCCTTTCTCTACCACGTCTAGAATTGTGTGCGGCATTGCTAGGAACCGAACTAATGGATAATGTATGCAGGGAAATAAATATAAGCATCAAAAATAAATACTATTTCACAGATTCCATGATCGTCCTACATTATTTGAATAGTAATGCAAATGCCTGGCAAGTTTTCGTGGCTAACAGGGTGTCAAAAATTCAAAATCTTAGTAATATCCATTACCGAATAAAAGAAAGCGAGACAGTAGCTAGATCACTAGTAAATAATTGTATTTTGCGATGCAGAATGGTAGAGACAATTGTAACAGAACAAGGAACTGAATTTTATCTTCCGTCTTTAAGGGAATCTGCAAAATTTTAGGCATTCAAAAATTGCAATCAACAGCTTATCACCATGAAACTCTAGGAGCTCCAGAAAACTCGCACAAACACTTCATAGCATATTTACGAACATAAATAGCTAAGAATTCAAACGCTTGGAGCACATGAGTTCTATATTGGTGTTTTGCTTATAATACAACAGTTCACACAGAAACTAAATATACGCCTTTTGAGCTAATTTTTGGGAAATCAGAAAAGTTACCTTCTGAGGTAACTCAAGAGCTCAAGGAGAGTATATACCCCTGATATAACTTTGATGATTAGATTATCCTTGTGAATTGAAATATAAATTGCAAGAAGCTTGTAAAGATGCAAAAAATAACTTGATTAAATATAAAGAGAAACGAAAGGCAAATTATGACAAAAACCTAAATATTGCAAATTATTAAGTATGAAATAAGGTTATGTTAGTAAATAAACCCTCAAGTAAATTACAACCCCTATACAAAGGACCATATGTAGTTATGGAGGATAAGGGTCCTAACATTGTAATTAAAATAGAAGATAAGTTAGTAGAGATGCATAAGAATAAAGTTGAGTTATACCGGGGTAATAGATAGAAAAATAAAATAGTTAAAAAGGGATAAAGAAAAGAAAATATATGTCCCAATAAATATATAGTTTTTTTTGCCATGGGAGATGTGATGAGGTAATTAGATTAGTATTAAGTAGTTAAACAATACTCATCTAGGTTATCATAACGCTAAGTAAGTAAAATAACGAGGTTTTCTAAGTGTACATAGTATATTATTTAATTATTATTACTAAATAGTAGGTTACGTTTAATATTAAGAAACATTGTAAGTTAACTTGAATAGAAACCATCACATAAGTAAGATGTCAATTATTGACTCGTTCCTCACCTAACGACCATCAAGAACAGAGTTATCACAAATATAACAATTTGGGCCACAAGAATTCAATATCGGCCAGGTAGTAAAATGGATTACGTAGATTGTCTTAGTAGAAACCCCCGGAAATATTTTAAGCGTTGTAATGTAATACAAGCTGGCTGGTTATTCATCGCTCACCTACAGGATGGTGAAATTAATATAATTCGAAACACTTTGTTAACTTCTGATACAATCATTAACAATAATAATCAGTATTTTAAATTATTTAAATTAAAAGAGGAAAAAGTGCACAGAAAATTTCCCGATGGTTCAAATAAGTGGTTAGTACCAAAATCGAATAAGTGGCAGATTTGTAAACTGTGTCACGATGATATTGGTCACTATAGTGTGGACAAAACACTAGCAAAAATCCAAGAAAACTATTATTTTCCAGGCGCAGGTTTGTAACTAAATAAACAGTTTTAAAACCTTCAAACATTTTTTAAAAACCATTTTTTTGGGTTTTAGGCCGAAAAACGAAAAATAAAGCCAAAAAAAATTGTTTTTTCAATTTTTCTTTACACGATTACATTACTTTTCCGCGTATAGTAGAGTGCGGAAAAATAATACTCATGTTTAAATTGTTTGTATTATAAAACCCCATTTGGTGCAAAACAGGGAAAACTTCATTCCATCGACAAGGTACCATTTCATACTTTGCATATTCACCATTGGAGCCTTTCATCAACAGTAAAAAAGAAGAACACACAATTGTTGGTTATTGTCGATGGGTTTATCAAATTTTGTATACTTGAAGCGTACCAAGACAGGATATGTTACTAAGACTCTGAATTACATAATATACATTATTGGGGTACCAGTGCGCATTATCACAGACAGAGGAAGAGCTTTTATTTACTTCACATTTGTTCCGAACATTTTGTTTAGATAATGGGATCAAGCATATTCTAAATACAGTTGCCACCACATGAGCTAATGGCCAGTAAAGGCGGTATAATCGCACAATTCTTAGTTCTCTTTCTGAATTAAATGGCAGTCTGGAGGATGACAAGTGGGACACTTATGTAAAGACGGTTCAAAAGGATTTAAACTGTACTATTAATAGACATATAGGAATGACACCGTCGGAATTACTGTTTGACTGCAAACCACGTTCTGTATCAGAAAGCATAATATTAACGAGATGAATCGAAAAAGATTTGCCATCCATACGAAAAGAAGTAAAGAGTCGATTGAATAAAGAACAGAAATTACTGTTACTCTAAAAGAGCCAAAACTAGGATATATTCAATAAGTGAATGGGTTTTGATACAAGTGACGTCCAGTTCCTCTACAGGAGAAGGTAAAAAGTTGACACCCAAATTTTGGGGCCCTAAAATTTCTGTCGTACTTTCGAATGATCGGTACGAGGTAGTTGATATGATGGAAAAACGAAAGCGTAAGACAATGGTGGTAGTTGATCACATAAAGCCCTGAAATACTGTAATTCTGAATTAAGACCAAGCAGGGGCGGCTGGTGTGTAGTTGATAAGGTATTTTGTCAGAACTGTCAAAAAAATTAGATATTTGTATATTTTCGCGACATAATAATTGCTAAAATTTATTAATAAAATAATTTGATTAGTTGGTGCAGCTAACCAAATTATTGCGTTAAAGTCGCATTCTGCCCGTCGTCCTCTATTGAGTTGTAGACCAGATGAATTATCTGGGTCTCTACGCGAGCGCGTCGCGGTACATTGAACTGGGCCACACGAGGTAGTTCTCAGCACGGCTCGGCACACCCGTTCTCCCACTCAACTCCCGCGACAATCCACACTTGGCGCTCGTAAATGCGCGAATTTACACGGTCAGTGAGCTGTATTTTTTCCGGCAACATCAGTGAATGTTTACTCCTTCCTACTTCTCGTACAGTTGGCGGGCGTAAATCGTACCTATTTCGTATTTCGTGTTAATTTGAGATTTTAAATACTGTTTTGTGAATTTGTGTAGTGATTCATTTTTTGTTTTATTAATATTTATATACTGTGATAGTGACAATGGATTTAGTTTATAATTTAGTTCATGTGAAGCGATTTTTTAAATACTCTTATGAAGAAAAAATTGATTTAAAAAACAATGGTAGGCCATTGACCGATTTGTTATTGAGACTGCAGGTGTTAGCCGCGGAAAAGCATATAAACGTCAATTTAATAGAGACATTTATTCGAAGAACAATTGGATTTGTGGGTGCAACAAAAAAATGCGTTATTTTGTTTTCCTTGTTTACTTTTTGGCGGTGATAAAGCATGGACGGAGGTAGAGGTGACAGATTTGGTGCACTTAACTGAAGAAATAAAAAAGCACGACAACTCCAAAAGCCATCTACATAATACAATGGAATTAGCTTTATTAGGAACAACTAATATTAAAGCACAGCTAGATTCAGCTTATTGGATAAATGTGCAAAAGCATAATGATAATGTGACAAAAAAGAGATACGTTTTGTCAAAAATTATAAACTGCATAAAGTTTTGTGGGGCCTTTGAACTGGCGCTGCGAAGACACGACGAAGCTGAAACCTCTCAAAACCCGGGGATATTTCGTGGTTTGATAATTTTTTCTGCTGAGCTTGATGTAACTTTAAGCGAGCATCTACAAAATGCTTTAGTATTTAAAGGAACCTCTAAAGAAATACAAAATGATCTTTTAGACTGTATATTAAAAGCATGTCATGAAGAAACAATTAAAGAAATTAACAAACCTTCATTTTTCGCAGTTATGGCAGACGAAACAACTGATGTATCTGCAAAAACTCAGTTAGTGGTAGTTTTAACATATATTCTCGATGGTGAACCGATTAAACGTTTTTGGACATACCTGAAACCTACAAAATGTGACGCTGAAATTCTTTCGGAAAATATTTTGTGTTATAGACCCTCTAGTAGAAAATTCACCTTACAAGCCTTTTCTCTTAACCAAAGAATATGACGGCAAACATGAATGTTCTTCAAAAAGGTATTAAATTTCAAAAATTTTTCTTGTGAAAGTCTATATATATTTTTGTATAAACGGATTTTACATAAAAATTCTGAAGTATCAGGAAAACGCGTGACCTTGAAAATTTTCAAAATTTTTTTGCGGCCCCTACGGCGCTAGTAGTTTGATTACATTTGAAATTTGCACGCGGGCAGCCAATACCCGAGGATCGGCCCTGTGCAGAACACCCGTTTCATTTCATCACGAGCCGCCACTGAAACCAAGTAAGATTGGTAGTGATGATATCCGTGCACATGTATGATATATTTACCCGAAAACATGTATGATGTTCGATTATCACATTGTTTTGACATCCGTACGTATGTATGGTATTTTTACCTAAAAACATGTATGATGTTGAACCAAATTATTATGACATCCATAAACATGTATGGTATTTTTACCTGAAAACATGTATTATGTTCGATTACCAAAATGTTTTGATATCCGTATGCATATGTGGTGCTTCCGTATGCAGAGTAATTAATTATTACTCGAAGGCGTGTATGAATACGTCTACTGTACGGAGTTTGAAGAGGTGTTTGAAGTCAGGTCTTGTGTATGACACGATGACACCCAAAATATGAGGATCACAACATTCTAATTCAAACCAAATTTTTCGGTTGTATGACTAATTAAGGACAATCAGGGGATCACGAAGGCCGAATATGTTGGCAATTCGTGTCCTGGTCGGCGAGATGAATGGTGGCGTTATTTCGTAACCCATAATAGTATAATAGTAATAAATTGTTTTGTTTATAAACACGATCAAATATCAAGGACGCTGACACTGGAGTGTTTGACGATGAAAATTCATTAATTCAATATATATTTTGCATTGTACTGAACAAGTAGTAGTTATTAAATAAACAGTTTTAAAGCCTTAAAACGCACTTTTCTGCACGTAGAACATCTCTATCTCGAAATTGAAATAAACCAACCGAGAAAAAATAAACCAATACATAAATGCAGAATATGTGTCTTATGCGACAGTTTTACTTTTTTCAATTTTTCTCAAATAGTCCACCATCGTGCTTTCTTATGACCCACGGACAGGGTACGGTGTGTCCTATCCACCTCAAAATCAATAGGTGTCGTCTGCGAGATGTTCCCGATCAAAATCAGTCAAAACCCGATCGATCCGACACGTTGTAGTTGAGTTATAGTGCTAACAAAAAAAAAATTCTCAAATAGTTCACCATCGTGCTTTGTCATGATCCATGGATAGGCTGGGGTGTGTCCTATCCACCTCAAAATCAATAGTGTCAATCTGGGAGACGTCAGACAGACAGACAGATAGAGTATCAACGGAGAATTCACTATTAGAATATGTCCGAAGAAAAGGAAAACAGCAAATTTACAAGCTCGGTGGAGGACAGCATCGCGGAAATCAGCCAAGACCTGGGGGAACAACGTATAGGCAGTAGTGTTAAGAAATTCAAGATATGATCAAAATAGAAATCAGCAATTTACTCGTTAGTCGTTCATTTCCTTTATTATTATTCACATTTTTACATATTTCTTTTTCGTATAAGTGTACATAATTGTAGTTTTATATAAGTTGCACGTTTTATGACTGATTTTGATATCGAGCATTTAGTAAATCTAATTAACAATTTAAACAGTTTAATTTAGACAATTTAAAGTAAAAATCAATAAAATAAAATCAAGTACCAAATCTTAAAAATTAAAAATGACAGACGTAACTAATTTCCAATTGTTAAAATTATATATCGACACGATTCCTCATTATGATGGGAATCCACACACACTTGGAATTTTTATTGATAATTGCGAAAATTTGATTATATTTTCGGATCCAGGCAGCCAGCAAATTAATAATTTTATTTTAAGAGCAATAATAGGTAAATTATGTGGTAGGGCTTTGACTTTATAGGGTCCAGAATTGAACTAAGAATTTGGTTAGAGATAATAAATGCACTAAATTTAAGTTTTGGTGACCAACGAAATATTGATTGCCTCATTCACGATCTTATCGTTTTGCAGCCTCATAAAAATGAAACGCCATATAATTTTTTGTATGCGATGCCAAGATTCACGCAGTTTAATTGTTTCAAAATGAAATAGTTTAGATATTAGCAATGAGGAAAAAATTGTGCGATTGCGAAGCTATGATAACTTAGCGTTAAAAACTTTTATTAGCGGATTAACAGGGCAAATTCAAAATAATGTTCGCTTGCGAAATCCTGACAGTTTGGAAAAAGCAATGAGCTTAGTAATTGAGGAGGAGAATTTCTTATATTCTCAACACAGGATAAATACTTTAAATTCAAATATTTCTTTTACTTCTTCTCGCCGTATAATCCCAGTTCGTAATAATAATAACAATCAAGCATCGATGTCATCAACATAATTTAGACCTAATTTTTCGAACACCACTAATATTCCAGGGCAATCAAAGTCTTAACATAGAAATAACTTTGGTTACAATAATCAAAATTTCCAACAGCCCCAAAATTATGCATAAAATTTTAATCAAAATTTAAATAGTCAGCCAAATTGGCGACCGAATAATAGCTTCCCAATGCAAAGAAATCCATATTTCCTACAAAGTCAAGTTGTACGAAATCAAAACCCACAAAATTTAAACCGAAACCCAAATAATAACTCTCAAAATTTGAGAAATTTCAGACCTGAACCTATGGAAACTTCATGCAATAATACTCGAATACAACATAGAAAAAATTTTACACACAGAATTATTCACGCAAAACGTCAACGATAATAATAACTTTGAAAATCCATTTGAGTTACATCAGAGTAATTCTACTTATAATTACTATAATGAAAATGCCGAATATTATAGTAACTACAATTATTCTGAATACAAAACCGAAAATCTAGAATGCCTCATGGGTGCTGGGATATTGTAATAATGAAAATTAATATAATCAATATGACAATATTGATCCCGATTATACGCTAATAGAGAATCAATGTCAAACTGATAATTAAAATTTAGAGAATCAAAAATTTTAGTTGGATATGAATCAAAGCATTTTATTCTGATTATGTTCATAATTATAACGAGAAATTAAAATCTGTTTATAAAAATATAGCCGATAAGTCAGAAAAATTGAAGCAAAAAGTTATAGAAGCTAGAAATAAAGAATGGTCAGAACAACACCACTTTAAGGTAAATCAAATAGTATACAAGGTGTCTAACAGGCGAAATAAAAAGGCGCATAAAATATATTCAAAAGACCATATAGGTTAATTGAAATCCCAGAAAATAATAAAGTAAAAATTTTAAATATTAAAAATAATAAAACGGATGTCATACAAATAAAGGAACTAAAAAGACCTGTCGTTGTTCCAGAATCACCTGTGGAGTTTTCGCAACTATAACTGACTATCCCCTATTTCATAACCTTAACGACAATCCTGGCCTCCTACCCCTAAAATTACGCAATGCCCAAAAGAAAATTGACCATTGGACTTTCATACAGATATATGATATAACAAATATAATTGACGATTATTACGAACTTAAAAAGTCATTTAGACGATTAAGCAAAACTATAAGAAGTAACATATAAGTCGGAAATCGAGAAAGAAACCACCAAACCGCCAAGCGGTTATCAAAGTAGTTCCCGAATAGCAAAGCTATTACATAATCGCTCTAGGAAACAAGCCAGGCATTGAATTATATCCAGAAGCGATCCTCGACCCCTTTCTCGTGTTTCTGCACGATCAGATAAGGTTTCAAAAAATAAAACCCGCCACAGGTAGGATTCGACATTTGTCCCGGATCGGAACCGAACGACATACAGCTGTTTCGAACTTATTAGTTCTCATCGGTGCCGTACACGGTACGCCGATTCAGGACAAATGCCGAATGAACTTTATGGCGTGTACATCTTCATCGATACGATCTCCGTCAGTAACATATAAGTCGGAAATCGAGAAAGGAACCACCAAACCGCCAAGCGGTTATCAAAGTAGTTCCCGAATAGCAAGGCTACTACATAATCGCTCTAGGAAACAACTACTCCTCGGGCTAAAGCCCCGCCAGGCATTGAATTATACCCAGAAGCGATCCTCGACCCCTTTCTCGTGTTTCTGCAAGATCAGATAAGGTTTCAAAAAATAAAACCCGCCACAGATAGGATTCGACATTTGTCCCGGATCGGAACCGAACGACAACAGCTGTTTCGAACTTATTAGTTCTCATCGGTGCCGTACACGGTACGCCGATTCAGGACAAATGCCGAATGAACTTTATGGTGTATACATCTTCATCGATACGATCTCTGTCAGTAACATATAAGTCGGAAATCGAGAAAGGAACCACCAAACCGCCAAGCGGTTATCAAAGTAGTTCCCGAATAGCAAAGCTATTACATAATCACTCTAGGAAACAACTACTCCTCGGGCTAAAGCCCGAGAAAACTTTTTTTGAAAACTATAAGAAATTCATCTGCCGATCCTAACTATTATCGAGAATTTCAAAATTCTTATAATATAATCTTCACACTCGAACATAAAATAATTAACAAAATTTATCAATTTAATCCATTACTTTCGAAAAGAAATAAACGAGGTCTAATTAATGGACCTGGTTCTATAGTAAAAGCTATCACTGGCAACCTTGACCGAAATGATGCAGAACTATATGATCAGGCAATAAATATTTTATCAAGCGACGAAATTAAAATAAAATCTTTAATGAAAAAACAAATTACCCTACTTCAAACGTCTATTAAGAAATTTGATGAGAACATGGAATTAATTATTGTTTTTAATCAGAACATTTTGAAATCTAGAATTACCTAGAATTATCTAGAATCTAGGAAATAGAATAAGAATTTTTAAAATCTCAGGTGGCAAGCAAATATGCTTATCAATTTATATTATTAAGAAACAGTGTTATTTCAAAGTATTACCTTTTTACAGATAATGTATGATATACTAGAAAAAATTCAGATAGCAATCATCTTTTCAAAATTAAATACATTTCATAATTCCATAATAGAATCCAACGATCTACTTAGAGATGTTTTGATTGTTAATCAAAATTTAAAGAATAGCAAATTACCATTTGAACCTAATTTAGAAAATATGCTTTTGCTCGAAACAACAATAGAAATCAAGAGCTATATTGTTTTTGTAGGTTTATAAAGGAAATCAAACAGTTTTTATTTTGGGAATTCCCATTGTTGAACTTGAAAATTACAATTATTATCACTTATATTCCTTACCAATTCCAGTGTCTAATTCCTTTAGAACATTAATACCACAGTCTAAATTCCTTATCCTAAATGAGCAGTCTTACGCATTTTCGAATTCCAAATGT
The DNA here is from genome assembly GCA_037954035.1 of Rosalia funebris. Taxonomy (NCBI): domain Eukaryota; kingdom Metazoa; phylum Arthropoda; class Insecta; order Coleoptera; family Cerambycidae; genus Rosalia; species Rosalia funebris. Next base: position 24,949,704 of record JAZFAV010000006.1, read on the forward strand.
CAAGAAATCATCTCCGAAGAATTTATTTGCCACCAAGCCAACACAATAAATATCCAAGATGACGTTCCATGCGAAGTAGAACTTTTAAAATACACGAAAAACTCTACTAGATGCCAGTATACACCTGTAAATTCAAACGGCCTCAAGATTCAAAAAATTTAAGAAAACAAATGGATCATCATCAGTCCCAATCAAACGATTGTTCGCCAAAGGTGTGGAAACAATAAGGAAAACATTCCTCTCAACGGAAATTACTTAGTGAAGCTTAACATACAGTGCGAAGTGAAAGTACAAGAAACTATTATAAAAACTTTCTAAAATTCGCGAACGAACTTTAAACAAATTTTGTTACCACACATACAGTTTATAAAAAACTTTTTAAATGACAATGACATTGAATTTAAGCCTCTTGAAATAAAATCAATAAATTTAGATGAAATTAAAAATATTTATAGTGAATTAAATAATCCTGAAAATAAAGACAGCTAAAATTAGTGAAAACATTTTCATCTTAGTTTTTACACAGTTCTGCTATATATTATAATCATAATTGCAATTATATCATCGCTATTCAAGAAAAATTAATCAATCGACACCTAATAGTGATCAATTAGAACCCCAAGTTCGCCCCCGAAATATAGGACTATCGAACTCTGTAGTAACCCCATAGTTCTCAGTAAAGATTGGAGGAGTTACATGACACACGTTACGCGATAACGTAGGAAAGACGGCACGAGTTCCAAGTATCAAGAGTCAGCAGCAACGGCATCATCGCGTTATTTTATTATTATAATCTCACTTTGTTATATTTTGTTTGAAATTTAGTTAGTTGTAATTCGTATGTCTTAGATAATAGACGCGAAATTCACTCAAAAGTAAATTTCTGTTTTTTAAAAAGTCTTTTCGCCGGCAACAGTGTTAAGTCGTGTAGGTCCGATTATGAAATCAACACTGCCTGTATTTCAGTTACTAATCTTTGGTTTCATTTAATTGAATATGAAAAAGAAAGGGTAATAGATAGGTAGCAATTGTGTATACATAATTTATAACATATTTATACAAAATCGTTGCATGTTTTATTAGTACACATATATATTGCGACTTATCCACCTTTGCCATATTGATCTTACTTCATATTAAATATTATGTTTTCGATATACCTTATTAAAAGAATAAACGTTCGAAATAGTCACATCTCGATATGTTATGACAATGAATTTTCCCCACTTGCAAGACCTGACGAGAACACTTTTTTGTCTTTATAAGGAGAGAGATTTTAACCTAGACGGACGGTAATCAAATTTCTATCTGAGGAAATTGAATATAAAATTTAAAGAGCTGACAATTTCGGCCCTCTTGATAGGTTGACAAGTACCCAGGGAAACCACATAATTGAGCAGTAAAATGTGTGGTGGCATTATTAAAGTAACACGCGTGCGAAGGGAATTATTAAAATTTGGTAGTCGCCAGCCTGGCTCATTCAAAAATGGTTGGGGAGAAAGAGAGAGTTTAACGTGCTTTAATAATGTTGGGTGGTAGAGTCGTTCGTAAGCATGGACTGCAGATCGATACAAATTCTCGATGAAAATAATGAAACATCTGAAGAAGCCATAAAACAGCTGTTAATTTGGAATTTACGCAATCACTGCTAGTATAGCGTTTTAACTGATTTAATTACGTAGTGGAGGGAAATTAATTGGATGGAATAGAATGTTAATTTATACACCACCTGTTTGTCCCACATGGAAAATACATTAATATTTACCATATTTAATTCTTTAGAAAAATACTGTCGAATTAGTAAAAATGGACAAATAAACAATGAATGAGAAAACCTCGGGAATCCATTTTGGAAACTTGAATATGAATCAAGCTCTGATGTTGAGTTTTTCATAAGAATTCGCAATGATATAAAATTGTTATTAAGTGAATACTGGCGACATTTATTCGTGACAATCGTGGTGTCCCTAGCTATGTATGTGTTTCATATAATTGCGGGTAGTTATTTATTACCTTGTTCTGTATTGCCATCAGGAATCCTTCGATCTCTGGGAAGAGATTACTGTTCGTTAGCCAACTAAACGTTGCCTCGTGATCAATTCTCCTGAAATTAAGTTGGGATACTTTTCGTGCAGTGTTTTGGACTTTTCTATTAATATATTATATTGTTGGATTCGGGTCTCCGGTTGGAGAAGTGGTGAGTGGAGGTTGAGTGGGGTAAGACGATTCTGCGTTCACTATGGCTGCATGTAGCGGACTGGTTTGAGCCTTCTGCGTGAAATATGAATGAAGGTTGTATACTTGATGTATATATTGTTCAATCATTTGAATTATACCTTTTCCGCCCCACGAACGAGGTAAGTGGAACTCCTCTACGGAACTTTTTGGGTGGTGAGATCTAAATTTAGTAAACAGTGTCTTAAACACGAGAAAGGGGTCGAGGATCGCTTCTGGGTATAATTCAATGCCTGGCGGGGCTTTAGCCCGAGGAGTAGTTGTTTTCTAGAGCGATTATGTAATAGCTTTGCTATTCGGGAACTACTTTGATAACCGCTTGGCGGCTTGGTGGTTCCTTTCTCGATTTCCGACTTATAAGTTACTGACAGAGATCGTATCGATAAAGATGCATACGCCATAAAGTTCATTCGGCATTTGTCCTGAATCGGCGTACCGTGTGCGGCACTGATGAGAACTAACAAGTTCGAAACAGCTGTATGTCGTTCGGTTCCGATCCGGGACAAATGTCGAATCCTACCTGTGGCGGGTTTTATTTTTTGAAACCTTATCTGATCGTGCAGAAACACGAGAAAGGGGTCGAGGATCGCTCCTGGGTATAATTCAATGCCTGGCGGGGCTTTAGCCCGAGGAGTAGTTGTTTCCTAGAGCGATTATGTAATAGCTTTGTTATTCGGGAACTACTTTGATAACCGCTTGGCGGCTTGGTGGTTCCTTTCTCGATTTCCGACTTATAAGTTACTGACAGAGATCGTATCGATAAAGATGTATACGCCATAAAGTTCATTCGGCATTTGTCCTGAATCGGCGTACCGTGTGCGGCACTGATGAGAACTAACAAGTTCGAAACAGCTGTATGTCGTTCGGTTCCGATCCGGGACAAATGTCGAATCCTACCTGTGGCGGGTTTTATTTTTTGATACAACATTGATATCACATACATTAAAATTTTAACATTACAAACACTGCCGATTTTAACAACACGTTAGTTCTTGTAGTTTGGCAATAAAACATATTTTCTTCTCTAGAGCCTAGTCTGGGTATGCGTGTACTAAACATGCTTAGTAATCGAGTGCATCATTAATTTTGAAATTAATATATTATGATTCACCTTGTCAATCCACTTGACTAATTAGATTGATTGACCACTTGATGAATTGTAAATGAGAAAAAGATTGTTATTAAACATTAATTTTAACATATTTCGTGATTTTAAGTATAAATTCGCAAAAAATGCGTACACAATTACAAATAGCAATATAGAATATAAATTGTACTGATTATATGAAGATATTTTATGTTTTAAAATAATTACTAATACACCATTCTGAAATGGTTTAACCAACGATTTAACTAGACGTCCTTTTAACACAATAATGGATATTTTAGTACAAATTTAAATCACATCTAAGCTTTAATTATCATAATTAAATCAACGCACAAGTTCCGAGATAAATCTCTAACAAAATTTGCATCTATGATTGATTCAAATGGTTATTCGCGTCACCGCTGTACCTCTATCTAAAGTAAGTTATTGCCTCGACTGTTGAAAACCTAGTAATTTTTATACGTGAGGGTTATACGTGCGGGATGATAATCCGTTATGCACCCCGAACTAACAGAGCCCTCGCCACATTAATCTTGGTTAGATATGCATTAAACAAATCGAAGTGGTTGTGACTTGGAGACGGTAATATTTATCATCGGTCCCCGGTGAGTCTTGTCACTACGGTCACAATGTATGATGTGAATGTTTGGGGGGGGGGGGGGGGAGTAGGACTGAGATGTTATTTAAATCGCAATCTCAGTTTAAATACATGTCCATTTTGTTCTATAGTCTGCTAGGTAATACTCGATTATTGGCAACACTAGTAGTTAATATAGCTAATAACCAAATTATCTAACATCATATTTATTCATAATTTCATATTACTTATTAAAATTTTGATGATAGATGCAGGGATCTTTGTACTACAAGAGCTGCATTATCTACATTGTTCTATACTATCTTCTATGTAGTTAATAGCTCTATGTGGCAAATATTTCAAAAGGGCTGAATTCATCGAGGAATCCCAGGTAATTTAGTTAATAAAGTCTTTTGATAAACTAATATTAGAAAGAAAATTAAATATGCAACATAATACTTAATATTTTGAATAGTTCAGTTTGAGTCTTAAAACGAAGTTTCCATGATTTTTCTAATCATAACGACTATACACTTTCCAATATTATCTGAAAATTAAAATATGATTTACCAGGTTCTTGTTGGAATATACATAGTGAGTTTTATACTTATTAACATGTAAAAAAAAAGAAAGTGCCTCGTCATCAAAAATACGATTTCATTATTGTCATCTAAACAATAATTTAATCATTCCTACAGTATTGTAATATTGAGTGTATATTTAAAAATCTAACATTCATCTTCCTGATTCCTCTTTTATTAAAAAATAAAACTAACGCACCGCTTTATTCCAAGACATCGAAATTTTCTTTATTCCAGAAAATTTCGATGTTTTCAACAGTCGAGGCAATAACTTACTTTAGATAGAGGTACAGCGGTGACGCGAATAACCATTTGAATCAATCATAGATGCAAATTTTGTTAGAGATTTATCTCGGAACTTGTGCGTTGATTTAATTATGATAATTAAAGCTTAGATGTGATTTAAATTTGTACTAAAATATCCATTATTGTGTTAAAAGGACGTCTAGTTAAATCGTTGGTTAAACCATTTCAGAATGGTGTATTAGTAATTATTTTAAAACATAAAATATCTTCATATAATCAGTACAATTTATATTCTATATTGCTATTTGTAATTGTGTACGATTTTTTTTGCGAATTTATACTTAAAATCACAAAATATGTTAAAATTAATGTTTAATAACAATCTTTTTCTCATTTACAATTCATCAAGTGGTCAATCAATCTAATTAGTCAAGTGGATTGACAAGGTGAATCATAATATATTAATTTCAAAATTAATGATGCACTCGATTACTAAGCATGTTTAGTATACGCATACCCAGACTAGGCTCTAGAGAAGAAAATATGTTTTATTGCCAAACTACAAGAACTAACGTGTTGTTAAAATCGGCAGTGTTTGTAATGTTAAAATTTTAATGTATGTGATATCAATGTTGTATCAAAAAATAAAACCCGCCACAGGTAGGATTCGACATTTGCCCCGGATCGGAACCGAACGACATACAGCTGTTTCGAACTCGTTAGTTCTCATCAGTGCCGCACACGGTACGCCGATTCAGGACAAATGCCGAATGAACTTTATGGCGTATACATCTTTATCGATACGATCTCTGTCAGTAACTTATAAGTCGGAAATCGAGAAAGGAACCACCAAGCCGCCAAGCGGTTATCAAAGTAGTTCCCGAATAGCAAAGCTATTACATAATCGCTCTAGGAAACAACTACTCCTCGGGCTAAAGCCCCGCCAGGCATTGAATTATACCCAGAAGCGATCCTCGACCCCTTTCTCGTGTTTCTGCACCTGTGGCGGGTTTTATTTTTTGAAACCTTATCTGATCGTGCAGAAACACGAGAAAGGGGTCGAGGATCGCTTCTGGGTATAATTTAATGCCTGGCGGGGCTTTAGCCCGAGGAGTAGTTGTTTCCTAGAGCGATTATGTAATAGCTTTGCTATTCGGGAACTACTCTTATAACCGCTTGGCGGCTTGGTGGTTCCTTTCTCGATTTCCGACTTATAAGTTACTGATCAATGTTGTACTCATAATGAGTTACTATGTTTAGGGAAACAAGAATTATTTACTATCATGTTTTTCATTGTATATTTATGTAAAAGTTATTTAGAAGTTACCCTATTTTTTATTTATTTTTTAGTTATATACTGTACACATAAGTATATATGTATTTGTGTATTGTTGTCTTATAAATGGATTTCTTCCGTTGGGCAATAAATGCATTATTATTTACAGAGTGTTCTCCTATATTTAGGAGGGTATGTGTGAACGGTCAAGGGACCTGTGGTCAGCTTGACTCTCTTTTGGTTGCAGTTGTAGAAATCTGCGAACGATGCTGCAAATGTCGATGATTACTGATTTCTGCATCTGGAGGTAGGTGTTTTCCTTAATCTTCAAAGTTTTTAGGGCTGCTTTCAGGCTGGTAGGTATTTCACCTGTGGTTCTATTACTATAGGAATTATGGTGACCTTCTCCAGTTGCCACATGTGCTTGATCTCCTCAGCAAGGGGTAAGTATTTTGTGATTTTTTCCCTTTCTTTCTTCTCCATGTTCTCTGGTAGTGGTACGGTGATATCTATTAGGTATGTTTGTTTTCCTAATGTCAGTATTAATCTGGCCTGTTATTGGGAATATATTTATCTGTGATTACAGTTCTATTCCATTATAGTTTGGCCGTATTTGTTAGTATCACTGATGTAGGGTACATATTGATAATATGGGACCTGAGGATGTTCCGGTTTAATTTGCATTAAGGGGGGATTCGCCTTTTTCAGGACAAAAAAATCGATTTTTTGTTTTTGGCGGAATTGCGTCATTTACACTCTTAAGAAGATCCCTACAAATTTTTAGTTTGAAATTCGTAAAATTGACGATGTTACAGCCTTTACGTCGAGTGGATGCGCGGAGGTAAATTTTCGAGTACGCGGAGATAGATTTTCGAGCGCGCGGCAGGTGTTCGCGTCCCCTTGCTGAGCAGGTGAATAGATAGTATTGTTGAGTCAGGTTTAGGGTAACACAAATTTATTATTTATTCCATTGTGAAATTTCGTAGAGTGCAGACGTGTCATTAGTAGTGCCATACCATGGATAGAAAACATAGCAGAAGTTCTCGAGGACATCGAAGTCTTCGACCTACCAGCAGGTCGAAGAAGAGGAAATTCGCTGGTAACAGATATAGTCAAGAAGCTGAAACTTCGTTTGCAAGTACATCTGCAAAAAATTAGCCACAAATAGTTATGAAGAGTTTCTTGTGGACTCCAGTTTAGGAAACAGGCCATGTTTACAGAATTATAGCTTTTTTATCAGTGTTTTCCACTATTTCTCAGTTGGTTGTTTGCAAAGAGTGCAAAGGGGAAATCAAATTTTGTGAGAGTAGCGCCCATGGTTTGGGTTTTAAAATTGCAATGCAATGTAAATGTGGTGTCCATAAATTCATATGTGGTGTATATAAATTATTGCCCTTTGATCAACAGATCATATGAAATCAACAGAAGAATTGTTATGGTTATGCGACTGTTGGGAGTTGGTAGAGAGGGCATAAATTTATTTTGTGGCCTGATGGATTTGTGTCAAGGATTTGGTGCAACTATTTACTATGCGTCTTTAGAAAACCTTTAAAACCCGTAGAGCTAAAGCAGTGTTTGATCTTCTGAAGAAAAAAGCAGTGGAAGAGGAGAAAAAAGCAAACGAGGAAAATGGAAACCCAACAAATGACATTACAGTGTCTGGCGGTGGAACATGGAAAAAGAGAGGCTCCAACTCGCTATTTGGCGCCATAACTTTGATTGGGAAGTACTCCAATAAAATTTTGGACTTGGATGTGAAATCTGCATATTGCCATGCTTGTAAATTGTGGGAATCAAGAGCTGGGACTGTGGAATATGATCTTTGGATGGAACAACACATCGAAGAGTGTACTGCAAATCATACTGGATCAGCTGGAAAGATGGAAGTAGACGGTGTGAAACAAATGTTCCTAAGATCTTGTGAAAATTATGGAGTACGATATGTAAATTATATTGGCGATGGCGGTACAAAAACATTTAAAGCATTGTTCGACGAGAATCCATATGGCGAAGATTGTCCTATCAAGAAAAAAGAATGTGTCGGACCGTTTGAATGTGTCGGACCGGAAGAATTGACCGTTTATTATGGATTAGCTATTAGGAGACATCCAGACTCGGTTGATGCCATGTATGAAGGTGTCTGGGCAACTTACTATCATAAATTATCGACAAATGATAGACTACAGCATATGTACTGCCCACAAGGAGTTGATAGCTGGTGTGAATAGCGTAAGGCGGAAGCAGAAGGCACCCTTGATGAATATAACCACAAGCCACCTCTTCATAAAGAAGTCGCAGATGCTATTAAGCCCATTTATGAAAGGTGTTTGGGTGGCGAAACACAAAATAATAACGAAAGTTTCAATTCGACACTTTGGCGACTCGCCTCTAAACACCTACACTGTGGATTGAAGACAATTGAATGTGCGACCTTTTTAGCAGCAAGTATATTCAACGAAGGCGCCTCTGCTATTTTAAAAACTATGGATTCCATTGGGCTTATCATTGGTAGTAATTGCCGCATTTACGCCGAGCAGAGGGATGAGGGGCGTTTGAAGCGTTCAACACGGAGGAGTCTCGAAACCACAAAAGAGGCTCGTACGTCGGCTAGAATGGAAAATTTAGAAAAAAATCAATTTCACGAGCAAGAGGAAGGAATATTGTACGGCCCTGGAGTCGCGAATTAGCTGTAAGTATTGAATGTTTAATTTATAACTGTACTTGAATCTTTAAACACGTTTTTCTCGAAACAGCTTTTTTGCGATTGGTTTACACAATAACTAAAAAAGTTTTAGACGGATCAATACGAAATTATAACTGTATTTCAGATGAGTTTCGTCTATCATTCGGACTAAAACTAAAACGATACGTTGCAAATTTTTTTTTACTTCATGATTTCCGGTCATTTTTTTGAGAGAAATCCTATGTTGAACTTTGATCTGTCACCATTTTTATAAAAAAAAAAATTTTACCTTATCTTAGTTCACACGATAACTGCACGTATTTTAAATGTAATGCCATGTTTTTTTTTTTTCATTTGAGATCATTTGATGAAGAGATATCATGTAAACCGTTTGGAAAGGAATTTGCGTGGAGCTACGTTCAATGGGACCCACAACGCAGAGTAGTGAAAAAATAGCATCAATAAAATTTATATAAACAGATAAAACCATAATAAAAACATTGTATAATACACAGATTTAAATTTATCACCAGCGTATTTTTTTTTATGCTGAAAAATTGGCTGTCTTTCGACCCGCCAAAGACGAATCCCCCCTTAACAGTGCCTGGCGAGCTATCTTTGCTACATTGTTATGGCGCTTCGTGTAGCTGGTCGGGGCTAAAATGGAACATCCCCCTACAATGTGTTCAATGCTCTCCCCAGTCTCGAAGTATGCTCGACATTTATTCGTGACAATCGTGGTGTCCCTAGCTATGTATGTGTTTCATATAATTGCGGGTAGTTATTTATTACATTGTTCTGTATTGCCATCAGGAATCCTTCGATCTCTGGGAAGAGATTACTGTTCGTTAGCCAACTAAACGTTGCCTCGTGATCAATTCTCCTGAAATTAAGTTGGGATACTTTTAGTGCAGTGTTTTAGACTTTTCTATTAATATATTATATTGTTGGATTCGGGTCTCCGGCTGGAGAAGTGGTGAGTGGAGGTTTAGTGGGGTAAGACGATTCTGCGTTCACTATGGCTGCATGTAGCGGACTGGTTTGAGCCTTCTGCGTGAAATATGAATGAAGGTTGTATACTTGATGTATATATTGTTCAATCATTTGAATTATACCTTTTCCGCCCCACGAACGAGGTAAGTGGAACTCCTCTACGGAACTTTTTGGGTGGTGAGATCTAAATTTAGTAAACAGTGTCTTGGTGAGTGTGTCCAAGTGTCTGTTTAAGTCCAGATTACAATGCCAAAAGTGTAGGTAGCGACCGGAAGATCATAGGTATTTACTGCCTTAGCTCTGTTGATTCCAGATAAGCTGGATTTGAGTATGCTTGTGATTCTCTCATTCAGCCTGTCCTTTATTTTTTATTGTTTAGTTATCCAATGTGCACTTCTGGTCGACTCCTAGGTATTTATAGATTTCGTCCTCCTCCACACCTTGTATTTCGCCTTCATCAATTGAGGACGGCTGCTCCGTCCATTTCCCACCTTCCATGGCATTGCTTTTGCATTTATCTAGGCCAAATTGCATCTTAATGTTCTCGGAGAATCTATGTATTAACTATATTTATTGACTTGCCAAGCTCTTTGCGGTTTCCTGCATAGAGCTTCAAGTCATCCATGTAGAAGAGGTGACCAATGTACTTCTGTGGTGTTATAGGGTATCCCTGTAATTTTCGGGTCAGCATTTTAGAGAGGGGGCATTATTATTACAATATTCTTCTGTAGATTACTCTGAAGATGGGTACATTTTCAAAATAATTTTATCAACGCAAATACAGGGTGGAAACCGCAAATAGAACAAATGTAACGTTGATACGGAATATATGAATACAAATTCCTGAAAAAAGTCGGTTTAATTTTGGTTGTCCATACGCAAGGCGTAATTATCTTTATTTATCTTCATCCTAATTTACTGACTAATTAATTTTTTTAAATATAAGGGTATGCCCAGTGACATGTCACATAGAGAGGAATACAACCCACGCTAGTTTTCCACATTTTCTAAATTATTATCTTAACAAAATAAAAAACTTACTTTTATGATCATCAGCACCGTATTGTAAAATGTATGCAAAAAGTATGCATGTTCTGTCTTCTTGACACTTTTCAGAATTGTGGTAGCCTGTAAGATCAGGCTAACCAATTTCTCGGATTTTATCTTTGTATTAGTGTTACTTTAGTAATTTATTATCATTTGTAATTTTCTATTTGAAACTTGATTGTAAAATGTCTTATCTAACGGAAACAAAATTTAATGATATTCGGGTATGGCGAAAGATCTCGAACTCAAACGAAGGGTACGAAATTATTTAGGGACCAACTCCAGATCAACCACCTACAAACTAGAGTACAATCAGTCACATTGAGTCTCGTTACCAAGAGTTTGGTCATGTGAGACATGTACCTAAATAGAAACAAGGTATTGTACTGTTAGATATTCAAGAAAGTCCTGTGACTTCAGCTCCACAAGTGATGTGTGAATTTAATGTTATTCATACCACAATTCTGAAATTATAGAAAAAAGTATAATCCTAGAAATGTAAATGGTTCAAAATTTTACTGAAAGTGATTCGGATGACAGCATTGAGTCTTGTGAGCTAACTATGAAGCCTAGTATGTAAAATCATATCTTTAGAATAAATAGTCATTTCAGATTACACTTAGTTTAAATGGTGAAGTTAGCTTGAACCGTTATTTTTTAACAATATTGATGGTCTAATACTTCTAAATTTCTTTCGACTCTCTTTGTCAATGAATTAGATAGTAAGTTATATATTAGATCCAGATTTACCTGATGTAGAATATGATTTCAATAAGATGGAGCTCCACCCCACTATGCCCGTAACTGTTCACCAATATTTGGACGAGATATTTCCAAATAGATGAATTGAATGACGAAGCCAATCGAATGCCATAAAAATCTCCGCATATTACCCTCCTTGATTACATTCGATGGGGATACTTGAAAAATAAGGTTTTTTAAATAAAACCTGACAACACAGGTGCTGCAGCAAAGAATGTGCTGCATTACAACAACCACATCGCTCCGAAGACGTTAAAGAATGCAAGAGGGGAATTTTGTCATAGATTAGCTTTTCAAAAAGATCATTGCAAGGGTCAAAAACGTATTGACTTTTGGTAAACACATAAATGTCTGGCTGGAAAATGGCCGAATTTTTTTCCAATCTTTAAGAATGAAAATAAGAGCAGACCTAATTCTGCTTGCTTAATTAATCTCAAAAATACTCATTCTATAACGAAAATCTCAATGGCATCAACAATACCATACACTATAAAAGCAGTGACAGTTTTTTAAGGGAAAGTCTGACTGAAAAACGATTAAATTTTCTATTAAATGAAGTAGGAAACTGTTTCGAAGAATTGAGCTTTGGCAGTATGTAATTCCAGTATTTGACATCACGACTAGGATATACTCTATAAATTCTTTGTGGTCTAAATTTATCAATGGAAATTTATAAGTATTTATAACAAATACAAAAATGAATTACACACTAATTCTTGATATCACAGCCATTTCTGAACAAAAAAAGAAGAATAAAAAATTACAAAAATTAAATATACCGACCATAATAAGTAATTCCTATTTGTGATAATATTGGTAACTATTACTTATGTTTTTGCGGTGCCTACAAGAAGATAGCAATTGTAAACTGTTATTTAGTAATCCTTGTAATTTAGAAGTCCTTGTAATAAAAGAAATTTTAACTTCATAGTGTCACATAAATGTTCACAATAATTTTAAATTTAACGTTATTTTCCATAGTAATATATTACGAAACGCTTAAAGCACTTGATAAAAACAATAAATGTTTTTCATTAGCATAACAATTTTGGAGTAGATTCTAATGTACGTACAAATTATTGAAATTAATAAAGGGATCAATATCAGATAGCATCAAAGTATACAACATTATACACGTAAAAAGAAATGTGTTGATGTTTGTAACTTCTTGCATCTTCATAATGTTCGAGAATAAAGTAATCTCCACAGGTAAGGTGCATACCTACGTGATTCAGAGTATACCATATTTTGTTTATTTAACCAAAATAGAACCTGTGAATATTAAAATATGTCCAAGGTATCCATCTAACGAGTGTCTTTACTTTAACAGTTAACATACATAAATAAAATAAGAAAAAGTCCTATAAACCAATAGACTCAAGTGAATACTTTCTTCAGAAATATATAAACAAAATTACAGTTTGAAAGGGTAATTTTGAACAATAGTAAGTACCAATTTTGTACCAGAACCAAAACCATTTGACCAGTAAGTTCGAGTAAGCCGGAACCTACCACAATTCCCTGTATATGTGCATTAACATTCTTAACTATTCTTGTTCTTGTTGAAAAAATTACTTGTTCAAGGGAAACAACTTTCTAGATGTGACAGAATCTGTTTTGTCTAGAAGAGCAACATAACCTAAAGCTAGGATTTTTTTTATTTCATTATTAATGCAAATCGAAATATTTTGTAGACGTAATGGCTACGTAGATGCCAAATTATAGTAGCTAGAACATGTGTTCTAAGGCAACATTTTATCCACAATGATTCGGGGTAGCGAAAAAAAGAACATTCCCGAAAAACATTGTTTGTGAAATTGGAAGTTCTGTAGTCATTTAATTAGTCTAACTCACAAATGTAAAGGTTATTTGATGGGTCTCAAGCTGATATTTGTATTGTGAAGGGCCGTCTCGTACAATAGATAATAGGAAACTGTTAAGGAAATTTATTTTAGGAAAATATGGTGCACGTTTTATAAGTATTAGAAAACTAACACTTATAAAACTAGTCTCTGTTTTTTAGAAACATCTATGGGTCAGTGACATAGCATAGTACAAATTTAGTATTGTTTCTTGGAATATATGTATGTATATTATTTACCCATTAGTTTCTCAATTACAAATTATAAGTGTATTAAAAATATTCTCTTTAAGTAGACTGATAAACAGATTTATATTTATAATTTTTACCTGAATGTATCCGTTAGTGTACCCACGATGGTGTTGTCACCGTTGCCGAATAAGACGGAGGTGCACTCGGCTGACTAATTATGATCCCTGAATGCGTCTCCGACTGCGGAGGAGCACCTTCCTGCTGCTGAGTGGAGAAATTAAAATCTAGATTGCCGTCCATGTTCAGTGTGTGATTTATTACCTCGTCGACATTGCAATCGAAACCACCCTGTAAGGAATCTACGTTAATATTGATCTCGTCTATTGCCGTGCTGCTGTGCAGGGCGCCGATTAATTGCCCCATCATGGTGGATGGGGTATTCTGTGAGGGTTGGGGAGTCAGAGGTGGACTACTCGATGGTGGCCTTGGAATTCTGTTCATCATCGGATATTGACTGTTTAGATCGGGAGAGGGTTCTGAGTGCGGGTACGATGGAGACATTCCTGCTGGAGACATGCTCTGAAAAAGAGGACGTAGTTCCATTAGCCTTTAAGTTGTTCACGTTTCTATGGAATGTTAAAATGACAAACATATTGGTTAAATTAGTTTTTTCTTACGAGTATTTTTCTTGTTTTAAAATAGATTATTTTAATTAAAATAATAAAAAATTTTAACCCCCGTATCAATAAGAAATAATGTTCCACCTTCGATGCATTTTAATGCATTACCTTCGATGCCATTTATCTGAGATATAGGTAATACTAAACTCATTTGTGTTTCTGGTCAATAGATAGATTTACCATTTTTAGACAAAAAGCATAATGGCTCAATCACACAATTATATTGTTTTAAATCGAACAGGTACCACCTAAAATATATCTCCTTTTGTCATTTATATTAAAATATAAGTTTTCTTATCCTATAAAGATAAGTTGGATAACTTATAAAGATAAGTTGGAATACTGAACAAAGGTTCGGTATTCCAACTCAATCTCTTTTTCAAATTCCTCTCAGTTTTTGGATTTTGCCTTTAGTACTTCTTGTTTATGTGTTTATAAATTACTTTGCATTCAAATTTTCCTGTTGTTAAATATTTCTTCCATACTTTTGTATTTCCTTTCACTAGACTTTACTGTTTTCTCTTCCAACTTTTCAATGGCTTTTGGTATGCGCGACAAATTGTTATGTATATACGCCAAATTTTGTTGAATAGCTAAATAAAATCTGTTGCCTATTCGCAATAGCAATAGCATTATTTGGATCCAACTGTTGCAATATCCTGGGGATATTCTCAAAATTTCAGTAATAATATGAAGCTTCCTCGATGCACGTTCCCCACCCGGTTATTACAAGCACTGGAGGTAACTGTGTGTGGGTAAGCATTCCTGTGAATAATGCCACTCTTTGCGGGGCTTTTAAAAACACTTGTTTGACATTCGTTATCAGGCGATCGACATTCCGATAACAGCCACGGATTGCCTCTGCTACGTGATGAAGACCATGCGCTAGGCACGTACATGTAACATATCGTAATTATACGTTCCGTTCGAAAGTCGCCAAGCCGCTTTTATGTATGGCGCCGCATCCGTAAGAAAAGGTAGCGCCATGTTTTTGTTTTCCTCATGTTTAGCGCCCCATATTTCTTTTAACGTCTCACCAAGTAATTTTGTAACGGCTTCAGCATTCGTCTTTGTCAATATCTTTGATCTAGGATTGTCTAGTTGGTCCACGAGATATTACACCCAACCATGAATTTAACTAATTCGCTATAAAACGTCGCGTGTCGTTCACAAGCATTGCTCTGTTCAGTAACCCCGGTTTTATGTTTTTTGGAATACCAATGTCTAACAAAATCCGATTTGCTATACGCTATGTATGTACATAATGGGATTCCTTTGCCTTCATTTAACACCAAACCCGGAAATTCCGTTATCCAACGCTGTATTGTGGCAAGGGATGGTTTTGGTCAAGACATTTAAAAATATTTTTGCCAAATTGTCATGAACTGTAACTATTTGTTACTATACCGTACACAAATCAAAATACTACAACAGTCCCGAGTTGTGTCCAAACACACACCACTCTCAAATATCACAGTAACTGATGGGACGGCATCGCGTCATCGGTCATCCCCGCATATATTTATTTTGCCCCGCCCGCCCTCACAGACCTTTACAATTAGTACATCGCGCAATACACCTCCGACAATACTTCCCATATTTTTAGTGAAACAAATAGAGCAGCAGATAGCAGGCGGTCATAAATAAATTTTATTTAATATAAAATTGTTGGTTGATGACCTACTAATTTATATAAACAGTTAATTTATATTACAAACAAATGAGCCAGAGTGTGGACAAGCTACTGACATGAAATGTTTCGTTGTATAATGTATGATAAGATTGTGAAATTTCTTTACGATGTTTGTATTTCTAATAAATATTTCAGAACACGTATAAGTCCGAATCTGAAATGTCTGCATTCAAATCCGGAGATTACTTAATATATTTTATCTGTTACCAATTTCATAAAAAATAATCTATGTCTTAACTATTTCTTAGGCGAATATGCATTTTTTTTTTCGAAATTACTAAATTATTATCGCGTTAAGCGGGTCTGAAATTTTTTAAAAATCGATTTTTCTGTTTTTGTATTTTTTTATAGTATAACTATCGTATATTAAGCATACAAAATTATTTACCGAAATTCGTTATAGTCTCCGAGATATATGGCCACGAAATACACGTACCACGGCACCCCGTGGCACGTGAAATGCGCGCTGCACCAATTGCGCATTTGATGTGCGCTACATCAAAATTTGTATTTTCCGGAGACGGGACTTGGAAAAAACGAGGATTCTCTACGTTATTCGGTGTTTTCACTTTGATTGCATATCGTTCAAAAGAAGTCATTGATGCTACTGTGAAATCCAGTTTTTGTCAATGTTGCAGTATTTGGTTGAAGAAGAAAAACGATGGAAACGTTGACGAATACAATGAGTGGTACGAATATCATGCGAAAGAATATACTATAAATCACAGTGGCAGTGCGGGGAAAATGGAACTTGACGCAATCACCGAAATGTTCCCACGTTCACAGGAAAAATATGGGGTGCGATACATTATGACGGCGACGGGGACAGCAAGACCTTTAAAGGAATATCAAATGCTGATCCTTATCCGGGCGTTACTGTTCAGAAGCGAAAGTGCATGAGGCACGTTGAGAAGAGGACGGGAACCAGGCTATATA
Organism: Rosalia funebris; assembly: GCA_037954035.1. Classification (NCBI taxonomy): domain Eukaryota; kingdom Metazoa; phylum Arthropoda; class Insecta; order Coleoptera; family Cerambycidae; genus Rosalia; species Rosalia funebris. The sequence continues at coordinate 24,966,574 of JAZFAV010000006.1, forward strand.
ACTTGAAAAAGTCGACGAAGGGTTTGGGTGGGAAAGAAAAGGAAAATTGACGGACAAGGTCATTGCCGGACTGATAAAATTTTATGGCTTGGCGATTCGCAGAAATACGGATTCTGTAGAAAACATGCGGCAAGCGATTTGGGTCACTTACTACCACTGCAGCTCTTCCGATAAAAAAACCACAACAGGAAAATCGCCCACCAGGTGAATATAGCTGGTGTAAGTGGCGACAAGCGGAAGCTACAGATCAACTCGCGTTCTTCAAACCGGGAACCCTTCGCTGATGCAGTTCTGAAAGCGATCAAGCCAATCTACGAGGATTTGTCATTGGAAGATTTATTGAAAAGGTGCCTCGGCGCGCATACGCAGAACAGTAATGAATCCTTCACTTTTCTGGTCACTTCACTTATCTGGTCATTCGCACCAAAATACATCCACAGTAGCTATACAACGATTGAAATCGCGATGTATTTGGCCATGATAATTTTCAATGATGGTTACAAACCGTTATTGAATGTTAAGTGCCAGATGGGACTTATCGTGGGGCAGCAGGCCGAGGCGTTTGTAAAACGGCGCAACAAGGAGCGTATTGACCGTTCCGAGAAGCGCGTATCTGAAGATGCTAAGACGAGAATCGAAGAATGAGAGACCCGAGCGGCCAAATTGGAATCGTTTGTAGAAGAGGGTTCACTCTACGGCCTGGGCAGCGCAGATTAGGCGTAGGTAAAATTTTCTCTCAATATGATTTTTAAAATTCAAACGGGTTTTTCACAAAAACCTATTTTAAATAAAACCTATACGGTTTTTTTATTTTATTCAGTAACTCGCTTTCTATTTCCTGAACTAGAATCATAATTTTAAATAGCTTACTTACAAAAAAACGGTTTTTTTTTGCTGATTTTTTATGCAAAAACAGCATTAACAGAAATTTAGAAAAAAAAGTGTTAACCGCACAATTTTTAATCTATTAAGGTAATTCCAATTCAGGAAATAGTTCGAGTAATGTGTTTTAAGAAAATAATCCGCTTTCTGTTTTCGGGCCAATACGACCGCCATAATCGTGGCAAGAAAATTCGGCACCCCTTCCCGGCGCCGGCGCAGAGGTCAAGCTAGGTAGTCCTGGAGCGGGCACATGGCGGTCATCTCAAACTTTTGTAAAATTTTTGAAATATAGATGGTTTAGTGAACAAAATAAAAAAAAAACGACCCAAACATCCCGAGAAAAACATTCTCAAAAAATGAGGAAAAAAATGGCTTCCAGACCGAGAGAACCCCCCTTAAGCCATTCAATTACAAATGAATTTTGCGTATTAAAAAAATATATAAATTCCGGAGAATAATCTGTGCTGAAATCATTTTCTAAGGTATTTATGTGTTACTTAATGAATTAAAAAAGTAAGCAATAATGCTTTGTTAGAAAAGTGTGCGACTATCCAGGATATATAGTACTTTATAAAGTAATAAATTACATTATCGTGAGTATCGGTTAGATAAAAAAAAATAAGAAAAACGGTTGATTGAACGAGCAAATACTAAAATTTAATGGCAATGATTATTTAAAAAATCAACTAAATGAAATATTCAAATTGTGCATCGTTGGCTACCTAATAAATATGGCAATATAGCTGGCCACTCAATCAGCCCCTTTCTCTCTAGCCAACGAATCGGGAACATCTCCATCTAAATAAGCGTGAACAGGTAAATAATTCTCGGAAGATCAGGTTCGTCTACACCTGGACATAAAAGTTATTTGTGCAGGAATAAGGTCGTCTCAAGAAAATCTAAATATCTTTATAGTTCACATCAAAGAAATAGGGACCCACAATTCTTCCGTCGACTATGTCGCACTACACAATCCCTTTCTGAGTGTGATACTTCATCATATATCGGGGGTGAGGTTCTCGGTACCCCAATAACGGCAGTTTTGCGTATTAACCGTTCAAAATAGCCGTTCAAAACAAGTCAGAAAAAAATATGACTTTTAAGAAATTATTATCATTATTGCATAGCTTTGCATTTACTCGCAGAATTGATTTCGCCGATCAAAGTTGTCTTTAGACAGCTCATGGACAAGACATATCTTATAGGGAAGCTTTGCCTTGTTCAGAATTTTATGTATCGTAGACGCTGTCTTACTGAAATCAGAAGCCAAATGGTTAAGTGTTGAGTATTGATTTTTTTGGCATTGCCAACAAAACATTATACTGATCGTCTTCTGATGGTGAGGGTCTACCAGATTCAAGAAGATCACGAACATGCCGAAATTCGCGGTATTTAGACTCAAGATTGCTTATTATGCGTTAGTTAATAGGTTACTGATCAGGATAAGTTGCATTGAATAATGCAGTTAATTATATTTGGAAGCACATCCTGTGTTCAAATTCGATCACGTAATTTAAATTCTTTCTCGTTCAATAAATTTAACCATTTTTTATAAAATGACAAAGGTACTACTCAATAAACACTTCAAACACATTGCTTTTAACAAACAAAAGATAATAAATATATTGTTATTATTAAAATTTAAAGAAATAACTCCAAAACCCAACTATTTAACGAAGTACAATTTCCCGTGTTTATTTGCCAGCAATAAAAAAAGTTATCGGTCGCCAAGGTTACTGCCAGGCAGACATTTCAACATTTGATTTATGTAGTTGATTTTTTAAGTAATCAGTAATCATTGTCATTAAATTCAGTATTTTGAAAATGTACAATCGTTTTTCTTATTTTTTTATCTAACCTATATTCGTGTTAATGTAATTATTATCGTAGCGTATGTAAAAAAATGTGTTTTTTGACATTCCGTAATAAAAAAGGGGGTTGCTATTAAAAATATATCACTGGCGCCATACCCCTACACGAATCATCTCTCGTATTATCTTAATCTCTATGTATTAATCATATCTAACTATTTATAACTAAAAATAAAATTTTCCCAGAGTTTCGTCCAAAAATTATTCTTTGAATTTTTCATCAATTTATTAATTACTTTATGAAAGCACTGTCTACAACTTGCGTTGTTAGCGAGTGGTCTTATTTTATTAAAGATAATTAACAACCGTTTCTTTTGTATTCAATTTCGCCAACTTCTTAAAAAAAAGAAGTTACTATCAATGCTCGAACTCAAATAGCTTCGTGTAGTATTGCAATGGCATTTATAACGACGGAAACTTTGATGGAATACGAAGAAGAAGACTCATATTGATAGTGCAATATGGACATTGATTCTTCGGTGTAGTAATCTATTGTAAACTCGACCAGCGTTCTACTATGAATTCTGTATTTATTTTATTTTACCCCTTTTCTATTTGAGAGAATTATCGTTTAATGTATATCAAGATCTTTTTATGCGAGGGTCTCTTTTATTGATACGTATACAATCTAAAATAAATAAAAATCCAAAGGGGTAAGGTCGAGGCTCCTAGCAGGCCATGGTATAGGCCAGTGGCGGCTCGTGATGAAATGAAACGGGTGTTCTGCACAGGGCCGATCTTAGGGTATTGGTCGCCCGCATGCAAATTTTAAACGTATCCAAACTACTGGCGCCGTAGGCGCTGTAAAAAAATTGCGCCGCAGGCGAGATTGCAGGTGTTAGCCGCGGAAAAGCATATAAACGTCGGTTTAATAGAGACATTTATTCGAAGAACAATTGGATTTGTGGGTGCAACAAAAAAATGCGTTATTTTGTTTTCCTTGTTTACTTTTTGGCGGTGATAAAGCATGGACGGAGGTAGGGGTGACAGATTTGGTGCACTTAACTGAAAAAATAAAAAAGCACGACAACTCCAAAAGCCATCTACATAATACAATGGAATTAGCTTTATTAGGGACAACTAATATTAAAGCGCAGCTAGATTTAGCTTATTGGATAAATGCGCAAAAGCATAATGATAATGTGACAAAAAAGAGATACGTTTTGTCAAAAATTATAAACTGCATAAAGTTTTGTGGGGCCTTTGAACTGGCGCTGCGAGGACATGACGAAGCTGAAACCTCTCAAAACCCGGGGATATTTCGTGGTTTGATAATTTTTTCTGCTGAGCTTGATGTAATTTTAAGCGAACATCTACAAAATGCTTCAGTATTTAAAGGGACCTCTAAAGAAATACAAAATGATCTTTTAGACTATATATTAAAAGTATGTTATGAAGAAATAGTTAAAGAAATTAACAAATCTTCATTTTTGGCAGTTATGGCAGACGAAACCACTGATGTATCTGCAAAAACTCAGTTAGTGGTAATTTTAAGATATATTCTCGATGGTGAACCGATTGAACGTTTTTGGACATACCTGAAACCTACAAAATGTGACGCTGAAACTCTTTCGGAAAATATTTTAAGTGTTATAGACCCTCTAGTGGAAAATTCACCTTACAAGCTAATTTCGCAAAGTTACGACGGAGCAGCGGTAATGAGTGGACAACACGCAGGAGTTCAAGCAAAAATTAGACAAAAATATCCTTGTGCTTATTTTGTACACTGTTACGCACACCAATTAAACCTAATTATGTCTAAAGCCGCTTCCATAAATTCTCAAGTGCGTGTGTTTTTTGGAAATTTGAAAGACATTCCGGCATTTTTCAATAACTCACCGCAGCAAGTAGAAGTACTAAATACAATAGTGGGGAGAAAAATTCCCCAAGGTGCTACGACTCGATGGAATTTTAATATACGGACTGTTAATGTTGTATTTGAAAATAGAAACTCGCTTATTGAATGTATGGAAGAAATAGAAGAAGAATTCCATAATGAAACCGCGTGCAATGCAGCTTCCTCTATTCGGCGAATGTTAGAAGATTCTGTTTTTGTTATTTGGTTAACTTTCTTTCATCACGTAATGCCTCACGTCGACATTTTGTTTAATCAGTTGCAGAAGCGAAAAACCGATCCAACCCAAGTAAGAAACGCTATCGACAATTTCGAAAAAAGCATCACCGGTATTCGGAATAATATTGATGACATCATTACTGAAGCCTCATCACATGCCTGCACGGAGCCTCAAGAAAAAAAAGAAAAAAGAAAACGCCCTCATAACAGCAAATTTGATCACCGTATTGCCGCCTTAGAAGTTTGTGATCTTATTACGAATTCTGCAAATGTCAGATTCATGTTTAAAGATCATCTAGTAGCAGCATCCCTTTTTTTTCTGAGCATTTTGCAGAGTATTGTGCTAAATTTCCCGAAGACAAGTTGACAACTACTTGCCTAGCTTATCCCACACTTGAAAAGGAGCGACTCAAAACAGAACTATCTGTTATCTGCTTAAGAAACGACTGTAGAAATCTAAATGGTGCATTACCACTTTTGAAATTTTTAACACAAAATAATTTAGACGAAACATTTCGGGAAACAAAAAAAATATTGGAAATTGTTGCAACAACACCCATGTCAACATCAGAAGCTGAAAGATGCTTTCCAACTTTAAAAATAATCAAGACCTTCCTTCGAAATTCAATGTCCCAGGATCGTTTGACAGCTCTTTCCATTGAAGAAATATTTATTTCACAAATTGATGGCTTCAACGAGAAGGTTATAGACAAGTTTGCTTCTATGAAGGATCGCAGAATTGAATTGACTTTAAAAAAAATAGGTGAGCAAATATTTGCAGAACCAGGGCGGATCTTAGCGTGGGTGCAGCGCGTGCCCTGCACGCGGGCGGCCAAATCAAAGGGCGGCCAACCGGCCGTGGTGCGACATCTATCATTGAATAGCGTAATGCCCGGTCGGTGAAATTCCGCGCGCCATCTATGAACACGTCGTATAAATCAACGGTTTATACAGTACATTTTACTAACTACTAACATGAAAAGTACATTCGAATGAGAGCTGGCGGCGGCACCGTCAGTGTGACTGTGACAACCATCATGCATACTGTACATGTTACTTTATTTTGCTATTACCTATTGCCAAAATACTAAAAGCGTGCCCCATATACATATATTTTCTATCTATTTTTTATTTTTTGCGGGGGTGCAGCGCGTGCCCTGCACGCGGGCGGATAAATCAAGGGGCGGCCGACCGGCCGTGGTGCGACATCTATCATTGAATAGCGTAATGCCCGGTCGGTGAAATTCCGCGCGTCATCTATCAACACGTCGTATAAATCAACGGTTTATACAGTACATTTTACTAACTACTAACATGAATAGTACATTCGAATGAGAGCTGGCGGCGGCACCGTCAGTGTGACTGTGACAACCATCATGCATACTGTACATGTTACTTTATTTTGCTATTACCTATTGCCAAAATACTAAAAGCGTGCCCCATATACATATATTTTCTATCTATTTTTTATTTTTTGTGGGGGTGCAGCGCGTGCCCTGCACGCGGGCGGCCAAATCAAGGGGCGGCCGACCGGCCGTGGTGCGACATCTATCACTGAATAGCGTAATGCCCGGTCGGTGAAATTCCGCGCGCCATCTATCAACACGTCGTATAAATCAACGGTTTATACAGTACATTTTACTAACTACTAACATGAATAGTACATTCGAATGAGAGCTGGCGGCGGCACTGTCAGTGTGACTGTGACAACCGTCATGCATACTGTACATGTAACTTTATTTTGCTATTACCTATTGCCAAAATACTAAAAGCGTGCCCCATATACATATATTTTCTATCTATTTTTTATTTTTTCTCTTAACCAAAGAATATGACGGCAAACATGAATGTTCTTCGAAAAGGTATTAAATTCCAAAAATTTTTAGTCTATATTTTTGTATGAATTTTGAAAATTTTGAAAATTTTCAAGGTCACGCGTTTTCCTGATACTTCAGAATTTTTATGTAAAATCCGTTTATACAAAAATATAGACTTTCACAAGAAAAATTTTTGGAATTTAATACCTTTTCGAAGAACATTCATGTTTGCCGTCATATTCTTTGGTTAAGAAAAAAAATTAAAAATAGATAGAAAATATATGTATATGGGGCACGCTTTTAGTATTTTGGCAATAGGTAATAGCAAAATAAAGTAACATGTACAGTATGCATGATGGTGTCACAGTCACACTGACGGTGCCGCCGCCAGCTCTCATTCGAATGTACTATTCATGTTAGTAGTTAGTAAAATGTACTGTATAAACCGTTGATTTATACGACGTGTTGATAGATGGCGCGCGGAATTTCACCGACCGGGCATTACGCTATTCAATGATAGATGTCGCACCACGGCCGGCCGACCGCCCCTTGATTTGGCCGCCCGCGTGCGGGGCACGCGCTGCACTCCCGCTAGGATCGGCCCTGGTTCTGCAAATATTTAGTCACCTATTTTTTGAAAGTCAATTCAATCCTGCGATCCTTCATAGAAGCAAACTTGTCTATAACCTTCTCGTTGAAGCCATAAATTTGTGAAATAAATATTTTTTCAATAGAAAGCATCGATAGAGCTGTCAAACGATCCTGGGACATTGAATTTCGAAGGAAGGTCTTGATTCTTTTTAAAGTTGAAAAGCATCTTTCAGCTTCTGATGTTGACATGGGTGTTGTTGCAACAATTTCTAATAATTTTTTGTTTCCCGAAATGTTTCGTCTAAATTATTTTGTGTTAAAAATTTCAAAAGGGGTAATGCAACATTTAAATTTCTACAGTCGTTTCTTAAATAGATAACAGATAGTTCTGTTTTGAGTCGCTCCTTTTCAAGTGTGGGATAAGCTAGGCAAGTAGTTGTCAACTTGTCTTCGGGAAACTTAGCACAAATCTCTGCAAAATGCTCAGAAAAAAAAGGGATGCTGCTACTAGATGATCTTTAAACATAAATTTGACATTTGCAGAATTCGTAATAAGATCACAAACTTCTAAGGCGGCAATACGGTGATCAAATTTGCTGTTATGAGGGCGTTTTCTTTTTTTTTTTTTTCTTGAGGCTCCGCGCAGACATGTGATGAGACTTCAGTAATGATGTGATCAATATTATTCCGAATACCGGTGATGCTTTTTTCGAAATTGTCGATAGCGTTTCTTACTTGGGTTGGATCGGTTTTTCTCTTCTGCAACTGATTAAACAAAATGTCGACATGAGGCATTACGTGATGAAAGAAAGTTAACCAAAAAACAGAAACAGAATCTTCTAACATTCGCCGAATAGAGGAAGCTGCATTGCACACGGTTTCATTAGGGAATTCTTCTTCTATTTCTTCCATACATTCAATAAGCGATTCTCTATTTTCAAATACAACATTAACAGTCCGTATTTTAAAATTCCATCGAGTCGTAGCACCTTGGGGAATTTTTCTCCCCACTATTGTATTTAGTACTTCTACTCGCTGCGGTGAGTTATTGAAAAATGCCGGAATGTCTTTCAGATTTCCAAAAAACACACGCACTTGAGAATTTATGGAAGCGGCTTTAGACATAATTAGGTTTAATTGGTGTGCGTAACAGTGTACAAAATAAGCACAAGGATATTTTTGTCTAATTTTTGCTTGAACTCCTGCGTGTTGTCCACTCATTACCGCTGCTCCGTCGTAACTTTGCGAAATTAGCTTGTAAGGTGAATTTTCCACTAGAGGGTCTATAACACTTAAAATATTTTCCGAAAGAGTTTCAGCGTCACATTTTGTAGGTTTCAGGTATGTCCAAAAACGTTCAATCGGTTCACCATCGAGAATATATCTTAAAACTACCACTAACTGAGTTTTTGCAGATACATCAGTGGTTTCGTCTGCCATAACTGCCAAAAATTAAGGTTTGTTAATTTCTTTAATTATTTCTTCATGACATACTTTTAATATACAGTCTAAAATATAATTTTGTATTTCTTTAGAGGTCCCTTCAAATACTGAATCATTTTGTAGATGCTCGCTTAAAGTTACATCAAGCTCAGCAGAAAAATTTATCAAACCACGAAATATCCCCGGGTTTTGAGAGGTTTCAGCTTCGTCATGTCCTCGCAGCGCCAGTTCAATGGCCCCACAAAACTTTATGCAGTTTATAATTTTTGACAAAACGTATCTCTTTTTTGTCACATTATCATTATGCTTTTGCGCATTTATCCAATAAGCTGAATCTAGCTGCGCTCTAATATTAGTTGTCCCTAATAAAGCTAATTCCATTGTATTATGTAGATGGCTTTTGGAGTTGTCGTGCTTTTTTATTTTTTCAGTTAAGTGCACCAAATCTGTCACCCCTACCTCCGTCCATGCTTTATCACCGCCAAAAAGTAAACAAGGAAAACAAAATAACGCATTTTTTTTGTTGCACCCACAAATCCAATTGTTCTTCGAATAAATGTCTTTATTAAATTGACGTTTATTTTTGGCTTTTCCGCGGCTAACACCTGCAGTCTCAATAACAATATCGGGCAATGGCCTACCATTGTTTTTTAAATCAATTTTTTTTTTCATAAGAGTATTTAAAAAATCGCTTCACATGAACTAAATTATAAACTAAATCACAGTATATAAATATTAATAATTAGTACAATAAATCACTACAGAAATTCACAAAACAGTATTTAAAATCTCAAATTAACACGAAATATGAAATAGGTACAATTTACACCCGCCAACTGTACGAGGAGTAGGAAGGAGTAAACATTCACTGATGTTGCCTTAGCTGGAAAAAAATACAGCTCACTGACCGTGTAAATTCGCGCATTTGCGAGCGCCAAGTGTGGATTGTCGCGGGAGTTGAGGGGGAGAACGGGTGTGCCGAGCCGTGCTGAGAACTACCTTGTGTGGCCCAGTTCAATGTACCGCGACGCGCTCGCGTAGAGACTCAGATAATTCATCTGGTCTACTACTCAATAGAGGACGGCGGGCAGAATGCGACTTTAACGCAAGCACGTGCGGTTTAGCTGCACCAACTAACCAAATTATTTTATTAATAAATTTTAGTAATTATTACGTCGCGAAAATATACAAATATCTCATTTTTTTGGCAGTGCTGCAGCTCTGCAGCACCTATACGCCAGCCGCAGTTAAAAAATCAGCTTAAGCTGCTCCATTCAAGTAATCGGGTAAAAAATGCGTCCCGATTAAATTATTTCCAATAACTCCCATACATACATTTACACTAAATTTCCGTTGGAAACTAGTTTGGCGTGAATGACTGAATTTAGATTCGTTACTTCGGGATCATTGTTGGGCTCTCTTCGGAACTGATTTTCAACACGTGAAAAAAACCGTTTAACCAACAAATGTTTGACAAGCTAAATATTTCATAGTTTTCAAAGCCACCTTAGCTACTTCTTAACATTTAATTACAACAGTATTTTTTTATTTTCTTTTAGCTGTACTTTTGTTTGTATTTATTGCACATTTTAATACGACATATGAATAAATTCCTTATTAACAGTACTAATAAATGGTACCACGGTACCAATATGGTTCCATTTGAAAAAATTGCGTTTTGCCCCAAAAACAATTTTGATGAACTTTATTTGTTCATAAATCACGTGATTTAGTATTTTTGACAGGATTTCGATTTTTGTAGCATTATACGGGTCATTTAGAATAAATCGGAACCGTCATGGCCGTCTTAACTGGAAAACTAAAAATTAGATTATAAAAAATGTTGACTTTTGAAATGTCACTTATTTGATATCGTTGGATTCAGAAAATTATACAGAATTCAAAAATGCAATAATATACAGGGTATTCTATTTAAAAATCTAAAGTTAGTGTCACTTCCGGCGAAACCGGAAGTGAAAATAAAATCAACTGTATGTCAAAAAGTGTCGCTTATTATGTATATACTATATTCCAAATTTCAATTAATTATCTTCAAAACTAAAGGAGAAAAGGGGGGTATACCATGATCCTGTTACATCCGGTATATACATACATACATATACAGGGTGAGCCACGGTGGATGGAATATTAAAAGTATATGAAGAACGGATCTACCGACTGCTTTGAAATATTGGTTACTAAAATAGTCGTGTATGATCTATGCAACTAAAATATTTTCGAAAGTGCGGTGTTGCCACTTATACGTAAAACCCGCAATGACGAACCAAAATTTATAAAATTTCTCTGAATTCGTAGAAACTTTCTGTTGTTCATCTGCAGCAAATTCGGATGCTTCTCATTAAATATTCTACAAGTTCTGTTGATAATTTTATTGCACTGTTCATGAATAATAAACAAATCCATTAAACTATGTTTGAATAATTATTTTCTGCCATATTTGTGCTACATCTATTCAAATTAAGGGCAATAATTACTAATGTCAAATTTATTTAGAAAAATAGCATGTCTGTTGTCATTACAAAATGATAAAATAAAAATTTCATGGCCCACCCGTTATGACAACATACCAAAAAATATAATATTCTTGGAAGGGCTACAGAAAAGTGCCTATAAATCGAAAACGGTGCGCATTAGGTATAGGGGACATTAACATTTTTAAATAGGTAAATGTACCACCTTTCCGAATTAGTAATAATATACTGGGCATTCCATTTAAAAAAAATTGACTTTCGTACATTTCTCTAAGTTACTTATAGAAAGCATTCTCTAACTCACCCTGTATGATATTGGAAACATTTGATTAATGAAGAAGATGCCCCCAGGCCTTGCCTAGCCGCAACTGAAAAATTATCTTTTAATTGTTGCGTAGGTAGGAGAAAACACGATTTACTGAAAATTTTTGGGAATAAATTCAAAAAATAATTATTATCTCGATAACGGCTTGAGATATATATATAAATATAAATATATATATATATATATATATATATATATATAAATATATATATATATATATATATATATATATATATATATATATATATATATATATATATATATATATATATATATATATATATATATATATATATATATATATATATATATAGGGAAATATTAACAAAAGTTACTTAGAAAGAGACGACAATCCAAAAAATGCAAAAATATACAGGATATTCTATTTAAAATAACGAAGATGTTGCCGGTTTTACGTATAAGTGGCAACACCGCACTTTCGAAAATATTTTAGTTTTATAGATCACACTCGACTATTTGGGTAACCAAAATTTCAAAGCAATCGGTAGATCCGTTCTCCATATACTTTTAATACTCCATCCACCGTGGCTCACCCTGTATATTCATCCACATTCACTATGCAAAGGTCTCAATACGACTGGGTAAAGACCAGGCTATAACTGCGCACCTCGTGGGTGGTCCAATATCGCAGTTTTTAGTACTTGTTCCTATTCTATATATTTTCGAGCTATATATTTTTACATTTTTGAAACGTATACAGTTTCTGAATCTGATACATTTCAACTTTAAAGTTTTTTGGAGCCCATTTTATTTTTCAAGTTAGAGTGCCACTGGAATAATTCCAACCCCTACCAACATTAGAAAAATTTAAGCCACCTTAAAAACGTTCATTTATTCGACCTATGAAGATATGAAGTATTTCAAAATTGGTTTTGCTTGAAAATTTTTTAAAGAGACCATAATATGTTTTGTCAAAAATTATAAACTGCATAAAATTTTGTGGGGCCTTTGACCTGGCGCTGCGAGGACATGACGAAGCTGAAACCTCTCAAAACCCGGGGATATTTCGTGGTTTGATAAATTTTTCTGCTGAGCTTGATGTAACTTTAAGCGAGCATCTACAAAATGCTTCAGTATTTAAAGGAACCTCTAAAGAAATATAAAATGATCTTTTAGACTGTATATTAAAAGTATGTCATGAAGAAATAATTAAAGAAATTAACAAACCTTCATTTTTGGCAGTTATGGCAGACGAAGCAACTGATGTATCTGCAAAAACTCAGTTAGTGGTAGTTTTAAGATATATTCTCGATGGTGAACCGATTGAACGTTTTTGGACATACCTGAAACCTACAAAATGTGACGCTGAAACTCTTTCGGAAAATATTTTAAGTGTTATAGACCCTCTAGTAGAAAATTCACCTTACAAGCCTTTTCTCTTAACCAAAGAATATGAGGCAAACATGAATGTTCTTCAAAAAGGTATTATATTCCAAAAATTTTTCTTGTGAAAGTCTATATTTTTGTATAAAAATAAAATTTTGAAAATTTTCAGTCACGCGTTTTCCTGATACTTCAGAATTTTTATGTAAAATCCGTTTATACAGCATTTTGTAGATGCTCGCTTAAAGTTACATCAAGCTCAGCAGAAAAATTTATCAAACCACGAAATATCCCCGGGTTTTGAGAGGTTTCAGCTTCGTCATGTCCTCGCAGCGCCAGGTCAAAGGCCCCACAAAATTTTATGCAGTTTATAATTTTTGACAAAACATATTATGGTCCCTTTAAAAAATTTTCAAGCAAAACCAATTTTGAAATACTTCATATCTTCATAGGTCGAATAAATGAACGTTTTTAAGGTGGCTTAAATTTTTCTAATGTTGGTAGGGGTTGGAATTATCCAGTGGCACTCTAACTTGATAAATAAAATGGGCTCCAAAAAACTTTAAAGTTGAAATGTATCAGATTCAGAAACTGTATACGTTTCAAAAATATAAAAATATATAGCTCGAAAATATATAGAATAGGAACAAGTACTAAAAACTGCGATATTGGACCACCCACGAGGTGCGCAGTTATAGCCTGGTCTTTACCCAGTCGTATTGAGACCTTTGCATAGTGAATGTGGATGAATATACAGGGTGAGCCACGGTGGATGGAGTATTAAAAGTATATGGAGAACGGATCTACCGATTATTTTGAAATTTTGGTTACCCAAATAGTCGAGTATGATCTATGAAACTAAAATATTTTCGAAAGTGCGGTGTTGCCACTTATACGTAAAACCGGCAACATCTTCGTTATTTTAAATAGAATATCCTGTATATTTTTGCATTTTTTGGATTGTCGTCTCTTTCTAAGTAACTTTTGTTAATATTTCCCTATATATATATATATATATATATATATATATATATATATATATATATATATATATATATATATATATATATATATATATATATATATATATATTTATATTTATATTTATATATATATCTCAAGCCGTTATCGAGATAATAATTATTTTTTGAATTTATTCCCAAAAATTTTCAGTAAATCGTGTTTTCTCCTACCTACGCAACAATTAAAAGATAATTTTTCAGTTGCGGCTAGGCAAGGCCTGGGGGCATCTTCTTCATTAATCAAATGTTTCCAATATCATACAGGGTGAGTTAGAGAATGCTTTCTATAAGTAACTTAGAGAAATGTACGAAAGTCAATTTTTTTTAAATGGAATGCCCAGTATATTATTACTAATTCGGAAAGGTGGTACATTTACCTATTTAAAAATGTTAATGTCCCCTATACCTAATGCGCACCGTTTTCGATTTATAGGCACTTTTCTGTAGCCCTTCCAAGAATATTATATTTTTTGGTATGTTGTCATAACGGGTGGGCCATGAAATTTTTATTTTATCATTTTGTAATGACAACAGACATGCTATTTTTCTAAATAAATTTGACATTAGTAATTATTGCCCTTAATTTAAATAGATGTAGCACAAATATGGCAGAAAATAATTATTCAAACATAGTTTAATGGATTTGTTTATTATTCATGAACAGTGCAATAAAATTATCAACAGAACTTGTAGAATATTTAATGAGAAGCATCCGAATTTGCTGCAGATGAACAACAGAAAGTTTCTACGAATTCAGAGAAATTTTATAAATTTTGGTTCGTCATTGCGGGTTTTACGTATAAGTGGCAACACCGCACTTTCGAAAATATTTTAGTTGCATAGATCATACACGACTATTTTAGTAACCAATATTTCAAAGCAATCGGTAGATCCGTTCTTCATATACTTTTAATATTCCATCCACCGTGGCTCACCCTGTATATGTATGTATGTATATACCGGATGTAACAGGATCATGGTATACCCCCCTTTTCTCCTTTAGTTTTGAAGATAATTAATTTAAATTTGGAATATAGTATATACATAATAAGCGACACTTTTTGACATACAGTTGATTTTATTTTCACTTCCGGTTTCGCCGGAAGTGACACTAACTTTAGATTTTTAAATAGAATACCCTGTATATTATTGCATTTTTGAATTCTGTATAATTTTCTGAATCCAACGATATCAAATAAGTGACATTTCAAAAGTCAACATTTTTTATAATCTAATTTTTAGTTTTCCAGTTAAGACGGCCATGACGGTTCCGATTTATTCTAAATGACCCGTATAATGCTACAAAAATCGAAATCCTGTCAAAAATACTAAATCACGTGATTTATGAACAAATAAAGTTCATCAAAATTGTTTTTGGGGCAAAACGCAATTTTTTCAAATGGAACCATATTGGTACCGTGGTACCATTTATTAGTACTGTTAATAAGGAATTTATTCATATGTCGTATTAAAATGTGCAATAAATACAAACAAAATTACAGCTAAAAGAAAATAAAAAAATACTGTTGTAATTAAATGTTAAGAAGTAGCTAAGGTGGCTTTGAAAACTATGAAATATTTAGCTTGTCAAACATTTGTTGGTTAAACGGTTTTTTTCACGTGTTGAAAATCAGTTCCGAAGAGAGCCCAACAATGATCCCGAAGTAACGAATCTAAATTCAGTCATTCACGCCAAACTAGTTTCCAACGGAAATTTAGTGTAAATGTATGTATGGGAGTTATTGGAAATAATTTAATCGGGACGCATTTTTTACCCGATTACTTGAATGGAGCAGCTTAAGCTGATTTTTTAACTGCGGCTGGCGTATAGGTGCTGCAGAGCTGCAGCACTGCCAAAAAAATGAGATATTTGTATATTTTCGCGACGTAATAATTACTAAAATTTATTAATAAAATAATTTGGTTAGTTGGTGCAGCTAAACCGCACGTGCTTGCGTTAAAGTCGCATTCTGCCCGCCGTCCTCTATTGAGTAGTAGACCAGATGAATTATCTGAGTCTCTACGCGAGCGCGTCGCGGTACATTGAACTGGGCCACACAAGGTAGTTCTCAGCACGGCTCGGCACACCCGTTCTCCCCCTCAACTCCCGCGACAATCCACACTTGGCGCTCGCAAATGCGCGAATTTACACGGTCAGTGAGCTGTATTTTTTTCCAGCTAAGGCAACATCAGTGAATGTTTACTCCTTCCTACTCCTCGTACAGTTGGCGGGTGTAAATTGTAACTTTGAAAATTTTCAAAATTTTCGCCTGCGGCGCAATTTTTATGCGGCTACGGCGCCAGTAGTTTGGATACGTTTGAAATTTGCACGCGGGCGGCCAATACCCTAGTTTCGGCCCTGTGCAGAACACCCATTTCATTTCATCACGAGCCGCCACTGCCTTGGAGTATCTGACTTAGTGAGCATTGGAAATGTAATATGGTTGTTTTATTGCGATATTGAAGAAAATATTTTTTGTAATGAAATTATTTTAAAAATTCTAATATAATTAGGAATTTTTTTCTCTGATTTTTCGGCAACAATTGTTTTGTTTTAAATGGTAACCTGTTTTTCTTTCCCTATAGGAATCGTTACAATTTAAGTTTTTAACTTTTGGTTTCGTATAAAGAATCTAAAGTATAAAGAATCTACCTTTCGAAATAAATAAGGTTCGCTTATTATTTAAACTGTCAGTCTTTAAGTAACTAATTGATTATTGGTCCTTTGTCTACTACTATTTCAATATATATTAAAAATGTACACTCAAAATGAAAAAGTCGAAAATATCATATGTATTTTCAATACATATTTGTACAGATACAAATTTTCATTATATAAAGATTTAATTTTTATTCAAATATTAATCAATTTATATTTATAAACAATTTAAATAAGTCCACTACATTTGAGGAAATGTACATTTAAAAAATTTCATGCATATTCGGAATATGTTAAAACATAACGGGTGTTTTACCATATTTAAAAATTCTAAATTTGTAAATTCTAACTGATAGTATTGAAAATTTATACGCGTAAAAAATGGCTTATTTACTCTATTTTTGATAACTTTATTCCTATAAAAAATGGCATACGACATCCCATGATCTCGTTGACATCTGATATATGATGAACTGATCTTACTTTGTTAAATACTACTACATACTAAATAATTGACTAAAATAATATTTCATAAAGTACACAATATTCATCTCTATTCGTTAATAGTTCTAATAAACTTACTTCTACTTTGATCGGTTGCATGCAGGAACATGATTGTATACGGTGAATGGGACACTGTGTTAGTCCATATGGCGATGTAGCATGCAAGGCGTTCATGTCTCTAAATTGATCGTAGGAGGCAGTATACGGTGGGGGTGGTTGTTGTTGTGGTGTTTGGCCATTGATGTATCTGTAAAAAAAATAAGCTATTACTTTTTTTACATTAGCTGATATAATAAGTCAGTATATATAATAAATTATTATCAATTTGTTAAGTAAAAAGAGACTATTAATATTATACATATTGAATGTATATCACACGAATAAAATTTTCGAAATTTCTTGCAACTCTGAATATTTTGATTATTCCTAAAAATAGATTTCATGTTAAAATAGATTCTATACTCTAAATTTTCAAGTTTGAAGAACAATCTAGGTTTGAAGAATAATTCAGTTGTGAATTTTTTGTGCTGTTTGTTAGATACTAGTAGTATAGCAAAGCCGGTTCTAGACCACTTTTGATGCGGATGGCATGTGTCCATCGAGAGTGACCAAAGATGAGTTAGTTCGTCAAGCCGCCGCCCGGATATTCCAGGTGTCGGTGTTGTAGTTCTGAAGAAGTGCTTGTTGGTCAATGACCAGAGGGTCTTCTTCGGCGAGGGGGTAGGAGTAAGAAAAAAACATGGCTGTATTAAGAAAAAGGGGCGTGGCTGCGTTAAAAAAAACATGGCTATATTAAGAAAAAAAGGGGCGTGGCTGCATTAAGAAAAAAGAGGGTGGGGGGTAAGAAAAAAATGCATTAAGAAAAAAGAGGGTGTGGGTAAGAAAAAAACATGTCTGCATTAAGAAAAAAATATGGTTGCATTAAAAAAAAAGGGGCGTGGCTGCATTAAGAAAAAAGAGGGTGGGGGTAAGAAAAAAACATGTCTGCATTAAGAAAAAAATATGATTGCATTAAGAAAAAAACATGACGGCAAAGGGGTGGGGGTGCAGATCCGTTAGGTGGACATCTGACGTAATATGTCAAAAGGGCCTTATCTTAAACTTTATCCGATTTCAATCGAATAAAGACTAAAATTCATTAAAAAATTAATTGAACATAATCACAAGACAGTATTTTTAATAGGTTAATAAATAAAAAAGTTATAGACAAAGAAAATATATTTATGGTAAAAAAATAGTACGTATATTTAGCATTACATTTAGATTCAACATTAAACATAATAGAACAATAGGAAAAAACATTTACATAATGCTACCATACTTAAAACAGGAGTTTTAAGTATGGTAGCATTAAGAAAAAAACATGTCGAGGGGTAGGGGGCTAAGAAGAAAATTGCATTAAGAAAAAAACATGGTAACATTAAGAAAAAAAAAAGTGAAGTGGGGGTAAAAAAACAAAATGGGGGTATTAGGAAAAAACATGGTCGCATTAAGAAAAAAAAACATGGTAGCATTAAGAAAAAACACGTGATGTCATTCTAGGTTAGTTCGTGTGAGAAACGTCATGCTGAAAAAAACAAAGGGGCTCCGTTACGTGGACATCTGACGCAATATGTCAAAAGGGCCTTCTCTTAAACTTTATCCGATTTCAATCGAATAAACACTAAAATTCATTAAAGATTAATTGAACATTATGGCAAGAGAGAATATTCTAAATAGGTTGATAAATAAAAAAGTTATAGACAAAGAAAATGTATTTATGGTAAAAACAGGGGTTTCATTTTTTCTAAGTTGGTACTAAAAATCCACTATATTTCGGTTGGTACACCTGTATGATGGTACGACTTGAAAACGTGACTAAAATGTTTGCTATGCTATTGTAGACTAAATAAGCTGGTCTGGTGAATAAACAAAAATTATCTGCACGTGGATGATTAAATGCTGAGTCATTTTTTCTTTTAACCTACTTGTCGCTTATTATATAGAATGCAAATTCAACGAAGTCTTGACTTGTTGAAAAAAGTGTCGCCAGCTGAGTTAAGGAACGTGACTTAAATGTAAACAAACTGGTGTTTTGCCACTATTGTAGACTGTGATTAAAGCCGACTAACATTGGAATTGAGATCAAGGTCATAAATCCAAATCGTATTAAATATAATCTGCGTAAAACAGTGTTGGTGGAAAATTTGAAATCTGGGGATCACGGTAGGAAGGCGGGAAATTTGAAATCTGGGTTGGTCAGGTGTAAAGAGAAAACACATGAAAGAAATGTAATTTATTTCCTGTATATTAAATTTTATATCCTTCGAGTTCATGGCGTTGGATTTCAATTAAACTTGATATATGAACCTAATGATGTCTACTGAATAGACTAATGGAATCAATTACTTAAGAAAGTAAAAATCTTAGTTCCATTCTGTCCGATCGAAGTGAAATTTTACGTGGGTATACATAGACTTTGATCATCTAACGCAATATGCCAAAGGACCTTATCTTAAACTTTATCAGATTTCAATCGAATAAAGACTAAAATTAATTAAAAAATTAATTGAACATAATCACAAGACAGAATATTTTAAATAAGTTAATAAATAAATAAGTTATAAATCAAAAAGGAAAATAATGTATTTATCATTATATTTAGCTTCAATAAGATAATAGAATAGAAACTTCCATCTAAATACGTCTCATTCAAGCATTATTTAAAGTGTAAAAATCATATTCGATAGGAAAAAAAACTAGTGTTTATTGGTTATTTGGAATTATAATTTTTTTATCTCTATTACATGTTGTATATATTGTTCATCTTTACTGTTGATATGGATTTTTACCTACCTATTTACGTGATTCAGATATAAATGAAATACAGTTGGCTAGTTGTTAATATTTAAAATCTGAAGACTAGGGAGGTATGTAGAGACATGGATGGTAGGTAGTAATATAAGTATAGACTAAAAAAGAAACAGAGCTGATAATACAGGGCTAGAAATTTGAAATCTGGGGGAGCGCGGTGGATGTCAGATAGGCGAGAAATCTGAGGACTAGGTAGCGAGTAAGGTAGGAAGGTGTGAAATTTGAATGAAAAATAAGAACGGGTCTTAGAAAGAAAGCTGTTGATTTATATATATATATATATATATATATATATATATATATATATATATATATATATATATATATATATATATATATATATATATATATATATATATATAGAGTGGTAGCAGGTAGTTTTAATGTCAAAAGTTTATATGAATTTTCTAGTAAAGTTGTATGTGAAAATATAAGAAGTGCTAGAGATTTTATTGCTTTTAACAGATATTCCAAGAAACATTAAGGATGACTTGATAAATAATTTTGATGAATATAAATCGCAACGCAAAATAAAAATACATGTGATATTATTATATAAAAGTTTTTATTTTTAATTAATATACATTTGCATTTGTCCCAATATCCGCAAAATATAAATGTTTTAAAAAATTTAATCTATCTTTAATTCCAATAATATTTTGATACATTCATCGTTCAAAATAAAATAACATTGTCATTACTCTTCAAATATCAATATATGTTTATCAATAAAATATCTGACTAGTTATCTTGAAAATCTTCAAATTCCATTCCAGTTTCGATAAAATTATTTTCTTTATCATTATCTAGTATGATATTAATAATTCGCAATGAAATCATACCAATTCAAGTCCGTTAACGAAATTTCTTAAAAAGGCAGATTGTAGAATGCAGATTTTATTTAACATAAAAAACATTTTTCACAGTCACGATGTAACAGCACGAAATTTGGTAATATGAGAAACTGGACGCAAACAACGTCTATTTAAAAAGTGATTATAAGAGAACCGATAAATATTAATTTATGATTTCCCAATATCAATGCTGTAACGTGAGAGCGAAAGCAACAAAACGAAAAAATGCAGAATAAGATTTAAAACACATACAAACAAGTCTTGACTTGTTGACAAAAACGTCGCAGGCTGGTTTAAGGAACGTGACTTAAATGTAAACAAACTGTAAAATTTCGGGCTGATAGACAAAACATTTTATTTCTAATCTGAGGATAAATCAATAAAAAATAATTTATGACTTCCTATCGATAAAAAAACTGCAAATGTAGCATTTTGATTTGTCATGGGTCGACTATGTAGTGACGTCGAAGTTGGAGGCGAATAACACAACAGACATCTTCGAGGAAAACCCGTTGTCATCAACAACGATGAAAAATTCACTTTAAAATACTTCAGATACATTATTACAGCACCGTAAAAAGGAATTTGTAAAGAGTCATTAGATATATTTAAGTGGATGATTCTCTCAAATATTGTCAAAAGAATAGTCGGACTTCAGATTGAGAAACACATTTTTTTACGTTTTATAACATTAATTTGAGACTGTCTATGTTTTTCTTTTTTAATTTTATTGGTATAGATGAGTTCACGAACAACTTTGTCAGATGATTGAAATGTGCAGAAACTGTTACTCATTTTCAACAATTTGATTTCAATAATTTGCGATAATCTTAGAGCATAATGTGAAAACTTCATTTCTATTTCTTCAAGCTGTTCTTCTGTCAGACCACATAAAATATCCAAGTCGTGGAATCTATACGATACTCGGCCAGTTTCCTAGATGAACACAATAATTTGCTAGAAATATAAAAAGATATATTTTTCCTGAATAACGCTCAACAAATTTAATCGATCGTAACATCAAGTCGCTACTGAACAAAATTGTAATCCATCTCTCTAAATCTGCATAATGCATGAATTAAAATTATTCCCCAGATAAACTTAAGCACATGTAAAAACTGTTGAATGGTCTGCATATATTGATGTTACAAAAATAAGTGAATTTAGAAAATTATATGTTCTGTTTTGTTAAGTATATTTGTATTTCATCTAAGCACCCGAACTATGATGATCTAAGTATCCGAACTATGAACGTTACTAATTACTAAAATCGCTGACGTTTCTTTGTTTCAGTGAATGTATACATATCTACAAAGATTAAGCTAATATAGCGCCGAACACCTTTTTTTAAGATATAAGACAGAACCATTTCGAACAATATAAAATAATAAAGAAGAAATTATAGTACGATTAGAATTAAGAAAGGGACTATGAGGTTACTATTTGAACCAAAAGAACTATATAAACGATAGTTATTCTAATCTGTGGCATTCAGTCAAATCTAATCTCCTATTCGAGCCGTCGCATATATGAACATAATATATAAACTATAAACAATAATAAACATTTAGAGAAGCACATTGAAGTCGGTTATCGATGACATCATCGACCCAGCCCCTCGGTATATTTGTTTTAATTGCAACGAATGCTCACATATATATTTCTAATAAAAACTGTAGTTATATACATCATATTTATTCTCTCCTTTAACACATAGTTTTTTGGTATTGACAAAGTTCCATGGCGTATATTTATATAATGTTAGTATAAACAAAACGTATTTTGTATTGGAATCAATCTGATAATTTACTTTAACAACTCTAAAATAACGAATAAAAATAATTGCTATCGACTTCCACTATACAAGGTGTGAGATATATAACTTACATTATTTGATATGTGTGATGTGAGAAAGTGAAAATCAATTATAATAAAATAATATAAAGACATAATATTATAAAATCAATGACTTGTAACTAGAAAGTGGAGAGTAATCCTACGGCTTTTTGTTGACAAATTTCTCCAGACAGTTGAGATAATCCTCAAAAGTAATATTGTTTACCACAACATTAGACTTTACACCTTTTGATTTTCTAACTATTTTCCACTTTTCATAGTAGGTGTACTGTTTAGAACGTAGTCCTATGAAAATGAGTAATTATTTTCACATTGTTTTTATCCTTCATTAAAAACCATGGGATTTGTTTTTTACTTACTAGAGAAATATTCCAACGACTATCTCGGGGATAATAACTAAGTATAAAATCTATTTTTTGATAACATCTTACACTAAATTTCGTACAAGAGACTGTCTGTATCAGCGTACAAAAGTTTACAATTTTCTATAGGGAATTTCGTTAACATGTATTTATAGTATCATACACGCAAATTTTAGAAATATCTAAGATACACATTCTGATATACAGGGGTTTATTGAATATAATGTGAGATTTTTTCATTTCAATGGCCATAAGATTATCGTTGAAAATGGATCTGTTTTGGAATTTAGAATTTGCGATCAAATTTTAGTTCAGTACCTCCCTTCCGATTTATTTACTAGCTTAACGATTATGTATCTTTGAATACGCCTTTTGCTTTGTGAAAATCATACATACAAACTTTTCAGAAGTATCTAAGATAGACATTCTTATATACTGGGGTTTATTGAATATAATGTGAGATTTTTTCATTTTAATGACCATAAGTTATCGTTGAAAATGGATCTGCTTTGGAAATTAGGATTTGCATGTCAAATTTTAGCTCCGTACCTCCCTTCCCATTTATTTACTAGCTTAACGATTATGTGTCTTTGAATACGCCTTTTGCTTTTTTTGAGTATTTTGTTTGATTCCACTTTATAAGTGTACTGTTTAGAACGTAGACCTATGAAATGAATCATTATTTTCCTATTCTTTTCATCCTTCATTAAACCAGAAATTATTTTTTTACATATAGCTCGTACAACCCCGACGGATATACATATATTTAAAGATCTGACAGAGATCTGGTTTTAATAATCTTTTATTAATTTATATAAACAATGTATCATCTAGGTTTGACAATTTAAAAATGTATTGTTATGAAACATAGTAAAAAGATACTCAGAGGGTTAAAATGAAACTAAACTGATAAACATTAAAATATAATAAGTTCACATTCCCCATTTCCTAGCTACATGTATATATTTGACACATTCCTAGCCGATCGAGGTCTGTAAAGAACAGTTGATTTTATGTGATAATGGTCTCTGGATGCGTCACTTGCTTAGAGTCGGAGTGTAAGATTAATTGTATACTTAAGGTGGTATCTGTTTAAAAAAATCTGCTCAAATCAGACTGATATTTTGAAGTTTATATGTATATATTGAATAATGGAAAAAACTTATTAATTTTATATAAAAAAACGTATCATCTAGGTTTCACAATTTAAAACTGTATTGTGATAAAATATGGATTAAATAATTTTAAGGAAAGTATAAAGCCCATGACAGCAGATTTTAACAAAAAACATATCTAACATATATTGAAAAAAAAGTTTTAGATAGTGCTGTTGGGAAAAAAACACTGAAATTACTGTGATAATCACCGCAGTTTTAATAAGAATTGTTTTTTCGTTAAACATGTAAAGAACAAGGGTGTGGACTGGACAATGTGACAATTTAGTAAGTGTAAAAATACGAAATAGCAGGGAGTTATTCACTTTTTAAAAAATACTCAAGATGAATTATTAAAACTATATATATAAAATAAAACATTTGCAAAGAGTTATTAGATAGTTTAGGCGGATATTGTCAAAAGAATAACCGAACTCCAAATTGAGAAACAAATTTTTCCGTTTGTAACATTAAGTTGAGACTGTGATATGGTATATTGAAGAAAAAGAAGTTGATAGACATTGGAGAAAAGAAAAGGACTAACTGGATAACTGAACTATTCTCAAAATGTGTAATAATGCATGAATTGACCAATGCTATTCATCGCTAAGGTTCGATATATTTAAGCACATGTAAAGGAACTTGTATTAGCTGTATGGTTCTGTATTGGTGTTGATCTGATCTGTATGGTATTTCCTAAACAGAGATCTTAAAAAATATCTTCTATTCGAGACTCTAAGATTGTTTTGTTTTACTAGGTGGGTGCTGTCAAAAATTCTCCTGATATCCTCCATACGGTCTAGCAAGGTGTGAAGAGGTAAGAATGAATTTCGCTTAATATATAACTTTACATAATGAACGGGTTGTCTGAGACGTAGTTTAGTTTTCCGTCTGACCTAAGAATAGTTGTCATCTCGCTTCCTCCCCCTCGAAGCCGACTCTTCTCTCTCCGTCTTCCATTTTCACTTTTATCCCTTTGTATTTCAGTATGAGGTAGACAGAAAAACTTATAGACTATCTCTGTCAAACACTCTCAAATCTATATGCATTTCATTTGAGATAATTCTAACTTCATAATTTTATAATTACACAAGATAAAAACGTCATGTGTATGATCATGTGACCTCTAACGTAAAAACTGTGTCTGTTATTATTAGTTAGACAATCGAACAGATAGATAGATAACATCTGCTTAAAAACAGTTCAAAAATACTCTAAGCAAGAGTACAGACTTCGATCGGCTAGGAATGTGTCAAATATATACATGTAGCTAGGAAATGGGGAATGTGAACTTATTATATTTTAATGTTTATTAGTTTAGTTTCATTTTAACCCTCTGAGTATCTTTTTACTATGTTTCATAACAATACATTTTTAAATTGTGAAACCTAGATGATACATTGTTTATATAAATTAATAAAAGATTATTACAACCAGATCTCTGTCAGATCTTTAAATATATGCATATCCGTCAGGGTTGTACGAGCTATATATAAAACAATAATTTCTGGTTTAGTGAAGGATGCAAAGAATAGGAAAATAATGATTCATTTCATAGGTCTACGTTCTAAACAGTACACTTATAAAGTGGAATCAAACAAAATAGTCAAAAAAAGCAAAACGCGTATTCAAAGACACACAATCGTTAAGCTAGTAAATAAATGGGAAGGGAGGTACGGAGCTAAAATTTGATATACAAATCTTAATTTCCAAAGCAGATCCATTTTCAACGATAACTTATGGTCATTGAAATGAAAAAATCTCACATTATATTCAATAAACCTCTGTATATAAGAATGTCTATCTTAGATACTTCTGAAAAATTTGTATGTATAATTTTCACAAAGCAAAAGGCGTATTCAAAGATACATAATCGTTAAGCTAGTAAATAAATCGGAAGGGAGGTACTGAACTAAAATTTGATTGCAAATTCTAAATTCCAAAACAGATCCATTTTCAACGATAATCTTATGGCCATTGAAATGAAAAAATCTCACATTATATTCAATAAACCCCTGTATATCAGAATGTGTATCTTAGATATTTCTAAAATTTGCGTGTATGATACTATAAATACATGTTAACGAAATTCCCTATAGAAAATGGTAAACTTTTGTACACTGATACAGACAGTCTCTTGTACGAAATTTAGTGTAAGATGTTATCAAAAAATAGATTTTATACTTAGTTATTATCCCCGAGATAGTCGTTGAAATATTCCTCTAGTAAATAAAAAACAAATCCCATGGTTTTTAATGAAGGATAAAAACAATGTGAAAATAATTACTCATTTTCATAGGACGACGTTCTAAACAGTACACCTACTATAAAAAGTGGAAAATAGTTAGAAAATCAAAAGGTGTAAAGTCTAATGTTGTGGTAAACAAAATTACTTTTGAGGATTATCTCAACTGTCTGGAGAAATTTGTCAACAAAAAGCCATAGGATTACTCTCCACTTTCTAGTTACAAGTCATTGATTTTATAATATTATGTCTTTATATTATTTTATTATAATTGATTTTCACTTTCTCACATCACACATATCAAATAATGTAAGTTATATATCTCACACCTTGTACAGTGGAACTCGATAGCAATTATTTTTATTCATTATTTTAGAGTTGTTAAAGTAAATTATCAGATTGATTCCAATACAAAATACGTTTTGTTTATAATAACGTTATATAAATATACGCCATGGAACTTTATCAATGCCAAACAAACTATGTGTTAAAGGAGAGAATAAATATGATGTACATAATTACAGTTTTTATTAGAAATATATATGTGAGC
Source organism: Rosalia funebris (assembly GCA_037954035.1). Classification (NCBI taxonomy): domain Eukaryota; kingdom Metazoa; phylum Arthropoda; class Insecta; order Coleoptera; family Cerambycidae; genus Rosalia; species Rosalia funebris. Next base: position 24,993,473 of record JAZFAV010000006.1, read on the forward strand.
ATTCGTTGCAATTAAAACAAATATACCGAGGGGCTGGGTCGATGATGTCATCGATAACCGACTTCAATGTGCTTCTCTAAATGTTTATTATTGTTTATAGTTTATATATTAGGTTCATATATGCGACGGCTCGAATAGGAGATTAGATTTGACTGAATGCCACAGATTAGAATAACTATTGTTTATATAGTTCTTTTGTTCGAATAGTAACCTCATAGTCCCTTTCTTAATTCTAATCGTACTATAATTTCTTCTTTATTATTTTATATTGTTCGAAATGGTTCTGTCTTATATCCTAAAAAAAGGTGTCCGGCGCTATATTAGCTTAATCTTTGTAGATATGTATACATTCACTGAAACAAAGAAACGTCAGCGATTTTAGTAATTAGAACGTTCATAGTTCGGATACTTAGATTATCATAGTTCGTGTGCTTAGATGAAATACAAATATACTTAACAAAACAGAACATATAATTTCCTAAATTCACTTATTTTTGTAACATCAATATATGCAGATCATTCAACAGTTTTTACATGTGCTTAAGTTTATCTGGGGAATAATTTTAATTCATGCATTATGCAGATTTAGAGAGATGGATTACAATTTTGTTCAATAGCGACTTGATGTTACGATTGATTAAATTTGTTGAGCGTTATTCAGGAAAAATATTTCTTTTTATATTTCTAACAAATTATTGTGTTCATCTAGGGAACTAGCCGAGTATCGTATAGATCCCACGACTTGGATATTTTATGTGGTCTGACAGAAGAACAGTTTGAAGAAATAGAAATGAAGTTTTCACATTATGCTCCAAGATTATCGCAAATTATTGAAATCAAATTGTTGAAAATGAGTAACAGTTTCTGCACATTTCAATCATCTGACAAAGTTGTTCGTGAGCTCATCTATACCAATAAAATTAAAAAAGAAAAACATAGACAGTCTCAAATTAATGTTATAAAACGTAAAAAAAAAATTTTCTCAATCTGAAGTCCGATTGTTCTTTTGACAATATCTGAGAGAATCATCTACTTAAATATATCTAATGACTCTTTACAAATTCCTTTTTACGGTGCTGTAATAATGTATCTTAAATATTTTAAAGTGAATTTTTCATCGTTCTTGATGACGACGGGTTATTCTCGAAGATGTCTGTTGTGTTATTCGCCTCCAACTTCGACGTCACTATATAGCCGACCCATGACAAATCAAAATGCTACATTTGCAGATTTTTTATCGATAGGAAGTCATAAATTATTTTTTATTGATTTATCCTCAGATTAGAAATAAAATGTTTTGTCTATCAGCCCGAAATTTTACAGTTTGTTTACATTTAAGTCACGTTCCTTAAACAAGCCTGCGACGTTTTCGTCAACAAGTCAAGACTTGTTTGTATGTGTTTTAAATCTGATTCTGCATTTTTTCGTTGGGTTGCTTTCGCTCTCGTTACAGCATTGATATTGGGAAATCATAAATTAATACTTATCGGTTCTCTTATAATCACTTTTTAAATAGACGTTGTTTGCGTCCAGTTTCTCATATTACCAAATTTCGTGCTGTTACATCGTGACTGTGAAAAATGTTTTTTTATGTTAAATAAAATCTGCATTCTACAATCTACTTTTGTAAGAAATTTCGTTAACGGACTTGAATTGGTATGATTTCATTGCGAATTATTAATATCATACTAGATAATGATAAAGAAAATAATTTTATCGAAACTGGAAAGAAATTTGAAGATTTTCAAGATAACTAGTCAGATATTTTATTGATAAACATATATTGATATTTGAAGAGTAATGACAATGTTATTTTATTTTTAACGGTGAATGTATCAAAATATTATTGGAATTAAAGATAGATTAAATTTTTTAAAACATTTATATTTTGCAGATACAGATATTCATCAAAATTATTTACCAAGTCATCCTTAATGTTTCTTGGAATATCTGTTAAAAGCAATAAAATCTCTAGCACTTCTCATATTTTCACATACAACTTTACTAGAAAAATCATATAAACTTTTGGCATTAAAACTACCTGCTACCACTATATTTATATATATATATATATATATATATATATATATATATATATATATATATATATATATATATATATATATATATATATAAACAACAGTTTTCTTTCTAAGACCCCTTCTTATTTTTCGTTCAAATTTCACACCTTCCTACCTTACTCGCTAGCTATTATAATTCCAAATAACCAATACTCAAACACTAGTTTTTTTCCTATCGAATATGATTTTTACACTTTAAATAATGCTTGAATGAGACGTATTTAGATGGAAGTTATTCTATTATCTTATTGAAGCTAAATATAATGATAAATACATTATTTTCCTTTTTGGGTTATAACTCTTTTATTTATTAATCTATTTAAAATATTCTGTCTTGTGATTATGTTCAATTATTTTTTAATTAATTTTAGTCTTTATTCGATTGAAATCTGATAAAGTTTAAGATAAGGTCCTTTTGGCATATTGCGTTAGATGATCAAAGTCGATGTATACCCAAGTAAAATTTCACTTCGATCGGACAGAATGGAACTAAGATTTTTACTTTCTTAAGTAATTGATTCCATTAGTCTATTCAGTAGACATCATTAGGTTCATATATCAAGTTTAATTGAAATCCAACGCCATGAACTCGAAGGATATAAAATTTAATATACAGGAAGTAAATTACATTTCTTTCATGTGTTTTCTCTTTACACCTGACCAACCCAGATTTCGAATTTCCCGCCTTCCTACCGTGATCCCCAGATTTCAAATTTTCCACCAACACTGTTTTACGCAGATTATATTTAATACGATTTGGATTTATGACCTTGATCTCAATTCCAATGTTAGTCGGCTTTAATCACAGTCTACAATAGTGGCAAAACACCAGTTTGTTTACATTTAAGTCACGTTCCTTAACTCAGCTGGCGACACTTTTTTCAACAAGTCAAGACTTCGTTGAATATGCATTCTATATAATAAGCGACAAGTAGGTTAAAAGAAAAAATGACTCAGCATTTAATCATCCACGTGCAGATAATTTTTGTTTATTCACCAGACCAGTTTATTTAGTCTACAATAGCATAGCAAACATTTTAATCACGTTTTCAAGTCGTACCATCATACAGGTGTACCAACCCAAATATAGTGGATTTTTAGTACCAACTTAGGAAAAATTAAACCCCTGTTTTTACCATAAATACATTTTCTTTGTCTATAACTTTTTTATTTATTAACCTATTTAAAATATTCTCTCTTGCGATAATGTTCAATTAATCTTTAATGAATTTTAGTGTTTATTCGATTGAAATCGGATAAAGTTTAAGAGAAGGCCCTTTTGACATATTGCGTCAGATGTCCACGTAACGGAGCCCCTTTGTTTTTTTCAGCATGACGTTTCTCACACGAACTAACCTAGAATGACATCACGTGTTTTTTCTTAACGTTACCATGTTTTTTTTTTTCTTAATGCGACCATGTTTTTTCCTAATACCCCCATTTTGTTTTCTTACCCCAACTTCACCTTTTTTTCTTAATGCTACCATGTTTTTTTCTTAATGCAATTTTCTTCTTAGCCCCCTACCCCTCGACATGTTTTTTTTCTTAATGCTACCATACTTAAGACTCCATGTTTTTTCCTATTGTTCTATTATGTTTAATATTGAGTCTAAATGTAATGCTAAATATACGTACTATTTTTTTACCATAAATATATTTTCTTTGTCTATAACTTTTTTATTTATTAACCTATTAAAAATACTCTGTCTTGTGATTATGTTCAATTAATTTTTTAATGGATTTTAGTCTTTATTCGATTGAAATCGGATAAAGTTTAAGATAAGGCCCTTTTGACATATTACGTCAGATGTCCACGTAACGGACCTGCGCCCCCACCCCTTTGCCGTCATGTTTTTTTCTTAATGCAGTCATATTTTTTTCTTAATGCAGACATGTTTTTTTCTTACCCCCACCCTCTTTTTTCTTAATGCAGCCACGCCTCTTTTTTCTTAATGCACCCATATTTGTTTCCCCACCCTCTTTTTTCTTAATGCATTTTTTTCTTACCCCCCACCCTCTTTTTTCTTCATGCAGCCACGCCCCTTTTTTCTTAATGCAACCATATTTTTTTCTTAATGCAGACATGTTTTTTTCTTACCCACACCCTCTTTTTTCTTAATGCATTTTTTTTCTTACCCTCCACCCTCTTTTTTCTTAATGCAGCCACGCCCCTTTGTTTTCTTAATACAGCCATGTTTTTTTTCCATGCCCCTTTTTTCTTAATACAGCCATGTTTTTTTTTACTCCCACCCCCTCGCCGAAGAAGACCCTCTGGTCATTGACCAACAAGCACTTCTTCAGAACTACAACAGCGACACCTGGAATATCCGGGCGGCGGCTTGACGAACTAACTCATCTTTGGTCACTCTCGATGGACACATGCCATCCGCATCAAAAGTGGTCTAGAACCGGCTTTGCTATACTACTGATGCTTATTTTTTAAACATCTATATAGAAATATTTTTAAAACTTTTCGTATGTATGTATGTTCAATTCATTAACATGCAGTTTACGTTTTTGAAATAGGAGAACGGAAATTTAAAAATCTTTTGAAAAAATTGGTCTCTAAAAAATAATTTTAATTTCATTAGGGTAAAGTTCAAATCCACTAATACGACAAAAATAGTAGGGAATGCGAAAAGCTGGCAAGATTTACTCTTACAAGATGAAATTTGATTTACTGATGATATAACGCAAGTGTACATACATAAGTATACTTTACATGTGTACTTCCTTGTAAACTATAAAAAAAAAACTAAAACCTTACGTGTAAAACTATCCTTTCAATCAATATAAACATCTGCTTTAATATTCAAAATGGGGAGAAGATATTTTTAATAGACGACATACACTTATACTAATTTCATTCTTGGAATATCAGGAAAATATTTGCTCGTATTAAAAATATATGTTATATTAAACATATTTTTCTTCACTTGTGTACTCACATTCTGTATACAAGAATATCAATCATAAGCTTAGGCACCTATTTTTCCCTGCGATGTAGATTGAGGGAATTTATTTAAATAGAGACAGAAATTTAATTGGGTAAATCCAGAACAAACCAATAGCAGCGTTGCATGTTATAGTTGAAGATATTTGAGATTGGGTTTGAAGCGACGATTAGAAAACGATACTTTATAAAAACCGAGAAATTATCTCCAAACAATTACAGATTATACTTTGCATTTCACTTGTGTTATCCCAATTTTATTATTTTGATGTTTATGCAATATATACATTACGCAATAAGAAAATATTTAAATATGCAACGTCGTAGAATTCAGCATTCCATGTTCCAAAATTTAATATCGGATAGATATTTAAAAATTAAATTTGTGACATAGAGGAAAATTATCTATGCCTCTGCATATTTTAGTATTTTATAAGCATGTGTTTAATACTTTAGTATTATTTTCTTATATTCTTAAATAACGGAGATACTACTTGTAAATGGAATGTTAGAACACATTGTATAGTTGGATATTAGGCGATTTAATTACCCGAATACCATTCAATTACAATTCGTATAATTTTTGGTATTAAAGAATATTGCTTACTTGTTTGATGGCGCTTACTATTGAATATAATAGAAGAGGTTTCGACTTGATTTTTAATTATATTTATGTATTATTAGTATCGTTATACCAACACAATAGTGTTATATAAAAATATATACATAAACGTTTAATTTTACATATAATATTTAAACATAGTTTCTCAATTTCACAATCATGAAGCTAACAGGAAATCTTAATAATAAATTAAATTAAATCACTTAATCACTGAAATAATAAGCACTTCTTTGGAGTGCTTGCTATCATAGCATGATTATTCACTTAATTTCCTCGATTCATACTTAATAATTAATATTCCAATATCTTACTGCCGAATCCACAAAATTGCTGGAACTGTTAATAGACATCACAATTATATATTACAATAGGTATTTACAGAATATGGAACTGACTTTGAAGTCAAAGTTAAAATTAGTAAAACACATATGTAGAATAGTAAATCAAATTATCACTAAACGTTACATTATGAATATTAGTACACAGATAAATTAACACATAGGAAAGCACTTGTGTAGAGTAAGTGTGTAGCTGGCTGTACTTTTGTGGTTGGTGAATCATGATGTTAATTGTTAGTAGTTAGTAATGGTTGAATATGACATAAGCGTAAGCATATGAGAAGAAAGCCGAATTTGATGCCCTTGTGCTCACCCCAAATATTCCGCCGGCTGAAGCTTCATCCCTTGATCCAGGTTTCTAGCAAGTTGGTCTGGTGAATAGTTACCACTGGACACCATTTCTGGGCTATAATCTGAGTTATTGTATGGATCTGGTGGGTTCCAGACACGTTCAATGGATGAGATGGGCGACAATTGCCCACACGAAGATGGGTTCGATGCAGCTCTGGGTCTGAAGTCAGGACTTAATTGAAAACCGCCACTAGGAACGCAAAATGATGTTTCTTTTGTAAATACACAAATAATAATGAACGTTTATTGATGTGACAAAGATAATATGCGTTTGGTGGTGAATGATGGGAAATTATTGGCTAAGGAAGACACTAAGTAACAATAAACAACTTTTGAGTTCTCTGTTCTTGCCTTGTGAGAGCTTTGAGAATGTTAAGTAACATTGCTAGCAACATTCGGTCTGATGACCGAATTTATTCGTTTAGGATTTTTCTAATACTAATTTTCTATTATAAAAATTCGAGAAACTTAGTAATAATTTATAAAATATCCAGATGCTTTGTTTTCAATGTATACCAGATGCTTCGTTACTGTTTTTAATTTATTCTATTTGATTGTTTCTGCATTGCTTGATGTACCCATCAATTTTGGTTGAATAATAAAGAAAGCAAGAGCTTTAGAGGCGGATAAAATTTATCTCATAGAATGTATTTTTAAAACGATGCAAACTATTATCTACTTAATATTAGTTTACAATAAAAGTCCACATATGAAGCGTGTAACAGCACATCGTACAACACAGCTGTAGGTTCAGTAAGTAGTGTATTATTAGATTTTATAAATGCCATTATTAAGTGTAAAACTATACATTATATCCTTACGTGTGATTTCTTAGTACCTCACTTAAAAAGAGATATCGTCAAGGAGGAATACAACTTTAAAATATAACAGAATATTGACCTTTCTTCTATTAAACGATTAAATTATATCTATTGCACGATTGTATATATTGAACGTTTCTATTATCCCTCAATTTGTACTCATTTATATTTTCAACAAAAATGAAAAAAACGTACAAAAATGCAATGAAAACGCGTATACAGTTTACTTATTTCAAGCGATGCGTTATTTACTATTGTATAAGAGAGGCGTAAATTTTCACTTATAAAGCTCATTTTATTTGTAAAATAATTTTTAGTGCAATATTAATTTAACGGTTAAGTTACGTAATAACAGTTTTATATAATATATTGCATTTGGGAATATAATACAGATATTTTAATAAAGGAAACTTTTACTGATTATATTTAGATAATATTGAGAATATTTATTTAAACTGGATAACTAAAAAATTCTGTATATTTTTCCTAAATGTAATATGATCTGAAACTTATCTATTACCTAATCTAAACCTTCACCTGATCATGTAAATTCATATTATAGTTTATTATAATATTAATTTTATTATAATAAATAAATATATAAATAATTTATTTACTTTAATTTACTAAAATTATTCTGAAAAATATGTCTATATTCCGAAAACGCCTCTTAACGGACTTTATATAGAAATTGGTTTTTTGTGTTTATATTTCTAAGTATATCTACAAATACAATATATTTCTCTTTGAAGCGACGTATTTATTTTTATAAATGTAATTAATAAATTGCATATTATGGTTCGAGCTTGATCAGTTTCTTAATTAGAATTACAGGTCTTCGAAGATCAATCTTATCACTTCTTATCAAGTCTTTGTGATCATAAAAAATATGTCGGTACTAAATCGTGGAGTTAGTGTAACTATAATTTTCGTATTATTACAATTTTTTACGTAATGTCATATATAGTCACATTATTTATTATTCTCTTAGGAAATCATCCATTTTTAGAAAAGATTTCTTCTAAGCCTATATTTAAGAAAATATAATATGCCAGCAACATTACATATCCAGTTCTCAAGAAAAAATACTGTGATTTATAGTTCTCAACGATTAAAGAATCATACAGTTTTCATGAAGTAATTTCATGTAAGGTATATTTTATACCTTACATGAATACCACATAGGCAAAATACATTTATACCATATAGGCAAAACAAAAAGGTTATAATGAACCAAGTTATTGAAACAATAGTATCGGAAGCTATTACCAAATCTCACAAAAAATTTTTAAACACAGATTTCAAAATGTTTCAGAGTTATTTAAATAAAAATATAAACAATAATATTAGAAATAACATTGCTGATATGCTGCAAAATGTCCAAAGAAAATTAAGATTTCTCAATAAAAACGGTATGAAATAAACATCATATTATGGTTAGGTCTCACAAACATTGTTATAGTAATAATAATTAATAATTTGCATTGTATAATATTAATCTGTTATCGAGGAGGACGTTACTTATGACTGAGGACCATTTATTTGTTCTAGGAACTAAATAATACTAGATGGATATTCTTTATGTACAAGAAAACATAATCTAGCAAAAAATCACAGTAAATAGGAATTTCTATATACGAGTATACAGTAAAGCTTAATCCGGACTTTCAATAATCTGGATTTCTTATTAATCCGAACGAAACTGATGTCGTAATATGTTCCTTGCATCTAATTACATACTAATCCAACCTATGGGCCCGAATTCGAGCTGTTTGACTAAACTTTATACACAATTATATTGGTTTGTCTTGTCATTTGAAGAGAGTGCTATTTCCAATATTCCGAAGAGCCTTGAATAATGCATAACGTTGAGGAATTCTGAAAAATTCTTGGAGTACTCTAGGAAACAGCTGACTTAATTCAAAAGCGTTGGAGAAAAATAGCTTTCTATTCAGACAATGATGTGTTCGCGATAACAGAGTTGTCAGTATATGATTCTGAATACCTCATTTTAAATATCTGCTTAAAGAAAGGCTTGAATCTTCCAATGAATTGACAGTGACATTACCGAAATTAGTTATATGCTGCAGAATGTTGACCCTGAACATAACCAACTGACAGAATCAGATATCCGTAAATTGATAGTAGGCGATGAAGAGCATTCACCGTTGCATAGTAACAAGAGAGACGTGGAAGTACCCAGGATTGAAAGAGAAATATGACGACGCAATTCGTTGTTTCACTATAAACGTACAATAGGCTAAAAATAAATGTACCCTTTTCAGTATTTAAAAGGGCGTCAATTATTTGGAATTTTCACTAATTCGTATTGCTCAAAGTTGTAATTGATCCGGATTGCCAGAGTTTTGCTGTATATAAAAACTCAATAAGCAAATATATTTAATTACTCTTACTATACTATTTAAGAGACGTGTATTGAGTTTTTAAATTATGCATTTTCGTTTTGCCCTTTTATGCATTTAAAAGGATTTTAAATACATAAAAGGGTTTTAATACAATTATTAGAAATTTTCACTAATTCGTATTACTTACAGTTGTAATTCATCCGCACATGACACCAGTTTTACTTATCAAATAAGTAAATACTGCAATACTTCCTTTGTACATATCATACATTAAAATCGTCATAAAACTTATTATTGATTCAGATTTTCTTAATTTCCAAGCGTCCTCTATTAAATTCGATGTGATTAGGTCACTGAGTGTGCCTAGGGTTATTACTTCGTCGATCAGTATACAGGCTCCATAAATTAACAATATATGAATATATGTGAGTCGTCTAGATTCAAACAGTGCAATATCCAGTTTGCACCAAAACTGAGTTTCTATGTGTTCTCATACAGAACATTCCGTTCTTTCATGCTATGATGTCATATTGCTTCAAATCGTGCAAAATAACGACTAAAATCAATGCTAAAGTTCGAGGATAGATTCAAAACGTGCCAACCAACTTAACCAATGTTAAGTTGGCTTCAAAAAGTGCAATATCCACTCAGCCAATCAAATGCTGGTATTTTAGTCACATGATCAGACTGCTGGCAACCTATTTAAAATACCTATTTTAAATAAAATAGTTTTTTTTGTACAATATTATTTTTATTACTACTATTAATTTTTATTTTATTGCTATTAGTAAACAATTCAATTGAAAATTGAATACAATAAAATATAAATTTATATTCACCTACCTACTAAAACTAATTAGATGACCAATTAGTTTCAAAATAGACAAAATCCAGTATACAGTTGCAAATCGGACAATATCCAAAATTAATGTCTTAATAATAAAAAGTGCAAACATAAATATTTTTGGTTGATTTGGTTTTTATTTGCATAGAATATCATTATAATTCATATTTAAAAGTTAAAATAATTTAAAATTTATAACAACATAAGATATCAGTTTTTTCCTATAAAATATTAGTTGATGGAGATTGCACACTTTGAATCTAGACGACTCATGTAATATAACTATGATATAGTAATGTGTAATATTTCGGAAATATGAACAGTTTTAGTTATATGTACTTTCCACATACATTAATATCCATAAATGATTTTCCCATTAGATTATACATATACACGTATACACGAACTCGTAACTTTATATTCAGTGATAAAATCACATTATTGTGATTGAAACTTGTAAACATTGCAAGTAAATTAACAAAATGAATAATAAGTTTTATGACGATTTTAATGTATGGTATGTATAGAGGGAATGTTGTAGCATCTATTTACATTAATGTTAAGTATCTACGTAATGTAAAGTAAAAAGTTATTTGATAATAAAATGCGGAAATTGATTGATTTGATAAGAAAATGAATTTTTAACATGTCCGCCATATGCGAAAAAGTTAAAAATTCATTTTCTCAAAAACTGAATTCAACCCCCAAAAACTGAATATTTTTGTTCAGTACCGATGAAAATAGGGGGGTAGCCAAATTTTGGTAAGGATTTCAGAGTTTTACGCTTAAGTAAATGATTACCAAAAATTTTAAATGCATAGAGAGAAAAACTTCTTTAAGTAATATAACGTTTGGCTTAATTTTTTAGTAACTAGTACACGGGATGTCCTTTCCTGTCCTTTTTATTGTAATGTAGAAATCAATGAGATGTGAACTAAGATTATTGCAAATGTTATTAGTTTCTTAAAAAGGTAAATTAATTTCTGGAACTATATAATATTTAGAATTTCTGTTTACGTTATAGTCATTTCCTAGATTATTTAGATATTAAGATTAATTCCTAGTACATATATGGGTCATTTAATGATCAAGTAATGTGTCCTTGATATTAGTGATTGGACTTAAACAACATAAATTTTCCCACGCTGGATACGTAATGTGCAAACGATGAAAGACGGCGAAACTTGTTGCCTATTTAACTTCTAATGTTCAAAAATTTGGGTATAAAACGTCATGAATTGATTCAAGTAATCATTACTATATACTTTTATTGTACTCGACTTTTTATAACATATATTTGTTATTTATTATATTCAACCATATCCAATGATTTTTTTTTATCTAACACAAATTTAAAAAAATGTTTGCAAAATAACAAATAAAAGCAAAGGTATATGGTATAATGGAATGAAATATGGAGGAGATGAAACACAATTAATTAAAAAAACAACATCGTTACCTGTGAATCGGTGATTCAGGAAATGCGTCTAAACCTTCCGAAATCGAAGAACTGGGACTTGGAGTTGTATCAGGCAAACCGCCGTTCCTCATCATCTCGACTTTCTTCTTGGCTCTGCCTCTTTTTTTCTCGAATTTACTAGTCTCCATAGATGCGGCTCTCCGTCTAACCGACTTTCCCGGTTTTGCATCTGGATTAATCATCCACCAAGAGGACTTTCCAGTGCCCTCATTTTGTACCCTCATAAACCGATTGTGTAGGGAGAGGTTGTGTCTTATTGAATTCTGGAAGGAAAAGGTTATATTTAATATTTAAAAGTTACAAACATTTCGATTTTAATACATGTTTTACCAAAGAACAGTTTCACAAAAAAATACGATCGCATTAACCAATAAACAGTTTTAAAACCGGACTTTTCCGCACGATCGGAAATCTCGAAATTGAGTGGCCGAGAAACAATAAACCAACACATAAATGTAGAATATGTGTTTTATGCGTCAGTTTTACTTTTTCCAATTTTTCTCAAATAATCCACCATCGTCCTTTCTCATGACCTATGGACAGGGTGGGGTGTGTCCTATCCACCTCAAAATCAATAAATATTGTCTGGTAGACATTCCTAATCAAAATCAGTCGAAACCCGATCGATCCGACACGATTTAATTGACTGATCGTGCTAACGTCAGTGGACGTCTCCCAGACGACACCTATTGATTTTGAGGTGGATAGGACACACCCCATCCTGTCCGTGGGTGGACTATGGTGGTCTATTGATAGTGACTATTTGAGAAATTTTTTGTTAACACGATAATTCAACTAAATCGTGACGGATCGATCGGGTTTTGACTGATTCTGATCGGGGACGTCTCCCAGATGACACCTATTAATTTTGAGGGAGATGGACACACTCTACCATGTTCATGGGTCATGAGAAAGCATGGTGGACTATTTGAGAAAAATTTAAAAAAGTAAAATTGCCGCATAAAACACATATTTTGCATTTGTGTTGGTTTATTTTTTCTCGGCCACTCAATTTCGAGATAGAGATGTTCTACGTGCGGAAAAAAAGTCGGTTTTAAGGTATTAAAACTGTTTATTTATTAATGTACATTTGTACATTAATAAATTTATATATATATATATATATATATATATATATATATATATATATATATATATACATATATATATATATATATATATATATATATATATATATATATATATAAATTATATATATATATATATATATATATATATATATATATATATATATATATATTATAAGTACAAATGTAAAATACATTTGTACTTATAAAATATACAAGACATTTACGAAACCAGTTCTTAATTTTAAATAATTACAAATGTATGTAGTGAGGTGTGTTTAATGCGTATGGAGTTCAACATAACAAAACTAGTTGCAATTTTTCTTTTAAAAATTTTTAAGACACAAATCAGCAACTGAGGATATTATTTGGAGGACAAAATAGAGCATAAAATACGATGGACACTCAGTGTACATTGTATTTTCGTATTACCTCAGTGTCCGATGAGAAGATAATAAAAGGCAAGCGCTTGCTTCCACAGTAGAAATGCATCTCCGTCTCAGCGAGGAGAGTACGGCATTTCTCCTTGAGCATGGATATATTTATCCTCATTTTTAATGGTAACCTTTCCTTTCCCAGCTTGGGGTGTTACGGAAAGGAGGCCGATGTTAAGGCACCAATTTTATAATAATATATATGCACCAAAAAATACTTTAATGCAAGTTAAAAGGTATACTTAGGCATCAATTTACTTGCTCATTTTACCTGAATCAAGTCTGATTTGAAATCAGACCTGGGTGTGTCTCAAGTAAAATATCATTGATAAATATTAAATACTTTTGGTACTTAAGATATCGCATAAGTAACGTGTCTCAGTTGTTTTAAAAATAATTTAGATACGCAAAAGCAACTAACAATCCTTGTTATTACAACCTTAACCTTGTTATTAGAACACCTCGTTGTTGTTGAATATGAGAACGCCAATTAAATGGGAATATAGAAGGATATACGAAGAAGAATGAAGAATTCTTTAAGTATTCTATAATTTATAATTGCACACTAATTTAAATTATAAGAAATAAAAGATCTTTAGAGAGGAATTAATATTGAATTCCTCAATTAGGTATTAATTTGTAAATATATAAAATTACTCTTTCTAAATCCAATAAAAGTTCAGTAAAATAGAGTCGCGTTATATGTTTTTTAAGAAATTATCTGAAATACTAGAAAAAACAATTATTTTTAATAGATATGTTTACAACGACGAATTAATTCTATTTACTGTCGTATTTAAGTTCGTAGAAGGAATGTATATTTACGTGTATATCTTATGCTCGACTCTTTATAATCCCCTTGGTATTTGATATTTTGTTAGATCGTTAGTAAGGAAACAAAATAGTGCCAAAAAATAAAATGTTGAGCATGTAAGGCAAAATAATTTGGTAAAGGGTAAAAGTTAATCGAAGTGCCTTATTAAATAAATATCTTCTTTTTAAGAATTTCGACTACAACATTATTAAAAAAAAATATTCTGAATGTAAGGCCAAATAATACTAAATAATTTAGTAGCAACGAAAATATAAGTATCCGCCCAAATATTGTTCTTAAATGAACATCTTTCTTTGAAGATTTCCGCATGCAATTAAATGGTGAATACTTTGGAGTGCCTAATGATTATAAAATATGTCAAAATGCGTAAGTCAATTAATTGTAAATTATATTGAAACAAAATATAAACAATTAAATAAATGTGTGCAATAATTAAAAATCTTTTCAATAATTAAAAAAAAATCATTTACGAAAAATGGCACCTTGATCTTGTGAATATTATCCATAATAAAATGTTAATAACATATTACGTATTGCTGAAATGAGGAACATAGAACTATCATAATATGCACTCTGTACTATTGACAATGTTTGTAAAAAACAATTTAATAAAGAGTTTCGTTTATAATCAATAACTGTATAAGATAATAAAATGATCTAGTGAGATAATTTTTTTCCTCATTCAATATTTACAGGTTTTATAGTTTATACTTAAACTTGCATGAGCAAAAAAATTTATTTCTAATGTTCTTAATTTCTAACGTTGAAGAAGGTAGACACAAAGTAATAAATTCATTTTACTAGAGACAATAATTTCGGATTTTTTATGATTTTATAGAAAAATTTTTAATTTGCGATAAAATTATATCAGTCTCACTGGAATACAGGCAATACCAAGATGAAGTAACTTATAAAACTTTGTTACCGCTGCTATTTTCAGTTACAGTATTCCACCTCATTTCATATTATCCCCGTTTTTATTACACATTTTTAACCGATAGATTCATATTCGAGCTAGAAAGATATTTAAATGTTATATTCCTTCAAACTGAGTTATAGCCATATGAAAATGGAAACTTTAACTATGATTGGTGTTAGTTGAAAGTTTGTGGATTTCGTCCTTTGCACCCACGATATTTTAGTATCCCTATCTGAATATAAAGCGCCGCGTTGGAGAGTTGCCGGTCTTCGAGAGCCATTGGCATTTGCATAATCATATGTGAGGTTACCTGGATCCGGACGTCGGAACGAAGATATGAGGAGGCACCCGAGCGACTGCTCTCATCGGAAGCCGATCTCTCTTACTCGACGCGATTCTGGCTGCTTCCGGCGCGGGATGTAAAAGGCGCGCGGTCAGCGGTCAAGCATTGACCACCCCCGTTATGTGCTTAGCCTTCCCCAGATAAAGAGATATGTGTTCCTTGTCTCCGATTTCACTTAGGCGTGACGTCGCCGCGGCGAGAACTTTGCTCGGATGAATCGCTGCTTCATTTTTATGAAAATCGACCCTACCCCCGACTCTTTTGATATTTGTCTGCTTATCAGTAAAATAGTGGTGAAACGTTTGGTGCAATAGATAACAGGAAATCCTGTTGGGCAAAAACAATCACACAATAGGCAATTTGCATGATTTTTAATTATGTTGTCAAAACATTCTATAGGTCATTAAATCCATACAGCGTTAAGTTTACCACTTTTTGTACAATAATAGATACAAAATAAATAGACACAAAATGAAATTTGAAATTATTATCGGCGCGCGTAAACACAAGAAATGCAAATGGCTGTCGCGTGATGTCACTGTATATTATTTTGTTGAGAGATAGATGGGCGTTTCGTGTACTTTCGTTAAATATTACTTTTTCGGTGTGCGAATCTATTTATTATTATTAATATTGAACAATTATGTGCCATAGTCTGGCCCCCAGTTTGTCGCCCAGGTACTGGTTCTCTCTGGCAGCTGAAAATATGAGGTAGAATGCCCTTCTTCAAACTTAACCTCTGTACATTTCCAGCCAGTCTGTATTGCCAGTAATTTTCCATGTCTTCCTCCAACTGCAAAAAAGATTCAAATGTAAATCTTATTGAAGTGTCTATATCTAATGACCCCCAAAACAAACATTTTCTAAATATTCCATGCGGCAAGTATGTACAAATACAAATACATCCAAAATAAATAAATGTTATTAGGTATTCACAATAAAATGATCCTCGCAACAATATAGCGGCGTCGAACTTGATTGCTTTATATTTTTCTTTTCGTCCCTTTTCATTGCTACGCACCATTTCTTCCGCATTCTTTCCTCTTTGGGAACCGAGAAGAACAATTTTTCGGGCGTTGATACCGTAGTATTTGTACACATTGGCACGATGCAATACTTATAAAATTTGTGTTTTATCGGCTCCATACCGTTAGGCACTTTATAAAACGCACTTGTTACAGATTTTACAAACTATTAGCACTAAACCAAATCAAAACAGTGACGATTGGGATACTTCCCCATACAGTGACGTGGACCAATCAGACTGGCGTTTTCGAACACGTGACTTTGTTTAAATAAATGAGTGAATTAATTTTATTAATTATGCAAAAACTACAGATTTTCATGAAAAATTACTATAATATTCTTCTTAAGTACTTATTATATGACAGAAAAAATATATTTTCAGGCGTATAGAAGTTTCATGCAAATTGCCTATTGAACTATTCATACTCAGTTTTAAACGAGGTAGCATATTTCAGAGTAAATTATCGTAAGAATTTTACCCCGATGAATAGCTGCTCAAGTTTTATGGAAATCAACCATAACTCTTGACTGTTTTGATATTTCGTCTATCTATCAGCTGCATAGTCGTAAAACGCTTGGGGCAATAGATAACAGGAAGTCCTGTTGGTCAAAAACAATCACTTGAATTTTAAGTTTTAAAAGGAGTAGCTATATTTGAAAATCACGCGACTTCTCAACTCCACAAGGTTCAGAGTTAATCAACTCACCATGAGGACTTTGCTTGGATGAAGCGCTGCTTTATTTTTTATGGAAGTTAACCTTAAACCCCGTGTCAATCAGCTGCATATTAGTGAGATATTTGATGCAACATATAATGGAAAATTTGGTGGTTAAAAGTTAGTGTTAGTATGTTCTAAGCGGTATAGCTACATTTAAAATGCGTACCACTGGGCTCACCATTTTAGCCCCACAGATTTAATAAAATCGCTGTGAGAATTTTGCTCTGAATTTCTGCTCTATTTTTATAGAAATCGCCCATAACCCTTGATCTCCTGTATATTCAGTTTATCAAATGCATAGTGGTAATACATTTTTGGTGGATTAGATAACGGGAAATCTGTTGATAAAAAACAATCACAGAATTGGAGTATATATACTCAGTTTTAAACGAAATAGCTACATTTTACCATAAAGTACAAACCACTGAGTTCATCACTTCAATCTCACATAATTCAGAGTTAGTAAAATCACCACAAGCACTTTGCTCGGACGTTTCGCTGCTCAATTTTTATGGAAATTGATCCTAATCCCTCTTGATATTCCCTCTATTAGATGCATATTAGTAAGACACTTTTGGTGCAATAGGTAATAAAATATCTGTTGGTCAAGACTACAACTACAGAATTGGTTTAAATACACCCAGATTTTTAAACGAGACAGTTAAATTTAAAATTCAAATCATTGAGTTCACCATATCAATCCCACAGGACTCCGAGTTGGTCAAATAACAATGATCACTTTACTCAGATTAATTGATTTTACTCGAATTAATCCCTGTTCAATTTTTATGGAGCCTAACCCCAATTTTGATATTCCGTTTGTCCATTAGATGCGTATTGAAAAGATGCTTTTAGTGCAATAGATAAATCTGTTGGTCAAAACTAATCACACAGAATTATATATATTGTACATTTAAAATGCAAACCACTACACATACCACTAGTCCTAAAATATTCTGAAAAAAGTATCTTATTCTTACAACGCACAACCTTTGAATATCCCCTGGACTGTCTTAAAACTTCTCAAGTCATTCAGTGTGCGAATGTATAAGAAAATAGGTATTAAATATACATAAATTACTAATTTTTAATTATGTAATTCCAAAAGTATCTTGAGAACTTGACTGAAATATAAATTGATTCCAATTTGTCAATACAAACAATTAAGTAAGCAAACAATAGAAGCATATTCCAGTAGCAATATTACAAATGAAATAACAAATTATGTAGTACAATATTGAACGAAGAAATCATATGTTTTATATGCTGGCATTGCGATATATTGAGATGTTTTATTCATAAATGTCAATATTAATTTTTTCTGTTGAGCGGTAATGTCACTTCAAATCAACATCTCTGAAATAACTTAAAAAAATCATATTGATTTTTTTTCTTTTTGGCTGTTTCAAAGACGTTAACAATCGTCATAACTACTCACAGTATTAAATATTTTCAAATCATCAGCATTAAATCAGATCCCGCTTGAAATTTTCAATACGCATCTAAGTTTGCAAATCAAAATTTAAAAAATTTAAGCCGGCACAATTTTGTTTATTAATTAAAATTGAATGGTCCAGTCTATAAGAATGCCTTAGAAAACACTGGAGTAGGTCGTAACCTTTTGTGTGAAGATAACACTGACTTAGGTTTCCACCAAACACCGAAACACTATACTCGACGCGCGTTTCGCAAACAAAGTTAGCATCACCTATAGATGATGCCAACTTTGTTGGAGAAACGCACGTCGAGTATAGTGTATTAGTGTTTTGGTGATTTATGGAAAACTAAGTAAGTGTTGCATTAGAAAACTTATAATATATAACGCTTATTTGCGATATATTGAGATGTTTTATTCATAAATGTCAATATTAATTTTTTCTGTTGAGCGGTAATGTCACTTCAAATCAACATCTCTGAAATAACTTAAAAAATCATACTGATTTTTTTCTTTTTGGCTGTTTCAAAGACGTTAACAATCGTCATAACTACTCACAGTACTAAATATTTTTAAACCATCAGCATTAAATCAGATCCCGCTTGAAATTTTCAATACGCACCTAACTTTGCAAATCAAAATTTAAAAAATATAAGCCGGCACAATTTTGTTTATTAATTAAAATTGAATGGTCCAGTCTATAAGAACGCCTTTGAGAACACTGGAGTAGGTCGTAACCTTTTGTGTGAAGATAACACTGACTTAGGTTTCCACCAAACACCGAAACACTATACTCGACGCGCGTTTCGCAAACAAAGTTAGCATCACCTATAGATGATGCCAACTTTGTTGAAGAAATGCACGTCGAGTATAGTGTATTAGTGTTTTGGTGATTTGTGGAAAACTAAGTAAGTGTTGCCTTAGAAAACTGATAATATATAACACTTATTTGTAATTGCCTGTCAATCGATTCAGAAATTTACAAAAAAAAATAGAACAAGTTTACAAGGTTACTCTAGAGTAACTTTGTAAACTTGGATCGCATCTCAAAACTATGCTGATGAATTGTAATATTATTATACAAGTATATTAATAGTTATAACATAGGCAATATAAATTTAGCAGCTGGTTGAGAGTTATTTGCTAGAATGCATATAACCTAGTTAAACATTTGCCAATATACCACACATTCAGAAATAAAAAGGAATACTTATTGTTCTACAGAATACTGTACTATTCTACTATATTGTAATTTGTATTTTGCTAACACAGTTGTCATTAGGAGACATACGCCAATACTGTATTCTCAATGGAGGACAATCTTATACAGTCAAAATATAACTTCTATTAATGCAAATTATTATTCTATAATGTGAATAAACTCGCAATGCAATGAAAGAAATTATGAGGAAAGGAAGAAAAATAAAATAACGTAGGTAGGTACTCCTTAGGTGTGCTACAGAGGAAAAGCTGTAAGTGGTTTTAAACCGTCGTTTTTATTAATTAAAGAAGAGTATGTAGCGACGCGTTAAACTGGCGCATTAGCAAAGATAATGAGTGTCCCTCGATAGCTCAGCGGTCAGAGCACCAACCGGAAATTGGGAGAGCCGGGTTCGATTCCCGGTCAAGGCACACACTTTTATCCTTGCTATTGCCAAAGTCGTGACCCCGACGTGATTCGTTCCAGTACATCGAACCTCCCTTACATCTCAAATTCGCGGATTCGATTCCCGTCCTATCCATCGCCCTATAGTCCGGGGGTTACCGAGCAACGGTTCGTAAGAATGGTCAACGAGGCTGCCATATTCCGTTAATTGTATTGAGACAAACCATGTCTCTATGGGGGGAGTACTGTAGCGACGTATAAAACTGGCAACATTAGCAAGGATAATGAGTGTCCCTTGATAGCTCAGCGGTCAGAGCAACCAACCGGAAATTGGGAGATCCAGGTTCGATTCCCGGTCAAGGCATGCACTTTTATCATTGCTATCGCCAAAGTGGTGACCCCGACGTGATGTGATTCGTTCGAGTACATCGAACCTCCCTTACATCTCAAATTCGCAGATTCGATTCCCATCCTACCCATCGTCCTATAGTCCGGGGGTACCGAACAACGGTTCGTAAGAATGGTGAACGCGGCCACATTCCGTTAATCGTATCGAGACAAATCATGTCTCTAGGGGGGTAGTACTGTAGCGACGCGTTAAACTGGCGCATTAGCAAGTATAATGAGTGTGCCTCGATAGCTCAGCGGTCAGAGCAACCAACCGGCAATTGGGAGAGCCGGGTTCGATTCTCGGTCAAGGTATAAGCACTCTTTATCCTTGCTATCGCCAAAGTGGTGACCCCGGCGTGATTCGTTCCAGTACATAGAACCTTCCTTACATCTCAAATTCGCGGATTCGATTCCCGTCCTATCCATCGCCCTATAGTCCGGGGGCTACCGAACAATGGTTCGTAAAAATGGCGAACGCGGCCACATTCCGTTAATTGTATCGAGACAAACCATGTCACTAGAGGGGGAGTACTGTAGCGACGCGTTAAACTGACGCATTAGCAAGGATAATGAGTGTTCCTCGATAACTCAGAGGTCAGAGCAACCAACCGGCAATTGGGAGATCCGGGTTGGATTTCAGTCAAAGCATGCACCTTTATCCTTGCTATCGCCAAAGTGGTGACCCCCGACGTGATTCGTTCCAGTACATCCAACCTCCCTTACATTTCAAATTCGCGAATTTCCGTCCTATCCATCGCCCTATAGTCCGGGGGTACCAATCAACGGTTCGTAAGAATCGTGAACGCGGCCGCCACATTCCGTTAATTGTATCGACACAAACCATGTCTCTAGGAGGGGAGTACTGTAGCGACGCGTTAAAATTGGCAACATTAGGAAGGGTAATGAGTGTCCCTTGATAACTCAGTGGTCAGAGCAACCAACCGGCAATTGGGAGATCCGGGTTCGATTCCTGGTCAAGGCATGCACTTTTATCCTTGCTATCGCCAAAAGTGTATTAAATATTAAACTTTAAATATTAAGTTTTCGAAAATGGTAAAAATTAATTTTTAACGATAATTGTCAGTAACGCTATTTAATTGAACATATTATATATATATATATATATATATATATATATATATATATATATATATATATATATATATATCAAATGTTCATTTCTACGGTTGATTCATAACAAAATCTATTCGTATATTCGATTAGGCGTCCCTAAAATTCCATCTCGACACGCCGGGACTCTTTTTGCTTCGTATATCAACTCGCAACCAACTTAGGTGAACTGTCTCGTTAGCGACCGCCAAGCAGCATAAATCAGAAACGCAGATAAAAGTGAGGATCTAACGGCCGCAGGTGGGCCATAAACGTTTTCAGATACTCATAATTCATACATTACATGCTTTACATGTTGAAGGTTTATACTTGCGTAATGAACCGTGTTGATGGCCTACTCGTGATCCTTTGCGTTTCATTATATTTGCATGGGGATTTGTAAAAGCTCGACCTTGAATTGCCTAAAATATGAGAGAATGTAGTAGAAATCCTCTTCACTATAAGAAATTACTATTGAATTTGCAAAACCATAATACACCATGACACAATTCCATGTCATTTCAATATTATATTTACAAGGGTATAAGATCGTCAAAAATATTATTGATGGTTAGGCCCAAACCATATATTTGTTACTATACTGAAAAATGCCTTCTTTTAATTTGTCTTTAGTGTGGCAAACCATACAAGCATTATACTGATTATAATGATCTTCATTTCTTTATCTACTACATATTATGATCAATTTTAATTTCAATAAATTCCTTCTGCAACAGGCAATATTGTATTCTTATTTCAGAAATCACTTTAGTGTAGAGACAACTTGAAAAATATTCACCAATTTCAACATACAGCTCTATATCTGCTAAAATTTCTAACATCAAAATGTGAAGGTTTAGGTGCAAGGTAGATAGTATAATAAGTGTAAATTTTGTGACAAAAATTACACCAAAATCTTTGAGCTTTTCCATGTTTTAAGTCGATGAGTTTATTTTCTATTTCAGTATGCACAAGATTTTAAAATCTTATCAAGCCTTTTCATGCGGTTATAGTTTTGCAACATTTTTATCTCATAAATAGAGAGTGAATATCAGATGAAGTCAGTAGAAAGTGAACTTTCAAATTAGCCCACTACTCATTAGGTGGATAACCGCCATATTTCACAAAATCATTTATACGGTACTTACGACTTCATAAAAAAAAAACAATAGGCTTTTCTCAAGCCCATTCTTTGGTTTATTTGATCAAAAGTATTTTGAATGTTAGGGCACATATAAACACGGAAAATGTATACGACGCGCTTTGTTAAGCAAGTTGGCATCGTAAGGACATGACTAAAACCAACTTCTGAGCTATCTCCTAATAGTTCCTATTTATATCTAAATTTTATTCAGATTCAGTAAACCGTTTTCAGTAAACAATATTTTTTTCAGTAAACAATATTTTTTTCAGTAGCTCCTTGTTTCTTCATAATGAACTTCAAAGGCATGTCATCTCCAAATCGTTAAAAATTCTTGAGACCTCTGGTGAATTGTGGATTGTACATAATGGGCATAAATTTGTAATTTTCACTTTCAGAGTCTCCTGGAATTTCGTAGATTTTTTTCCATAAATAGGGACTTTTAGAGACTACTTCCTTGTACTGTGGTCCGAGGTAAGGGATTGAACCCAGTATTAGGGGAGTCCCAACGGAGCGAGCTTAATATATCTCCCTGAGTATAGGCGTATTTGTTCTTGTCGTTATGTGTAATCTTTCATTTCACAGCCTGGGGCTTTAGGAAAAGGAAGTCGATTTCTGTGTATTCAAATATATATGAAGAATGTTCTTATAGTCAGAAGTTAATCATCTCCGGTTTTAATTATCTTCTGATAATACCAATAACGAAACATGCACCGTGCATCAACGTTAGTTTTAGATTCATATTTTCTCATCCAGTATTTATAATAGTTTGCTGAAATTGTAAATAATAGAACAGGTGTACGTGGGTAGGATGAAGGGTATGACCTAATTTCAAGATGTTACAAAAATACATGAAATAATCCATGTATTAGGAGTGAAATATTAAATTGTTTAATGTATATTTATTGCAGTAACATAATAAAAAGTGAGGTCAAGTACTGCACAGGTACAAATTCCTGTAGTAATTGAAAGTATATACTTCAGTATGTACTTTCATACAAAGATTTTTTGACTGAATTTGGCCAATTGTTTTACTGAATATTATATGAGAGAAATATTTTGATTTTAGAAATAATCCTTTTCAAGAGTAGTGCAGTTATAAAGTCATTTTATATTCTGATTGCCGAAGATGACTTAATCGAATGATTTACTTAAGGAGATGTATTATAGGAAGTTATTAAGCACACTATCTTAAAGTACAGTTTCAGCAAGAGCGCAGTCATTATGTCGCCCACTATGTTAAGCAATTAATGTAATACAGTGTAAGTAGCTGAAATTGTAAGAATTCCTATAGATTACTGAATAATTCATTAAGGCTTTTGACGTACTATGCAAGAAGAGAATGTATGAGGGGGTGATTAATTTCCAACGCGTATGTCGGGATTAAAAGATCAAGTAAGCAGTCAGGGGCAGGCGCCTCGACTTTCAGGCGTCGCCCAGGCGTCTGTTCACCCACCCTTCGCACCTCCCGCCAAACTCGCACCTTGAACCGGGCGCCGACTGTCAACTATCCCAACGCTTCTCTATCAAATTTGTTATATTGCTCGTGCCAAATTTTATAGCGGAAACTCTACTGTCCCCGATGAATATTAATTGTTTGCATATCTACATATCCTTTTCAAATTCAACTGTATCGAACTTGTATATGTTATGTATGTATGAACGTTATCCGAGCGCATATATTTCCAATTAATCAAAGACGTTTCAATATAAAAATATGATATAGTCCGTACGTCATCCAGGATACACGAGTTACTTTTCCGAAGGAAGCTCAAGTTTGAAAATCTTTTATATAAAACATAGACGACAACCATTTTTTCTATTAATATGATTTAGATGCAAATTGCACCTGACGCTAATTTTTTATTTTAAGGTGAAGTACTGTTAAGATAAAGTATAATTTTCAAAATAGACATTTCGAGAACAGATATTAATTCCAAGGAAAGATTTTGATAGCCAATATATGTGACACAACCAAAAGAGTAACAACATTAAATCATTATGAAAGTGTCCCATCGAAATATGATATCTGGGATAAGTGGCCGTCTGATTGTCTAAACTCAATTTGGCTCACCTATTGCCGATAGTTAAAATTAAGTAACAGCTATTTCGACTGTCACTTGGATGAGTGATATACCGGTGTCACTTATAATGTTTAGCTATGCCAGTGGACTCGCAGAAGGTATATACAGTTGCACGAGGTTGGTGTAGAAGATACAATATTTATCGGCTAATTGTAAGATATAAAACTGTAGTTCCCTGATTTATTACATGTTAGGTAAGTAAAATGTTTTTATGACATCACAAGCAGTAGGGGTTCGGTAAGATTTGGGGAGATTCCTCCAGGTTAGGTAGAACCAACGCTAAGAGACGAAACTCTTAGCGTTGGTTGCTAGGCCTTGGTGGGGGAAAAATCGACGTCAATAACAGTATAAAAAATACTTTAATAAATTAAAATATTCTAATTTTTAATTAAGGAAAATATTTTTACATTGGATTTGCGGTGAAGTATTAGCACATAATTTGTTCTTTATATTTATACTACCACATTATGAAACTATTATTGTACCTAATAGTAATAAGATAATACTTACTATGGCTTATAATAAGTATGATATTACGTGTTTCAAGTACCGTTTAGTTGTTTAGCTTAATTGCATTTGTGAACTGTTTTGCCTGTTATTATCGATAAAATGCTAAACACGTTTAGACTCTATTCTCTTATAAGTAATAATATATATATATATATATATATATATATATATATATATATATATATATATATATATATATATATATATATATATACATATATACATATATACATATATATATATATATATATATATATATATATATATATATATATATATATATATATATATATATATATATATACAGGGTGAGTCTTTAAGGTGTACATTTTTACCAGCGGTGTATTTAGACACATAGAACATTATTATGTAGTTTTTTTATTAAAAAAAATGTTTTTCTTTGTAAATTTTGCATTAAAACCCCGCCACATGTTGGTTACCGCCGATCAAGTATGCCGACTGCCGTTAATATTCTATCACAGAAATGCGCTGTTGTCAGCTTGTTATAAATTTCTCACAAATTGGAAACAATAAATATACCCTACAGATTTATATTTTTAGAATACCAAAAATATATTTTAATTTCTTTAAACTTCTGTTTTAATTGGTAAATTAAAATCAACAAGTTTCCACACCACCATTGAGGTATTGCTTTGGCGCGTTAGTTTTTTGATAAGTGGGTTGTTTGCCTGTAGCCCTATGATCCCACTATTAATTTTCATTAATGCGAAAATAACAAATGGTATTTGAAAAACAAGCAATTGTTATTACAAAGAAATGCCAATATACTAATAATAAAACGGAAAAACATTTTCAAGGAATAAAAATTAATAAACACTCACTGACCAGGAACTAATTATCCACTTTACATTTCATTTCACTTTACTACCCTTAATTACACGTCACTTCACTTAGCTGTGCGTCACTTAACCTCACTTTACAACCCATCCAATAAGATTACTTCACATTACTTCATTTTATAACATTTTTTCCTGAGCATA
This sequence comes from Rosalia funebris, assembly GCA_037954035.1. Classification (NCBI taxonomy): domain Eukaryota; kingdom Metazoa; phylum Arthropoda; class Insecta; order Coleoptera; family Cerambycidae; genus Rosalia; species Rosalia funebris. The sequence goes on from JAZFAV010000006.1 coordinate 25,019,970, forward strand.
CTCACAGACATAACCATAATAAAATCACAGAAATAACCATAATAAAATCACAAAAACTGTTCAAAATGGCTACCATTATTCTGTATACAGATAATCGTGTTCTTCTCACAAGCAATTCACGAACATTTCTAGCAGTATGTGGGGGACAGCATCATGTTGAATCCACATCAGTCTTCTTGTTGCTAGAGGCAATAAATCATCCAAACGATTTTCTAAAGTTTCACTCTGAGATACATTCCTCCATTCAGACGTCTCTGTAGTACAGTCCAATAAGATAATTGTCAATAATTCCTGTCCAAACTCTCTCGTACAAATCAAGGATTTTCATCAGTCCAAATATGGGTACTGTGGATATTAAAAACCCCTTGTCCCCTGTGGATATTAAAAACCCCTGGTCAATCCTGCCTCATCTGTTCACAAAACGAATTTTAAAAAATTTGGATCCTGTTCAAATTGTTGTTGTAGCCATTCACAAAATTGTCTTTGACTTGCTAAATCTGCTGGAAGCAAAGCTTGAACTTTCCCGACGTGATACGCGTGTCGCCTTTGCGAAAGTAAAATTTGTGAAACGGTTAACTGTCACACGCTAAATCGGGTACTTATTTCTTCTTGTACTGGTGCCATGATCTTCTTTAATTGCATCCAAGAGAGCCGGCACAATATTTCTTATTCTTCTTGTTTGTTCTCAAAACATCGGTCTTGAGTACGTGGTTTGAAACTTCCAAAATCTTGCAATTGCTGAAAAATCCTTACGAAAGTGCGTTCATTAGATAGATTTCTCGCGAGATATGTTTCTGGATATAATCTTTTCTTCGAATGCACTTTCACCTGTTAAAAAATAACCGCACGTTTTTTATAACCGCACTTTATATAATTGTCCTTACTACTTAATGTAAGTCAAAATATAGTCGATTTACAGTATCTCTATTAATATAAACAATGATATAAGTTGGAAAGTGCTTGAAAATCGGATTTAAAAAATTCGTCTTTAAAGCCGACTGATTTTGCAATAACGTACCAAAAGGAAATTTTCAAATCAGCTGACAATTACGTTTTGCAACGAAAATAAAGCGTCATCGACATGACCCTTCAACCGGCGATGCCTTCTATTAGCCAGAGAGTTAAGTATTTTCCTTATACAGGGGCCTTTATTTTACAATATTACAATATTTATTATTTATCTAAACCATAACGGTATATTATTTGTGAGAGAAAATAAAACATGTTGTTGTTCCTGATGCTGTATAAAAGAAGAGTTCCTTTGACGTAAATTTAGGGTTAATTAGAAAAGGATATTTGTATCATCTATTTTGTACCATTTTATTACAATTTCACCTTAACAATTATTTAAAAAATGTCATACATGCCTATGTAAATCCGATGGTTAGTCTGTATACTACTGGATAATATTATAACTAATAATAAATGGATACAAATATACAATAATGATAGACAGACACTAATAATTATATTTATATATTTATTAGTGAAATTCATTTAAAGTAATACACACCACAAAAAAGAAAAGTAAAGCAAATGGGGAAATTGTAACAACAAATACAATCCAATGTATAAAAAAACAATAATAATACATTTGGGAATAAGGTAATCAAATTATAAATGTAATAAGAATAAATACAAACAGAACATAAAAACAATAACAGGAACAATGGCTTCACATAGTCATAATAGACGTTATACAATAAATGATGAAATACACACTGGTTTGGACTGGTTAAAATATATTTAATAATAAAAAATCTATTCGTTTGAATCCTGTTCTTCCAATAGATATATGTTTTCAATATCACTGTCACTGTGCCAGTACATCTGCTACATCTTCGTATCATGATCCAGTAGAACTGCCATCTGTCCATTCATTTCGTACTGTGTGCGAACTGTGAAGATACGTTTCATCTACTTTAAATACTTGATTCTTCTCACAATCAATCTATATCATAAGATTCCATAAGAACTTTTCTGTTATCACTAGCTTTTTCCCACCTGTAAGGTGGAAATTCAAATCAAAGGAAATTCAAAGAATTTATTTTCATACGCAGATCTTTCGAATGTTCTTACTGATAGTATATAATTTTGCAACTCTGTAATTACTAGCTCAATGGAGCTATAACAGAGCAGATAGATGTATATTAGTATTCTTCATAAAAAATACTTATTATAATATAAAGCATCTTAGCAAAGTTGTTTACGTTATTGATTTGCATTTGTGTAGCTTTTATATAACTTAAAGTGCATAAAAACAACTACATACTAGGAGTAGAACTTTTAAGGAGTAGAACTTTAAGGAGGACTCAGTTGAGTCCTCCTTAAAAAAAATTGATATAAACAATAATACAAATAAATTGAAGTATAATTTACCAAATAAGTCCATTTTCTATGAAAGACTCGCAAGAAACTAATTCTGCCATCAAAAGGTATACCAGTGTCCCTCATTTTACATGTAAACAAATCAAGCAGTTAAAAAAAAGGAAATATTTTGCAGTTAGTACAAACCTTTTACAGTAGGCCTTCTCTTCCCTATCATATAAAATTCGTGAGTTATCTTCCGCAAACATTCTTCAGCAGAATCATGTATGACTACGTACGTACGAATACAATTTTGTGTTTGGTTTATTCTTTTTTTCTTTGGGGAAAAAGGAGGTACCTGAATCTATCACAGCAACTTATTTGAGTACCTGTTGATAGGTATTTTTTTAAATTTCTGTTGCGGCTAACATTCTCTTCGAATGTTCACTTTATTCTTGGGATCCTTCTTCATAAATGTTATGACATTACTTATTAATTCTCGGGAACAGCTATGTATGCATTTGTTGCATACATAGCTGTTGATTTCTTAGTCACATCCATTTGTCTGTAATTTGATAGTGAAGTGACAATATGCATTTGATACACGTTTAATCTCTACTTCAGTGTTATTTGTAAATAAAAACTAATAGTTACCCATTAAAAACAATTTCTTTCAACTAAAATTAACAAGTAATAATGCAAAGTTATGAAATCTGTAAATACATATAACCTACAACTTACTTTGATTATGCTTGGTTACTTACCCTAATTGGTGATAACATTTGAAAAATATCAAATATAAAAGTCTAAATGACATTAAAAAAGCATAAATTATAACTATTAAATATTAATTAGCAATTTTAAATAACATTAAAATGTCAAGTTACTGTCTAATCTCAAACTGAAATAAGCTGTCAGCTGTTAAATCGCAGATGTTACTTTGTTGTTGTACAGTGTACGTCTCGGGGCGCATAACCCATAAATAATAACCTATATAAAGAATAACATGTGTTGTGATGGTATTAGTGTACATATAATGTGTATAACGGAAGAGTTGTATAATCTACTTACATTAATATTAGGTATCAATGTAATGTAAAATGAATGTTATTTGATAAGGAAAGGTAGTGTCATGTGCGAAAGTTGAAAATTCGTTTTCTTGAAAACTGTGTCTGACTGCCAGATCCTTGTTCAGCGCCCTCGAAAATAGGAGGGTAGCCTAATTTTGGTGAGGATTTGAGAGTTTTACGCTAATGTAAATAATGAAAGAATCTTATAATTATGGTATTACCTTTGTAAGAAGCTAAAAATATTTCTTCGGTATTTTACAATTTTGTAATGTACATTAAATACAAAATAGCCCTGCTAAAAATGCATCTCACATCTCAGCTCTGTTTATTCCACGTTATTTGCAATAAAATCAATTTTTGGCCATTTATTTGTTAACTAAAAGAAGAAAATGTAAATGTGAAAATTTGACAGCAGTGGCCATTATACGTTTAATCACACTTGTATCATGAATATAGTGGATACAACAAAGAAGTGGTTCTCAAAATGTTGAGCAAATTTTTTTAAATATTAAAAATAATAATCGTTCCGTTAATAAGGCCGATATTAAAAAATGGTTTTCACTACAATAATTTACTAGGTATAGCCATTAAGTGGTTAAAATATATGTACACCTTAAAGAATTACCTTGTATATATATTTGTATTGACAAATTGGAATCAATTTGTACTTCAATCAAGTTCTCAAGACACTTTTAGAATTACATAATTAAAATTTAGTAATTTATGTATATTTAATACCTATTTCCATATACTCGTACATACATATCTGAATGACTTGAGAAGTTTTAAGACAGGGGATATTAATAATTAATACTTACTACTCGTATGGCTTATAATAAGTATGATATTACGTGTTTCAAGTAACGTGCCTCTAGTTGTTTAGCTTAATGGTGTTTTAATTTACGTTTGTGAAATGACTTGCCTGTCAGGGGCGGCTGGTGCTGCAGAGCTGCAGAACTGCCAAAAAATTAGATATTTGTATATCTTCGCGACATAATAATTACTAAAATTTATTAATCAAATAATTTGGTTAGTTGGTGCAGCTAACCAAATTATTGCGTTAAAGTCGCATTCTGCCCGCCGTCCTCTATTGAGTAGTAGACCAGATGAATTATCTGGGTCTCTACGCGAGCGCGTCGCGGTACATTGAACTGGGCCACACGAGGTAGTTCTCAGCACGGCTCGGCACACCCGTCCTCCCCCTCAACTCCCGCGACAATCCACACTTGGCGCTCGTAAATGCGCGAATTTACACGGTCAGTGAGCTGTATTTTTTCCGGCAACATCAGTGAATGTTTACTCCTTCCTACTTCTCGTACAGTTGGCGGGCGTAAATCGTACCTATTTCGTATTTCGTGTTAATTTGAGATTTTAAATACTGTTTTGTGAATTTGTGTAGTGATTTATTTTTTGATTTATTAATATTTATATACTGTGATAGTGACAATGGATTTAGTTTATAATTTAGTTCATGTGAAGCGATTTTTTAAATACTCTTATGAAGAAAAAATTGATTTAAAAAACAATAGTAGGCCATTGCCCGATATTGTTATTGAGACTGCAGGTGTTAGCCGCGGAAAAGCATATAAACGTCAATTTAATAGAGACATTTATTCGAAGAACAATTGGATTTGTGGGTGCAACAAAAAAATGCGTTATTTTGCTTTCCTTGTTTACTTTTTGGCGGTGATAAAGCATGGACGGAGGTAGGGGTGACAGATTTGGTGCACTTAACTGAAAAAATAAAAAAGCACGACAACTCCAAAAGCCATCTACATAATACAATGGAATTAGCTTTATTAGGAACAACTAATATTAAAGCGGAGCTAGATTCAGCTTATTGGATAAATGTGCAAAAGCATAATGATAATGTGACAAAAAAGAGATACGTTTTATCAAAAATTATAAACTGCACAAAGTTCTGTGGGGCCTTTGAACTGGCGCTGCGAGGACATGACGAAGCTGAAACCTCTCAAAACCCGGGGATATTTCGTGGTTTGATAAATTTTTCTGCTGAGCTTGATGTAACTTTAAGCGAGCATCTACAAAATGCTTCAGTATTTAAAGGAACCTCTAAAGAAATACAAAATGATCTTTTAGACTGTATATTAAAAGTATGTCATGAAGAAATAATTAAAGAAATTAACAAACCTTCATTTTTCGCAGTTATGGTAGACGAAACAACTGATGTATCTGCAAAAACTCAGTTAGTGGTAGTTTTAAGATATATTCTCGATGGTGAACCGATTGAACGTTTCTGAACATACCTGAAACCTACAAAATGTGACGCTGAAACTCTTTCGGAAAATATTTTAAGTGTTATAGACCCTCTAGTAGAAAATTCACCTTACAAGCCTTTTCTCTTAACCAAAGAATATGACGGCAAACATGAATGTTCTTCAAAAAGGTATTAAATTCCAAACATTTTTCTTGTGAAAATCTATATTTTTGTATAAACGAATTTTACATAAAAATTATGAAGTATCAGGAAAACGCGTGACCTTGAAAATTTTCGCCTGCGGCGCAATTTTTTACAGCCCCTACGGCGTCAGTAGTTTAGATTCGTTTGAAATTTGCACGCGGGCGGTCAATACCCTAGGATTGGCCCTGTGCAGAACACCCGTTTCATTTCATCACGAGCCGCCACTGTTGCCTGTTATTATCGATAAAATGTTAAAAATGTTTAGACCCTATTCTGTTATAAGTAATTTTAATGCACGTAATTAAGTGAGCATTTGCATTAAAAACATATTACAAGTTCCTCGTGTGTTTTTTATTTTATTATATATATATATATATATATATATATATATATATATATATATATATATATATATATATATATATATATATATAATAAAAAAAAAATATATATATATATATATATATATATATATATATATATATATATATATACACGCAGCTTGGGGTGAAATGGATGCTAGAATCGATGAGGAACTTTCAGAAGATGCAGACATCTGGCAGATCAACTGTGTCGTCTACAATGCCGCTAAGGAGCTCGTTCCACGCGAGAGGTCAAACTCTTTCAACAGGAACGAGAAAATTAAGCGGCGTGTAGAGCAGATCGAAGGCAAAATACAGTCGGCCAGACAGCATGCCTCTCGAATCCAAAGTGTGGTGGAGAAACAATCGGCGGTTCACACCTAAAGTCCAACGTATTATCGCCGGACTCAGACCCCTACACCACACTCTAAGTCAGACGGCGCTCTTAGCTACCTACCAAGCAACACTGTTTAGACCGGATTCGAGCACTTATGGCGATTAAGAAAACATTGAATAGGCGGATGATTATGGAAAAAACAAATTGTTCTGTACAAATCCCTCCTGCCTCATTCAGGAGCAACAACGTGCTGTCGAAAACTTGGAAAGAAATCTATGAAACGACGCGTCCATTCAAAAACACTCCAGTGATCGCAAGCTTCCAGACTCTTTGCGACACTCTCATTGAAGAACCACACGAAGCGCGTCCGGCAATTAGTCTGGATTATTCTGGAGGAAGTTCAACAAGCACTTGTTGGAACTAAGAACTTCGCTACCCCGGGCCCAGATGGATTGAATATATAGTGGTGGAAATGGTTTCCGTGGACACATCCGCCGTGCGCCGTCTGGCTCGAGTTTTCAACTCGTGGTTGAACGAGGGGCAGCAGATTCCGGATTGGTTTGTCGAGGGACGAACTGTACTTATCTCCAAGAAAGGGAATTTTTTTGATCCAAAAATTATAGGCCGATTACGTGCCTCAACTTCTGCTACAAGATGTTTACACGCATGTTGTGTCAGGACGTTGGAGCACGTGAAACCAGTCCTTCAAGAGATAGGGAGCAACGCGGTGCAAAGAAGGGACAGGAAGGTTGCAAAGAAAATTTGTTGATAGGCCGCTGTATTACGCAGGACTCAATACAAGCGGAATCTATCGATGCCCTGGATAGACTACCGCAAGGCATTTGATTCAACATCCCACGAGCTGTTAGGACGTCTTGCGGTACCAGCAACAATATTGAGATGCACACAACACCTACTACCGCTCTGGAAGACCCGCTTCACCATAACATCCGGTGAACGACGGGTAACCACGGAGCCGGTAGTGTTTAGGAGAGGAGTGTTTCAGGGAGATTCCCTAAGCCCTCTCCTATTTTGTATCTCGCTATTACCCCTATCACTTAAACTTCGCCAAACTCGGGGGAACAATTGCGGACCACCCAATAATCGGAGGCATAAGATCACCCATTTGTTTTACATGGATGACCTCAAGATCTATGCCTCTGGAGAGCAAGGCTTGCAAAACGCCTTGAGGGTGGTGCAAGAATACACGTGGGCAATTGGCATGGAATTCGGTTTGGACAAGTGTGCAGTCTTCCATCTCAAGAGAGGGCGATCTATGGGGATTCCTAAAGATACGCCGATAGCAGACGAAAGCACCCTAAAACATTTGGATGTCGGGAAAGACGTACGAGTACCTGGGTGTACATCAGAACTATATCCAGGATACGCAACACGTAAACGACGCTCTCCGTGGCAAGTACAGACACCGACTCCGAAAGATTTGGTCATATACGTAAATAGACTGTAGCTATCATTTACGAGGTTTTAGTTTTACACGTATCAGTTTTACACACAATATTTCATGTATTTAAGCAAATGCAAAATCATCTATAAATACTCCATTACCATGAAATACCATATTATTGAAAACATAGTAAATAATTCCGGTCCGTATATTGTATGCAGATTGCAGGTGACCGATTAGAGTCACTTATCTGTAATCAGGCGATGATCTACTCGCAAATTCGACATTAAAAGGCCATGTAAATAATTCGAAAAGCAGAAAATTACTTTGAAGTCGTTTCAGTGAATGTAGTAAATGTCATCCTTCTCCCTTATTAACTATTTATACTTTCGTGTTGATCGGTTTTTCTGTTACAGATTTAAATTAGTGCTCTTAAATATTAAATATAAACATTGAAATAGAACATGTATACGTATATATATATATATATATATATATATATATATATATATATATATATATAATATATATATATATATATATATATATATATATATATATATATATATATATATATATATATATATATGTATATGTCTATATCTAAAAACAATCCTTTTTCTATCATGTGCTTAGTGAAAAATATGTTGACACAACCCCAACACAACTTTCTGTATAGGTCGCTTGGCTGTAGGGAAAATTTCCCTTAATTTTCCTAATTTGAAAGGACTAATAATTATTCTTGAGAATATTACAGTCCATGGAGTTATGTACAGCAGTCCCCATTATTATTCGTACTCATTTTGCTGTTACTGCAATATGTTAGAAACAGTAATTCGACAGTAGTTCGACAACAGTAGTTCGACTTTCGTCTCCAACATTCGACATCTTCTTTAACACTATTCTCATCTATATTTAACATACTTCAGTTTTACCACGAAGTTTCTGATGTGCTAATGTAACAAAAAGCACTTTAAAAAACGAGTAATTTCGTCCAACTGGGAAGATTTCTGGATTTTAAATTCATCTCATATGAAATCATTTTCACGAGATGAATTTCAAATCATCAAATGAAAACATGAGATAAAATTTTTATTCAATATTTAACTTAACGAGCACTTTGTCGGCAAACCTAACCTAACCTAGCATTTGGTCCAAGGTTCAATTTAATAGCATTTGTCTTGAAGACCGCGACATATCCATCAAATTCGTCATCTGAGAATCCATTACAATTGATATTGAAATATTTTGAATACTTCATTCACTTATACAGGGTGACTGGTACTGCGACGTATTCCTTTGAAGAGGTGTTAGTAGAGACATCTTGCAGTCAATTGAACCATAATATGCATAATATCATTGTTGATAGTTTCCGAGATATTTCAATTTTTGTGTTTTCTTAAAAATGTACTACCTAATACTACTAATTGTAAAATTAAAAAAAAGGATAGTCTATTGTATTTTTTTTTGCTTCTACCATTAATATACATAGTAGTTCATGTTATGTAACAAAAATTATGTTAAATAGTTTGATATGACAAAAATGCAGGATCTAAAACCTGCAAACGTTGTTAGAAACTTTAACCTAATTGCGCATTCACCAGGATTTATTTAAAAAGATTTGTGAATACATTAAATGTACAAATTATTTTAATACTTCTATGCTTCATCACCTCTCTAATGAGATATAAAGTTTTAAAAAATTTCCTGTTACTTCAAGGAATAATACAAAAATGTTTTCAGCAGGTTAATGTTCTCTAAGTTAGAAGACAATGATTAGGAAAGTTTCTACCTTATTTTATCAAGGGTGTTTATACATGAAAGTGCAACCCAACGATGTTACCTGCCGACTAATAACAACTCGGCGTGTTTACCACGTGTTTTCCAACCAAAGAAGGTGCATGTTAATTCTCTGACAAAACTGCAACGTGTCTTGTACACAAAAACACTTTAGAATTCCAATTATTAACTTATTTCAATAAATTTTATTGAGATAAGCCCGATAAGAGAATTATTAGATCAATGATTCCCAAACAGGTGGATTGGGAGAGGAGGGCCTATACCATGACCTGCTAGGAGCCCCGACCTCCTCCTGTAAGCGACCGAAATTACAACGCGGGAACAATTAATACATAGGATACAAGAAGCAATAATAACTGTACGAAATAGTTTTTCCACTAGGATTACTAGAACTGAAATAAGGAAACGGTCTCGTTTTTGCATAAGGAGTAGAGGTAAGAGTAGCTATGCGCTAAATATAACCTGTGGCCTATATTCCAGATGTGCGCAAATTGGGAAATAAATAGAAAGCTGTCCTTCAGCAGCAAAATCAATTTGCGATTTGCTATCAATAAGTTTCATACGTTTTGGACTTTAAAATACAAATAACAAGTACCTATAATCGGACTTGCAGATTTAACATACAGAGAATTTTACCAACAAAATCATTAAGGACGAATAGAAGTACAATGTACGATGACGATGACGCGACTACCGGCTCTACATGTCAATTACACATTTCACTAACCACTATTACATCTATTTAACCTCTTTAATTGATCTCAATTAATGATATCTTGTTCGATGCACTCGGACGAATAATTTATTTCTCATATGGAGGTCCGGGCCTTTATATAACGCGATTCTCATCACATATGCAGCGAATTAAAGCGTCACTAGGCCCCAATTCTCGATTCGATTAAGTAGCTTTTACACGGAAAATGAGATATTCATACTCTAATAGTTCTGGAAATAGTCAAGTAGTATAAGTTTAATTATGGAAACACTGGTGAGCGTATAAAATAACCATAAAAAAATATAAAAACTGCATACAGCGTTGTGAAAAAATTCCGTTCAATATTCATAATTTTAATAGTACATAATTTTTTGATAACTCTAGAACACGTCAATTTATTTTTTAAATAGATATTAATCAATAAATTTAATTTTTTGCAGATTTTGTGTTTGAATTATAAAGCCATCATAGTTTCTTAAGTTGCAACCCCCTTCATTTTTAATAAAAATAAATTGCTCGTACAAATAATACAATGGTATTATTTTACTATTTACTATCTACAAGTTAAAGACTTCAGACTAAAGAAGTCATAATTGCAGATATTGGTCTAGAGAATCTTCATTTGATTCAAAATAGCATAGCCAACGGAAGAGCATTCTCAGTTTGTACGACACGATACGTTGTCGCTGGACGACACGAAATTAGGGAGTGCAAAATATATGAAAACTAATTGTTATGCTTTCAGACTGATCTATAAAGAGGACTAAATCGTTCAAGACAACGGTGTATGTTGGGATTGTTATCGTAGGTGTCGAGCGACAGATATGCATGTGCTTGCATGTTTTTTTGTTACATGTAAACCCCGGATTTGACTGCGAATATTTCAGATTCGGACTTATACGTGTTCTGAAATTATTAGTATTAGAATAGTATCTATACAAATACCGCAAAGAAATATCACAATCTTATAATAAATTGTACTATAAAACATTTCATGTTAGCTTGGCCAAAAACGCACATATATATGTTTATATCTAAAAAACAACACTTTTTTTATCATGCACTATGTGAAAAATATGTTGACACAACCCCAACACAACTTTATGTCGCTTAGTTGTAGGAAAAATTTCCCTCAATTTTCCTAATTTGAAGGGACTATTACATATCGTAATTATGCATTCCGTTCAAACGTCGACAAGCCACATTCATGTTTGGCGCAGTATCCATAAGAAATAGTAGAGCCATGTTTTTGTTTTCCTTATGTTTAGCATCACATGCTTCTATTAACGTCTCATCAACTAATTTTGCAACGCTTTCAGCTTTCGTCTTTGTTCATATTTTTGATTCTATTACGTGTGATTGCGTTGCCGATATATCCCTACTGACCCAAGTCTTTAAAACTAGGATTGTCCAGGTGGGTCCAGGGGATATTACATCGAATCATCAATTTAACCAATTCGCTTTGAAACATCGTGTGTCTTTCACAAGCACTGCTCTATCCAGTAACCGCGGTTTTATGTTTATCGTAACACCAATGCCTAATAACATCCGATTTGCGGGTATACGCTATGTATGTATCATAATGGGAACATCGTAATTCACTACCGTCATTTAACACCAACCCCGGAAATTCCGTTATCCAACGCTGTGTTGTGGCAAGGGATGGTTTTGGTTGAAACATTTTAAAATACTTATTGTCAAATTGTCATGCACGTAACTGTATGTAATACCGTACGCAAATCAAAATACTACTACAGTCCCGAGTTGTGTACAAACACACACCACTCTCAAATATAACAGTAACTGATCGGACGGCATCGCGTTATCGGTCATCCCCGCAGATATTTGTTTTGCCCCCGCCCTCACACACTTTCACTATTACCACATAGTACAATGCACCTTCAGTATTTCTAGTGAAACAAATAGAGCAGCAGGTAGCAGGCGATCAATGAATAAATTTTATTTAATATAAAATTATTGGTTGATGTCCTACTAATTAGTATAAGCAGTTAATTTAAATTACAAAAAAATTAACCAGAGTGTGGACAAGCTACTAACATGAAATGTTTTATAATACAATTTATTATAAGAGTGTGATATTTCTTTGCGGTATTTGTATTTCTAATAGATATTTCAGAACACGTATAAGTCCGAATCTGAAATGTTCGCAGTCAAATCCGGGGTTTACATGTAACAAAAAAACATGCAAGCACATGCATCTCTGTCGCTCGACACCTACGATAACAATCCCAACATACACCGTCGTCTTGAACGATTTAGTCATCATTATAGATCAGTCTGAAAGCATAACAATTAGTTTTCATATATTTTGCACAGCGACAACGTATCGTGTCGTACAAACTGAGAATGCTCTTCCGTTAGCTATGCTATTTTTGAGTCAAATGAAGATTCTCTAGACCAATATCTCCAATTATGACTTCTTTAGTCTGAAGTCTTTATCTTGTAGATAGTAAATAGTAAAATAATACCGTTGTAACTACGAGAAATTTATTTTTATTAAAAAGAAAGGGGGTTGCAACTTAAAAAACTATGATGGCTTTATCCTTCTAGTGGCAAAACCGTGCGACTTAAAAAAAAACAAAACAACAAAATGTGTCGGAAATTTTTATATCTACAACTTTGATTTCTTGATATTCTACAATGCATAGTTTTGGCTTAAAATCGAAAAACAGCTCGAAAATAATTCAGCACGCTCTAACGGCGCAACTAAGCAGAATTTCGAAAAAATGAAAAGAATAAAAATTGTGGAGAATCGCAAAATCTACGACATAAAATCAGGTCATATTTTCCCAAAAATGCATAGTTTTTTAGAAAAACGTAAAAAACCTAAAAAACAGCCAAAAACGCATATATATATATATATATATATATATATATATATATATATATATATATATATATGTCTATATCTAAAAAACAACCCTTTTATTATCATGCGCTAGGTGAAAAATATATTGACACAACCCCAACACAACTTTCTGTATAGGTCGCTTAGCTGTAGGAAAAATTTCCCAAAATCAGTGATTTTTTGTCTAATTTGAAGGGACTATAATGTGCCTATCGCATGGTCTTCATCGCGTAGCAGAGGCAATTCGTGGCCGTTATAGGAAGTTATATCCGCCGATCGCCTGATAGCGAATGTCAAACAAGTGTTTTTAAAAACCCCTCAAAGAGTGGCATTGTTCACAAAAATGCTTCCCCATACACAGTTACCTCCAGCGTCTGTAATAACTCGTCTGTAATATGAATCGAGGCAGCTTCATATTATTACTGCAATTTTGAGAATATCACTAGGGTATTTCAACAGCTGGATCCAAGCGATGCTATTGATATTGCGAATACGCGACAGACTTTAGCGGATTCAAAAAGGTTTGACGTATGTATATGGCAATTTTTCTATAAAAAAGACTATAAAGAAAAGAATTACTGCAGTTTTGCATAACAACCCGGGATTTTCTACTATAGCAGTTATAGTAGATTTTTACAGCAGAAAGAAATTCATGTTTCCAACCTAGAATGCTTTAAGTAGTGCGGCGTATAGTTTAAAATAATGAAATAAGTTTTTATGACAACAATAAATAGTACGAACAAATAATAAAAAAGTAATTGAATGTAAATTCTAAGTTTCAATTACTAAAGTAATTGAAATTGTTTTGAGTTTCGTTTTTTAAATTTTTAAACGGTGTAAAAGGCTCCCTCGATGTATATAAATTGTAAAATGGGGTATATCCATTCGCAGTACACTCTTTTGTGATATACTGTCGTGATCAGAAATCAGTAAAACTGGTGAATATCACAATGAAAAGCAGCGTGAAAAGAATAAGCGGAGTTAACGGTATTCGACTGATATCGTGTCCATGCAATTTAAAACACGCAAAGTTAAATTGATAATGATATTTTGAACAACTTTAAAATTTATCACAAATATTTTGTCTATTTACTTAAAATGTATTTTTCTCAAAAAAAAACCTGTCTTATAAACGATAAATAGGAAACCTTAATATAGTACTTATATATTTTTAAGGCATTAATTCTTGTTACAAAAAGAGGGAATTGTAACTTAAAAAAAACTATGATGACAGAACAACTCAAATATAGAATCTGATAAAAATATTTTTATGTCAGTCAATAACTTTTTAAAAAATCATGTTTTAGATGTTTGAGTTTTTCAAAAAATAATTTATATTATTTAACAAAACTATGAATAGTGCGAATTTTTATCACCACTACAAAATTTCTATATACTAACTCTGACTGATGTTACATATGTTACATTACAAATGACTAATTACATCTGACTACATTATCAAATGTGTGTCTACGTAATAAATGTCCTTGAATGATAATAATCACGACATATAACGAGGAAAAAATTTACTTCTCTTTTTTGATGTCAAAATCCCATATGTACGTTAGAAATATTTTACGAGATAGATTGTAACAAACAATAAATAAAATGGATTATTACTTTCTTCTTAAATTATAAGCTTAATAAAACATAACATGAGATAAACAGAACCAAACGTTATATTTAATAACAAATAATTATATTTCTATTGATTTATTTTTTTTTTTCATTAACAGTTCTGGAAAAAAGTATTGTGTACCTTTATTTTCAATAAATTGATAATAATAAATCTAGTTTACCTTCCCTTAGAACTTATTTAATAAACATAGTGATGAAAATACTACGAAGTACGAGTATACTGGGATACAAGATAATTTTCCGATCCAGACAATATTAAATACCAAAAAAAACTTGAATAAAATAAATATATAAAAACAAATGTCCAGATGAACCCTCATTCATACAGGCTGTCCCATGATTGAATTACTTCTGTAGCGATAGGAACTGTACATATTCCTAACAAAAGTAACGTTATATTTACTGATTGAATCCAATAATCAATATTACATGTCGTTGTCACAATATCTCGTTTACAGTATGCGCCAATTAGAATTCGGACTAGGCAATGTATGACAATGATAATTCAGTCTAATAATATTAGTTGCTATAGTATGCTTGCTGAACATAATGACACTGGTTAAATTTTTGTCCATGAAAAGGGCTGCTATGAGGTATAAAGCAAACTTAATTAGTGTGCAATAATATGCAATTTTCTTATTATATCGGAATAGGAAATAATTCTGTTCTTATCATTTATTATATTGTGTGAATGGACTACCACTGATGAGGATCTGAGTAGTGATACGAGTAGGTAAGATGAAAAGTAATTGTAATAGCATAATATACGTCACTCTGCACTCCGTTTCATTTTATTCGCTAATCCATTATACATTTTGAACAATTTCTTAGATTTCTTGTTATTAGTATTAATTTTTAATATATTATAGCTATACTGAACCAATTGAAACGATTATTTATTCATATCTTTATATTTTAAAAGTAACATAAATTTCAAGTTTGACATAATAATGTCAAATTGTACTCAATACACAACACAAAATGAAGCAAAATAATTTGGTTTCAGTAATTTTCTTAAATAATTTTCTACTAGAAATAATAATACGATACGATTAGAACAATAATCTCATTTCCTTGTACGATTTAGGAACCTGCTATATGCCATACTTCTGGGAAGGGGCTGAAACATTCGATGCAGCAACAAAAACACGATCAGTTTTTCACAAACACCGAAATATTACTTACACGTTTCTCGAGGCGTGTTCCGCCAACCAAGTTGGCATTATCAGGAGATAATTAAAATTGATGGCTTTAATCATCTCCCCAAGACGCCAACTTGGTTGCCGAAACCTGTGTCGATAAATGCATACATAATCTTTCACTGTCTCCTGTTTTTATATGCCACACAAATTTGAATAAATGTGTATGAAAATTTTATTATATAGTTGCATACAATAAAGAGTCCGGCAATAGGCACTGACAGTTTTTATCGTGTGATTGTCAGCTTAGTAATTGAAACACAGAGATTAAAACGAAACATATTTATTCTATACATAATTCAGTTTTCAAATATGCTTATTTTTTAAAAATTACGTTAGACAAATGTAGTCCTTCTTGTTTTTAGCATTCTTGCAGCCGGCTGCGAAAAGATTGCATGACACGGCGCAAAACATATGGGCCGATCGCTTTAATTTCGTTCGTTATGTTGTTTATCAACTCCTGTAATGTGTGGGGTCTGTCGACAAACATTTTGGACTTTAGATATCCCCATAAGAAAAAATCACAGCATGTTAAATCCGAAGATCTCGCCGGCCAATTAACATCACCATTTCGAGATACGAGTCGTCCAGGAAACATTCGTTTTAAAAGTGTCATACACATTCGAGCTGTATGACTTGTTGCTCCATCTTGTTGGAACCACAACTCATTATTATCTATGTCCCTTCCTAAGCGATGCAATTCAGCAGGTAAAAAATGTTCGATCATAGCCAAATAGCGTTGCGAATTAACAGTGTGGTACATCGCACCACACTGTGACTTTGGCGGAATGCAAAAGTTGCTCATGCATTTCGTGAGGCTGTTCTGTCGACCAGTACCGCATGTTATTGACAAATGTATTTTAATCGGCCTGTTAAATAAAAATGTGCCTCATCGGACATGATTAGATTATTCAAAACATTTGGAAATTGCCGCTGAACCTCGACTATGGATCCCGTTCGAATGAACCCCGTAAGATAAAAATTTCGTTGCTACACAGGCCAAGAATTCATGGCTACTAAAACTGCATAATATAGCAAACTTATTGCGCATTATACTGTCCCCCACTCAGTGTCTGTCTTCCCACCACAGCGCTCACAAATGCGTCAGTACCTATTGCCGGACCCTATATTTACTTGGGAAGGGACTGGAACCTTTCGATACATCAACAAAAACAAAACACCAGTTTTCCAAAAACACCGAACGATTACATGTCAGTAAATTAACATTTTAATAAAGTAAAGTTTTAATAATTATAATTGAGTTTTAATTAACCAAGGCAAAACATGATGGGGAGATTCATCATGCCTTGGTTGGCAAAAGACTCGTTCAGAAACGTGGAATATTTTGGTGTTGGTGAAAAACTGTCTCCTATTAATATTTACTTGTTTTTTGTTTCTTGCCGGTTATATAAAATTAATATAAAAGTTTTAAATCTTTAATTATAGTAGCTAATAAAATATATACTACTTTAATTATTTTTGTAGCTATTTACTACTTATTCGTGTCCTGGTTTCTGGTTCGTTATACTATTATGCTTACTATGATTATACGTAAGTAAAAAATAATTCATAAAAGTCTATATTTTCTATTTTGTTTATTTACAGTTCTATAAAGATGACAGTTAAAAGAAAAACGTAAGAGTGATTTTTTTTTTATTTTAATTGACCGACAAGCTAAGAAGAATTTTTAATATAAAATAAATAACAAAATTTAACATAAAATTATAAATGTTTATTCGCTTGTACAAAACGAAATGCTGTAGATTTTGTAACAAATGTATTTTAATCAGCCTCGTATGTTTTACGTAGTGTATTTATGTGCATCTTAAAAATCCAGAGATACCACTCGCATTGAAAAAATTGGGGAAGTTGGAAGAAAAGTTCGAGAGTAAGTGAAAACATTTATATTGTGTTTTGCATTGATAATACCTAATTTTCTATGGATAAAATACATTATCTACATTTCTATTTTTAATATATATTTCAAATTACGAGCCAGTTTTGAAGACGTTCTGAATGCTGCTAACGCAACGCAAATAAAATATTCTATTCATCTTGTATATTTACTTATAATAGCTAAATATTTCGATATAGTAATTTATTAATGTGTATTCAAATTCATTCGCTTTGTATTATCATATTATTTAAATGAAAATTATATTCGTATACAAAATTTCGGTTTTTATCAACTAAATGGCAGTAAATATGCAATATTTCAAGACAGGTTTTCTCGTTATTTTTGTACAAGATATTCAGGGAAATCAAAATGCGTATGTGTTTTATGTTCCACGGTTAGCGAACGGCGCTTCGCCCCATTCCTCAAGGAACTATCCTTTTCGTTATACTAACCCCTATGCCTTTTCCCATCGAGATACATATAGTTTCCCTCTTATAAATACAGTGGCTACATGTAGAGGTATAATGTGCCCCAATTTAGTTGATTCCCCTCTTCTACGTAGGGGCGATGAGTGAAGGGTTTTCGTTGAGGCAATCTCTTCATATAATATCATATCTACAATAAATAAATTGAAATAATTTTACCAATTAATTGCTCTAATTTAATTTTATTTGCCAATTGTAATAATATGTATATACCCATATATGTATGTACATCATCACTCACAAAACTTTTTATTGTAATATAAAATTGATTACTGAATACAACTTAAACTGAATAAAATTTAAACTAGTTCGTTAAATATATTCAGCCCACTTACTCAGTATAAACAGTAAAACTGTTATGTCTCTTCAATATGAAAAAAAGAACAAACAACAACTTTACAAATATTACAACTTGGGACTTATACGTATGTTCTTCCTCAATTAATATATTAGACATTTTTGTAAATCAACAGTTTGATTTTTGTGCCAAATGTGATGGCATAAATGAGATAAATATTTGTCAGTATTCAGGTCAGTATTATCAGTCAGTATTGGGGCTTATACGTTAAATGTCACTATTATTAGATATATTTAAGCTCCCCATTTAAAAATACAAAATTTAAACCATGGAAAATATCAAATGACACCTGCTAATGTCCCCGTAATAACTCTGATATTATGGGGTTATCTTATTATATTATATAATATAATAAGACAATCCCGTACACACACCCACACATATATATATATATATATGTATATATATATATATATATATATATATATATATATATATATATATATATATATATATATATATATATATATGTATATATATATATGTATATATATATATGTATATATATATATATATATATATATTATATATATATATATATATATATATATATATATATACATAAATCCTTTTTCTTTGGGCAAGGGATACGATCTTAGAAGCAGCAACAAAACATCACTTTTCTACGAACGCCACGATTACTCGTTTCATCAGATCAGCATCATCACTTGATGATGTCAATTTGGTTGGCGAAACGTGCATTGAGTAATGAATAATCTTTCGGTGTTCATGGAAAACTGGTCTCTTGTTTATTTTTTTTTTCTCAATACTTTTGTGGCAAGATAATGCCATTTCAGATTTTCGATGAGTTCATTGATATAGTAAGTAAAATAGTCGATATAAGTTAATATATAAGAAGATATAAGCTCATCGATATAAGTTAATAATGTCGTTTCCACATATTTTCTTTGTCAAATATTTTATAACCCCAATGAAGCAAGAAGACTCTACCTCAAGTAGATATGAGTTGGCTACCAAACACCACCTCCATACGATTTGTTTCATTTTTGTGTTGTTATCAGTTATCATGAATTAAGATACGGGTATTACTTATAATTATAGTATATATTTCGTAAGTGATTATTTATAATTCTCAACAAGTTGATAGACAGTCCGATACTGCAGTTATTTCTTCTATTGTAATGTTTTATATACATGCAGAGTATATTTTTACAAAGAGTAATATAAAACAAAAAAGATTGTTTTCACCTACAATGAGGAATTGTTTGAGATCATAATGAAACTTTGCAATATATATATATATATATATATATATATATATATATATATATATATATATATATATATATATATATATATATATATATATATATATTTGATCTAATCTCCCCTACTGAACCACCCCCTGTTGAGATCCAGCTTCCGTATAATAAACTACTATTTTAGTAGCCCTCTAAACTACTTCAAATTAAATAATATGATGTAGCTAAGGAATATACTGAAATGCTTTTAAGCAAAAATGGTTAGTCATGTTCCTAGGCGCACCTCTTGGGTCATAAAAGAATTCTAAATCGGCAACACGAGTTGTCAAAATGTGAGCCATTTAGGCGAATATGGGTCCATACTTCATACTTGTCCTATAACTCGTCGTATAATGTTCTAAATATAACTTAATCAAATTTTGACGTTATTCAATTTCCTAAGAAACGTCCTCCTTGAATTTGAAAACATCAGTTTTCATAAAACAGTACATATTATGATATGTAGATCAGATAAATTTAATTTACGAATATTTTAAACAGATAGATGTACCGAATATATTTGTAAACGGGCCGTACTGAAATTTATTTATACGATAAACATTTTTTGGATGGACAAGAAAGAAAATAGTTACGTCATCCCACTGCACTGCAGCTATATAAGAATAAGATGATAATATATTGCTGACTATTAAATTTCATTATACTTTTGTTCTAGTTCCGTAGGTTACACAGTCAGTCTGTATTATACTCTCTTGTAATTAACATAAAATATATTGTATAATTAATCCAGAAATAAAGTTCGTTCTGTTCGTTTTAAATCAAATTGTAAAAGTTTTTAAAAACTGTTCGGTTGTTACACGAAACGTAACTAAATCATAAACGTATTATGCAACATATTATAATATATTTTAGCTATATACCAAGTAGCTAGAAAAACTTGTGCTTGATATCATGTTATTTTTTGAGAACAAATATGACAAAAAATTTAGTTAGGTAACAGTTAAAATATAGAATATACTATACTTTCAGGTAAGAAGCGTTTATCGACAAAATACAAATATGTATTACAAAATTGCATATTTCACATAACCAAAATTCGAATTTTTGTTAACATTTATTCACTATAAACTTTCTAATCTAGTAACTTTCTCAATCTAAGAAAATATCTATAAAGTCTGAAACATAATTTATAAATCCAACTAAAATAGTCTTTATGACAGAATTTTGTCAATTTTCAGTTATACCCATTCTCTTCAATTAAAATATAATTACCGCAGGGACAGTATAGTAAAAATTATGCTGTTATACTGTCATACTTATTACTAGCTTTCCACGGGTGCTTCATCAGTTACGACGCAATTATAACTCATAATGTTGTTATATAAGTATATAACATATATATAACATACTGTTGCTTATATAAGTATAAGCAACAGTATTATAAGTTATAATAACTTACACAATAATGCTCACCCTGTTAGCATTAAATAAAAATTATATCGATTGAAATATCGCAAGTCTACGCGATGGCATCTCGGCTACCGCGGAGTCACCCGAGTGTAGTACAATTTATGTAGCACTCATGGCGTGACTGTGCAATTCTTATTCATTTATGAAAAGATGCTTATAGAAAGTCTTAAATGTAGAAACATTAATACATTGAGTTGTTAGGAATGCTGACGGGACACACAGACTTAACAAGCATCTCCATCTCCATGAGCTATATTAATAGTGGTATGTTTAGAGACTGTAATCCGGAGAATGAGACTGCGGAACATACAATAAAAAGATGCCCTGAACTGTCAACAAAACGAAGGGCCGACTACTATCGAGTAGTTTTAGTAGAGTAGGAGGCGAGCAGGAAAGAATCTGCTTTGGGGCAGATTTACTGGACTTCATACTGGTCGCATTTTCACACATTTTATTACACTTAATAATAGTATGACGACTATACCGGTGTTCAGCTTGAGAGTGGAGGACCGACCTACTGATGTCCTCTCAAACTCAACTCATTCACTCTAAGATAGGGAGACCGACCAACTGATGTCTCCTCAAACTCAACTCGTTCACTCCAAAATAGGGAGACCGACCAACTGATGTCTCTTCAACCTCAACTACCTGTGGAGGACCGACCAAAAGATGTCCTCTCACTCAGCTATCCCGTGGAGGACTGACCAAAAGATGTACTCTTACTCAGTTATCCCGTGGAGAACCGACCAAAAGATGTCCTCTCACTCAGTTATCCCAATACTGTGAAATCATTCACGACTTCACATGCACAGTAAAAATGGACAAATCAATTACCCTAATCATCAGCGGACACAGGCTCAGTCTGGTTCTCAACTTCGGTATCAAGGACAACTTCAGCTTGTCCTTCCGGTACTTTTTGCAACTGATCATGGGCAAACTTAAACAGTTGGCCTTTGCTTTTGTGAGAAACTCTCTCCACTTCATATCTGTCATTTTCTAGGACTCTAATTATTTTAAATGGACCTCTATACTTTCTTTCTAGTTTTGTTAGCATTCCTTCGTTACTTTTACTAAATACAAAATCACCTTCCTTAAAAGGTTGAATAGTAGCTTTTCCAAGGTTAAAGCGGGAAGTATATTTTTGTGTTGACACCTTAATATTTTTAACTGCTTGATCACGGATATCTTTCAATGAGATTGCATTATCATAATTTAATAACTCACAATGTATGATCTTCTGCAAATTAAGCGAGCGAATTTCGGTTCCAAATAGTAATTCGGCAGGACTGAAACCGGTTACCCTATGTCTAGTACTATTTAAAGCTAATTGTACCTCTCCTAGAGAATCTTGCCATCGATCATTACTTTCTGACTCTATCGATGTTAAAGTGTTCTTAAGTGTTTGCATAACACGTTCTACTTGACCATTCGCACGACTTGTACTATGTGCAATAACGTGTAAATCAATATTATGGGACTTACAAAACCCACGAAATTCACTGCTAGTGAAACATTTACCCTGATCACAAATAATTTGAGCAGGCGCTCAAAACAGATAAGTGGATTCTTTTAAACAATCAAGAGCCGTCCCTGACGTAAGTGATTTTATTTTTCTCAACAACACAAATTTTGAAAAAGCATCGATTATGACGAATACGTTCGTATCCGAATTCTTTGGTATCCCTTTTGCCACTGAGCTTGCCCGAAATATCTAAGTGTATTGTATGCCAGGGCCTGGGTATTTTAGGTATTGCATACATTTGAACTTGCTTTGCACCACTTGCATTTTTAGAAGATTTACAAATTATACAATTTTCAACAAATTTTCTAACCATGCGTGTCATTTTCGGGAACCAATATAACTCATAAATTTTATCAAGAGCTTTATCCCAACCCAAATGTTTTAAGTCAGTGTGTACGTGATTTATTACCGACCACATCATTGACTTAGGTACCACTGGTAAATATAAACTTTTATGATGGCGCTCGATTTTACGGTACAATAAATTATTAGGAACGTCATAGGTTTTTGCTAGGTCTGGATCAAGTTCATTTGACCTAATTTTTGTGATGATGCTTAAAAGGTCGTTGTCCCTTTATTGTTCGACCGAGAGCCAGTCTGTATATAGGTCAACTACCTGCACGGAACGTGTGTCTGTGTTTACATTGCCCTTTTCAAGTGGCGGTGTAGGGTTTCTTGACAAATAATCGGCGTGTTTCATGCGTTTGCCTTCTCGGTAAATTAAGTCAAAGTCAAACGATTGTAAAAATGCCCATCAGCGATGAACTCGTGGTGTTAAATATTTTTTTGTCCGAGAAGCTTTTAGGGAGTTGCAATCTGTTACTACTGTAAAGTGTTTGGCATATAAAAGATGGCGAAAAAATCGTATTGATTGTACCACTGCCAATGTTTCGAGTTCATAAGAATGATAACGAGATTCAGCTTTAGTGGTTCGTCTGATAAAATATGCAACAACGTGAAGTTTAGAGTTCTTCTTTTGGAATAATATTGCTCCGTAAGCGTCTGAACTAGCATCGGTGTGTAATTCGATTGACAAATTAGGATCAAAAATGATTAGGACTGGTTCTGACGTTAGTGCTCTTAAAAGTTGCTGTCTCGCTTCTTCATGTCGTGGCAGCCACTTTATGGATTTTGTTGGCGAAGTAGTTAATTGATACAGTGGGGTGGCTATTTTGGAAAATTTTGAAATAAACTGCCGGAAATAAGAAGCTAAACCCAGAAATTGTCGCACTTGTTTAACAGTTTTGGGTACTGGAGCATTTATTAAC
This sequence comes from Rosalia funebris, assembly GCA_037954035.1. Taxonomy (NCBI): domain Eukaryota; kingdom Metazoa; phylum Arthropoda; class Insecta; order Coleoptera; family Cerambycidae; genus Rosalia; species Rosalia funebris. Next base: position 25,044,317 of record JAZFAV010000006.1, read on the forward strand.
GCTGAAACTTTACGCGGGTTTGGGCTCATTTCGCCGGCTCGTATTACATAGCCAAGATATTCTATTTCGAGTTTAGGAAAACTACATTTTTTAATATTAAATGAAAATCCTGCTTTAGTAAGTATTTGTATGACAATTTCTAACCGCTCAAGACCTTCGGAAATCGAACTTGATGGAATTAACATATCATCAATATAAACAATCACGAAAGTGTTACGAAGTTCACCTAAAGCTTTGTCAATTGCTCTCTGATATACAGAGGGTGCATTTTTGAGACCAAAAGGCATGGTGAGGTATTCGTATTGTCCATTGGGAGTTACAAATGCTGTTTTCTCAATGGATTCACGATCAACGGGTATTTGGTGAAAACCAGCAGCCATGTCTAATGACGTGAAGTACTGCGCCCCGCATAACCGATTAATTTGGTCATTGATTAAGGGTAATGGATACTTTTCTGGTACAGTATTGTCATTAAGTTCCCGAAAATCTACGCAGAGCCTGACTGAACCGTCTTTCTTCTTCACAAGGATAATTGGACTGGTAAATGGAGAACAGCTTGGCCTAATTACATTAGCTTCTATTAAATCTTTAATTTGCTTTCTAACTATTTCGCGTTCAACAGGTACTAAATGATAAGGCCTACGTTGAACAAATTTATTAGAATCCTTTAAACGTATTTTTAAAGCTCCTGTGGTGACTCGTCCTGAAGGGACGCCATTGACAAAATATTTACTGTATTTTAGTAACAAAGTGAAAAGGTTTTGTTTTTCTATATCTGACACATCAGTATTAACCCTTGAAAAATTTACCGGTGTCTGGTCACAAAGTAATACATTGATTTCACGTTTTAAAATTAAACCAGATGGATCAAAGTGCACGTCAACATTTTGTGCTATTAAATCTTTGCCAATTATAATGCTCTTTGAAAGAACTTCATCTGAGACTACATGAAACAAAATTTCAACATGTAAATTCTGAATTTCTACCAGCGAGCGTTAAAATTTGTGTTGAACAAAACGGAGAGCCACTAGCAATCCCCTTTAAGGAAACTAAATTATTTAATCTTTTGCCATTGAAGTGGCATGCAATACTTTTACGGACCAGAGAACAGTCAGAGCCTGTATCGAATAAAAATGGAAACGTCTCACCAGTTTTTAAAAGTAGCTTTCCCTCAGGCAAGGCGGAAACTTCGCAACTGTTCACTCCTCTCTCACTTATTCGGCGTTCTCCGCTTGGTCTCCGAGAGCGATCCTTCTTGGGGCAATTTGGTGAGATATGACCAGCTTCCCCACAAGTGAAACAGCTGACGGACTTTGATCCCTTGTCCTGGTGGTGTCGATTCACACTACTTGTTGAAGTTGCGTGTTTGGATTGGCGACAGCTGTGCGCTTTATGTCCAAGTCGGTAACAGTTGTGACATCGGCCAGAAAAGGACGCTACACTTCTTCCAGAATGTGAGGATGACTAATTTGGGCGCTTCGAATCAGTATGTTGACCAGTAGGATATAGCGTCGGACGTTTGATGAATTTCCCCTCCATCATGGTGCAAAAGGTGCGAATATCCTTAGGCAAGTCAGTTTTAAATCTTCGTCTGGCATAGGGAAATCGGTTGGAAGCTTGGAAGCAGCCTATTAGGACAGCTTGGGCCTCGTCGCTTTCTCATTCTCGAATAAGAGTCAAAGCAGTTTGCATGCTGTGTAACAGGACTTCCATTGTGTGGCATCTTTAGGTGCTATATCGGTTCGTCCTAGTACAGCTTCAGCTAACTGTTCAATTGGGCTTACTCTTCGTTGAAATACAGCCAAGAATTCGACACGAAGTAATTCCCAGGTTTTCTTCATTGGTTTGGCTGATATTAACCAATTTGCGGCTTCACCTTCTAGAACACCGGAAATTGTCAATGCAATTTCTATATGGCTGGGTTGAAAATATTCCACCCAGGCATCAACAAATTCACACCAGGATTCTGCGTTCATATTTTTGTCTGCAGGATTGAACTTTGGTAGTTTTATTTGTCCCATATTAGTAGAGGCAGATGGGCGCGCTGAAGATCCTGGTTGATCCCTTATTTCTTGCCTCAATCGTTGGATTTCTCGAATTACATTTTCGGAGCCATTTTCCGAAGCTTCTTCATTATTTGACGATTGTGGTAATAGTTCTGATCCCACTTCTGATGTCGGAGGCGAGCAGGAAAGAATCTGCTTTGGGGAAGATTTACTGGACTTTGGTCGCATTTTCATACACTTTATTACACTTAATAATTAACTAAACAATAACGATAAAAAAATAAAAGTCAGTAAACAAAACAAAACTAAAATGTCAGATCATTAAAACGATAATTAAATTGCACGAAAGGAGCCAAGCAGTCCGCCACCAATGGTCCCGTGATATCCTCGTCTCGCTATCTCGAGTCTTTTTTCTAACTGAATCCATACACGGGACCACGGGACCCTCAATTCGGTATTGTATCCCCCCCCCCCCCTCCCCCGCTAGCTCCAGACATATTTGACATGACCATTTATGGTAAGGTTTACGTCTTCTCGTAACCGTGTTTATGTCTGCATTCCATGCATTCCTATCTCGATAATCGGGGTGGCATGGGCCTATACAGAGGGTTGTCGCTGGACACGTATATATATATATATATATATATATATATATATATATATATATATATATATATATATATATATATATATATATATATATATATATATATATATACGCTTTGGTATGGCTGAAATAGTGAGGTCAGTGGAGATAGAACAATGGGCACGATACGATGGCCCGAGTGTATAATTTGTTTTCTCTTCCCCTTATAGAATCCAACTACTTTGATTTTATCGAAAATATTTGTCTTCAAAATATACTGTGCTTTTAATGAGCTATTCAGTATTTATCACGAATAGTTGGGCGATGAAATGTCATTTATGGTAATAAAGTGAAGTGAAATTATTTTTATTCCGATAAATAAAGACAAGTACAGAATAAAAAATAAATAGAAATTCTTTATATACGGACGCAGATATATACTTGCACCTATGTGTATATAGGTATACACTCATTCGAAGCAGAAAGTATTAGCCAGGTAAAAAGTTATTTTCCAATTCTACTTGCAAATATCTACCTATCTACAAAAAGTCAAGGTGCAAAATGTTAACGCACCTACAGTAGAGGACATGAGGGTTAGTTGAAAATTGTATACTTCTGCTATCTTTATTCTGTGAATATTAACTTAGTATTATACTGATTTCTAAAATTCCGTTTCTAAAATTTAATGTTACTGTTTATTTTCGACTGTTATTTACCACATGACTTAAAATTAGTGAATACAGTATTGTTTGAGACTAGTACACGAAGCAAAAGTAAATCTGTGGTAATGGCATATTTAGATAACATTATGTACCTAGGTTTTTAAATTGTACCTAGTTAAAGAAATGAAAATATTTTAAGTTTGCTATATTATGATGTATATAAAGTTAGCAAAACAACTAATATGATTGTTATTAAAAATTATTTTAAACAATCATGTGCATGTGAGGTATTTGCCGTTAATTTGTCGTGACAGAATAGCTATGCTCAAAAGTCATCTGCGCTTTTTCTTCTTGAGTTAATGGCAATTATTCATTAACAAATAGCGAAATATGTACATCTTCGCAAATAATTCGCAAATTTCTGTCACGGCGAAATCTGCAATACCACAACTAATTCATTTTGCCCACACGGCAAATTTCCATAACGAATGAGGACCGAAAAATAACAACCCTACCCTATATTTGAGGGTATGTTGCCAGAAATGGCGAAAAACGTCGATCTTCGCGAATAATTCGCTAAATTCTGCCACGGCAAAATCTGCAAGTCCACAACTAATTCATTTTGCCTACACACAAAATCTCCATAACGAATGCGGACCAGAAACTTGCAACCCTACCCTACTCTACAATTGGGGGTATTTTCCCAGAAATGACGAAAAACCTCCAACTTCGGGATCGCTAAATTGTGACACGGCAAAATCTGTAATGTCACAACTAATTTATTTTGTTCACACGGCAAATTCCCATAATAATATTGAATCCAAAATATGCAACCCTGCACTACAATCGGGGGTGTTTTGCCAGAAATGACGAAAAACCTCCATCTTCGCGAATAATTCACTGAATTCAGCCACGGCAAAATCTGCAATGCTACAACTAATTCATTTTGCTTACACGGCAAATTCCCATAACAAAATAGAGTCCAAAATATCAACCCTACCCTACAATCGGAGGGATTTTAGTAGAAGTTATGAAAAAGGTAAGTCTTCACGAATAATTCGATAAATTCTGCCACGGCAAAATCTGAAATGCCACGACTAATTCATTTTGTCCACACGGTAAATTCCCATAATGAATTCGAATCGAAAATATGCAACCCTACCCTACAATTGGAGGGGTTTTAGTAGAAGTTATGAAACACGTAAATCTTCACGAATAATTCGATAAATTCTGCCACAGCAAAATCTGAAATGTCACGACTAATTCATTTTATTCACACGACAAATTCCCATAACGATTAAAAATCCAAAATATGCAACCTTACCCTACAATCGGGGGTGTTTTGCCAGAAATGACGAAAAAACTCCATCTTCGCGAATAATTCGCTAAATTCAGCAACGGCAAAATCTGCAATACCACGACTAATTCATTTTGCCCACATGACAAATTCCCATAACGAATTAGAATCCAAAATATGCAACCCTATCCTACAATCGGGGGTGTTTTTCCAGAAATGATGAAAAACTTCCATCTTCGCGAGTAATTCACTAAATTCTGCCACGGCAAAATCTGCGATGCCACAACTAATTCATTTTGCCCAGACGATCAATTACTTACAGACGATCATTACGCGAATACAACCAGATAACGATTTAAAAGAAATTGAATTTCCAATCTTATGAGTCTTTGGATACTGTGTAAAGTATATTGTTTCGATGTCGATATTCTAAAGAGAATTTCGCTTTGTGAAAAAATTTCGGTCGATATGTGTCAGTGAGATATAATTAATATATAAGTGGCGCCATCTATCGGACATTTCACGAGAGGAGTTTGTCAAATAAAAAATCTCAAAACATACCGTGGCTTGTTTTTATGGCTAGGCTCAAGTAGACTGCTCCGTTTATCGGCAAGATAAGAGAGTTTTTTTGACAAATGACGATGAAATGAATAGTACAATAAATAACTTCATTATTTTAAGGAATTCTTTTTCTTTAATATAAAAGAGGAGCTCGGGATAAACTTTAAATGTGTATTTCTTTTAATTGTAGGCTTATCTTGTAAATCGTCGTAGAGTACCCAGCGCATGTTTCTCCTGATAATTGATGTATAGTGACCTACATACAATGATCTCCTAGTATTTCTGGGTCCTTTGTAGTCTACAACGGCAAACAGGCTGTACATCTCCTCGCTTATTGGGCTTTTGAATGTTTTCGGAATTGCGTCCAATGTAGTTGAATTAATTACATCGACTCCAAGTATAACAATTTCTCCTGAAACATCATTTTTAACATCGATTTAATTTCACTTTCAATCCTCATTCACTACACTAGGAAAACAACAGAGGACTGAGTACCATGTTTTAGAGTAATGCTTATTATACTGAGATGTAGCTTCTATATAGCTATATATTTATTATAGCTATATATGTATACATATCTATAGGGTATAATTCACCCGATACATATTACATAGTATTACTTTCAATCCCAACATTAGCTTGAATCATGGATAATCAGTCCCCTATTATTTCCTTACCCTCGCTAAATGCTTAACAACGTATTCAACTTCGTTTTGTTCAATTTCTGGGCAACTCTCTTGATGACATTTAACGCCTGGAAGTGCCACGTGTTCCTTGATGACAGCACCAAGGGGTTTTCTAAGTTATTTTTCGACAATTGTGATGGTTGCAAGCCTGTTTAGTCTCGTACCACATACTTTTGGGAAACCTATTTTCTCTTTGAAACTTGGAATTTCTTTAAAAAAAAATTTACAAATGAAACAACATTTGCATGCACAGTTTATTCCTATTGTATTTGTTCGTGGCTTCCTGTTTTTTGAAAAATTTGTGCAATCTCGTGCAGTCTTGTATTACCTGTTGTTTCAAGGTTTTAAATGTGCTTTCAACCGGGGCGCTGCTTGCCGGAATACGACCGTATCCAAATTTATTCTAGCAGACGCAGGACCATACTGGAATGGTTTTAATTTGACTCGTAAGACGCTTTGCGAATGCCGGGCAATGCCTGGGATTAATGTCGTCGCCATTTTCTTTATTTAATGTGGTCTCCACTGAAGTCATAATAGATGCTGCCCATTTCGCCAAAAGCTTTTCGTTGTTTCGATCACAATCCTCTTCTGTTTCTTCTTCATATATAAACGCTGTATTACCATCATTTTCTTCAACGCTTGATTCGATGATGTCAGAGATTATATTATTTTCTTCATTAGACACGAGCATTTTAACAAGAGAGATTGCATTTTTTAGAGACTCCGCCTCCTCTCCAGCGCATTCTGTCAGTGATATAAGAAGTGCCTCGATGATTTTTGCTGCATCCTCTCTATTTCCACATAAAATCACTTGACCGACAGCGGAGGTTTTTCGTCATTTCTGACAAAACACCCCCGATTGTAGGGTAGGGTTGCATATTTTGGATTCTATTTTGTTATAGGAATTTGCCGTGTGAACAAAATGAATTAGTTGTGGCATTTCAGATTTTGCCGTAGTAGAATTTAGCGAATTATTCGCGAAGATGGAGTTCTTTCGTCATTTCTCACAAAACACCCCCGATTGTAAGGTAGGGTTGCATATTTTGGATTCTAATTCGTTATGGGAATTTTCCGTGCGGATAAAATGAATTCGTCGTGGCATTTTAGATTTTGTCGTGGCAGAATTTATCGAATTATTCGTGAAGATTTACGTTTTTCATAACTTCTACTAAAACCCCTCCAATTGTAGGGTAGGGTTGCATATTCTGGATTCGATTTTATGGGAATTTGCCGTGTAAGCAAAATGAATTAGTTGTGGCATTGCAGATTTTGCCGTGGCTGAATTTAGCGAATTATTCGCGAAGATGGAGGTTTTTCATCATTTCTGGCAAAACACCCCCGATTGTAGGGTAGGGTTGCATATTTTGGATTCGAATTTGTTATGGGAATTTGCCGTATGGACAAAATGAATTAGTTGTGGCATTTCATATTTTGCCGTGGCAGAATTTATGGGATTATTCGTGAAGATTTACGTTTTTCATAACTTCTGCTAAAACCCCTCCGATTGCAGGGTAGGGTTGCATATTTTGGATTCGATAATGTTATGGAATATGCCGTGTGAGCAAAATTAATTAGTTGTAGCATTGCACATTTTGCCGTGGCTGAATTTAGCGAATTACTCTCGAAGATGGAGGTTTTTCGTCATTTCTAGTAAAACACCCCCGATTTTGGGTAGGGTTGCATATTTTGGATTCGAATTTGTTATAGCAATTTGCTGTGTGGACAAAATGAATTAGTTGTGGACTTGCAGATTTTGGCGTGGCATTTCTGGCAACATACCCTCAAATTTAGGATAGGGTTGTTATTCTTCGGTCCTCACTCGTTATGGGAATTCGCCGTGTCGGCAAAATGAATTAGTTGTGGCATTGCAGATTTTGCCGTGACAAAAATTTGCGAATTATTTGCGAATATGTACATATTTCGCTATTTGTTAATGAATAATTGCCATTAACCAAGAAGAAAAAGCACAGATGACTTTTGAGCATAGCTGTCATGGAAAATTCCTCATATGCGCATGATTGTTTAAAATAACTTTTAATAACAATCAGATTAGTTGTTTTACTAACTTTATATAAAGTTAGCAAAACATACAATATTAAAAAAAAAGAACGGCAAATTTTTTGATTTCACATTTAATTTACGGCAAATTAGCGGCAGATTATCAGTTAGTTACTCCTTTGATCCGAGCAAGTTATTTTGCTAATTTTATATACAGTATATTATGCAGTTTTAGTAGCCATGAATTCTTGGCCCGTGTAGCAACGAAATATTTGTCTTACGGTGTTCATTGGAACGGGATCCATAGTCGAGGTTCAGCGGAATTTCCCAGATGTTTTGAATAATCTAATCATGTCTGATGAGGCACATTTTTATTTATCAGGTTCTGTCAATAACATGCGGTCTTGGTCGGCAGAACAGCCTCACGAAATGCATGAGCAACCTTTGCATTCCGCCAAAGTCACAGTGTGGTGCGGTGTACCACACTGTCAATTCGCAACGCTATTTGGCTATGATCGAACATTTTGACCTGCTGAATTGCATCGCTTAGGAAGGGGCATAGGCAATAATGAATTATGGTTCCAACAAGATGGAGCAACAAGTCATACAGCTCGAATGTGTATGAAACTTTTAAAACGAATGTTTCCTGGACGACTCCTAACTCGAAATGGTGATGTTAATTGGTCGGCGAGATCTCCGGATTTAACATGCTGCGATTTTGTCTTATGGGGATATCTGAAGTCCAAAGTGTTTGTCAATAGGCCCCACACATTACAGGAGTTGAAAAACAACATAACCAACGAAATTAAAGCGATCGGCCCATATGTTTTGCGCCGTGTCATGCAATCTTTCCGCAGCCGGCTGCAAGAATGCGAAAGACAAGAAGGACTACATTTGTCTAACGTGATTTTAAAAAAATAAGCATATTTGAAAACTGCATTATGTATAGAATAAATATGTTTCGTTTTAATCTCTGTGTGTCAATTACTAAGCTGACAAGTTTAGTAACTTGTAACTGATTGATAATAAGTGTTGGTTATCTGGAACGCAGTGCCTTTTATAACCTACTATTGCCATGCAAGCTTATTGTCAGTATTTCTAGAATTGCAACAAACTTGCATGTTTATAAAGGTTCTGCGAAGTTGTTATTGCTTGATCAAATAAAAGAGGTATCTTGCAATATGATACAATGAAATGTAAGCGCTTTTAGGCATATAACAACTCCCCTTGTGACACACACACACGCACGCATGCACGCACGCACGCCCGCACGCGCACACACGAAATTGTTTACAAACAATTTTTTTTTGTTTTTAGGCCGAAAAACGAAAAATAAACGGTAGAAAATTTTTTTTACACGATTACATTACTTTTCCGCGTATAGTTGCGTAGACGTTGACGATCACTGGCGTTGACTTTTTCTTACATTTACTTATATCTCTATATAAATAATGCAATTAAAAAATAAGTTAACCATGATATGTTTTTCCTTACAGAAGGTTCGTTTATCATGTTATTTAAGTCTTTTGAATATTGCTTCAGTTTGTGATTTGCATTTTACAAGTTGTCTGTATTTAAATGGTCGAATTGTAACGGTATTAATTTTGGTGGTTGTAGTTTGTTTGGAATATCATTGCAGCAATCATATGGGATAAGAACTGGGTGAAACAATTGTACGTAACACTAAGAGTCTTGCTACTGGTTGTTATACCGTTTTATATATGTTGTTATACACTTTTGTTATACCAATGTTATGTTATACCAATATAAAGCGTAACATCCTGATTCGAGTTTTAATATTGAATTTTTTGAAATTGATATAATGTTCGTGTTTGGATTTATTTATAGTTACATGAATTGTTCTGTAACGACCACTAACAACAATATTTTCCTGGACTTTTTGCAAATTATAACCTTGTCCGAATATTAAGCACTGTGACAGTTTTTGGGAATATTTTTGAAATGTTTTAAAAACTGGGCTTCACATGCAGCGTTGTCATCTATTGGATATGCGTAGAGATCTGGACATAATTTCTTCCGTGGACTTAACTGTTTACATGCACTGAAATTCTTGATGGGGATATACATCAAGGAATCATCATTTCGCGGTGGTGTAATTCAGTTCTATCGTCTGCGAAAGGGATAATATCACCTATAGATTGTATTGATAATAGATATCACCTATAGGGATAGGTGACATGAAGTAAAAACTGATTGTTCAATTAATGGAATCATTAATATGAAAATTAGGTCTGAATATGTTTGGAATGTAAGTACTGTGCAATATTTGAATATTTGACAGCAAGAGGTAAACTATTTTTTACTAGATTTTGGGATATTTTTTGTAGAGAAGTAATTAAACTATCTGGTGTACAAATCGACGAACGTATAATTTTTAAATGTGCAAATGTTATGGCGTTTAAAATATCGTTTAGATAGTTCTGAAGGTACATGTAACTTTCTTCTAATCGTTTTTGACAAATCTCAAAGAATTTCATTTGGGCTTCAACTAAAGCGATTTTATTACTTAGTTGACGAAGAGTTTTTTCAATTTTGTTCATATCATCATTAAAAGTTTGTTCGTCAATTTGCAATTTTTGAATAGTTTCGTTAAATGTTTGATAACTTCTGTTGTTACGAATATTTGGTTTTTCATTAAATTTTCCATGTGGTGCTGGTCTTGATTTAATTTAGTGATGCTTCTTGTAAAATTTTGTCCGTCAGAAGCGTCAAGATTTTCGGTGATTGATTTAAATATACTGCCTATTCCGAATATTAGACCGCATTTGAAACGTTTAGTTTTTACTAGTACTTCTACTACTACTCTTCATTAAAATTGTCTTTTACAGAATCCGAATTTGTGTTAAAAGAGTAACATGTATATTGACTTCAGAATAAAATCTTTTCATAGTGTGATAGTCGTTATTTAGTTTTGATGTTATTGAATCTAAAATCCGGTTATTATTGTTAAACGCGTTTTTAATTCTTGTAAGGTTTTTGTGTACAAGTAGAGCCCATTTGATATTGGAAACGACAATTCTTGTTTCATCGTGGTAGTAGACTCCTATTATGTCACTTATTTCAGAAATTTGGAATTGCGAAATCGCAGTTCCCATCAGCGTGAGATTGAAAAAAGCCAAGTGAGGGGTTTATGATCGGTTAACAATTTAAATTTTCTACCGAAAAGATAGGGACGAGAATGTTTTACTGCCCATACGATAGCAAAAAGTTCTCTCTCTATAGTGAAAAATCTTGTCTGCTTTACAGAGTGTTCAGGATGCAAAGGCTATTGGGAGGTCTTTTCCTACGGCGCCTTGTGAAAGGACTGCACCGATTGCGAAAGCACTCGCATCTGTAGTAAGTATAAAAGGTTCATCGAAGTTTAGAAAGACGAGAATGGGGTAGTTGTAGAGCTTGTTTTAAATCTTCGAATGATTTCTTACATTCGGAGTCAAACTGGAATGGAAAATCTTTTTGTAATAGCCTATTCATAGGTTTAGAAATTTTCGCAAAATTATGATAATAATCCTATAGTCCGGTAACATTACGGTAATAGCTATTCCAAGGAAAGATTTTATTTCTTTTTGATTGGTCGGTTGAGAGAAATTTTTAACTACAGAAATAAGAAGTTTGTACTCCAACCCATCTGCAAATGCCTTATATAATAAGGACTAAACAAATTAGGTCAAAACAGCTATTCTTCTGGCTATATGCTAAACGCCGAGTGCTGAATTACATGACAAAATTTGTCGTATTTTTGTCTAACAGAGTTAGCACTAAAAATACAGTGACTGTTCCAAAACCATCAAGAAAGATGCAAAGTGTCACCTATCTCAGGATATCGTTAACTGCAGACCGGTCTCGACCTTTCGATCTTGGGTCTCGTCAGTGTAGTGTAAACGAGTATACCTTCGACAGATAAAGCTCACATCTAGTAGACGTTGCTAAGTTCCACCGCAGGAGTATAACCTCCTTATTTCTGTAGTTTTAATGTTACCTGCTGGTATTAAAACTTTGCATTATATTGAAGAAATTTTTTATTGATTCGATTTTTGATGGGTCTGGTTTTACCCCATCTTTGGTGACAAGATGAGCAAGATACGTCATTTCTTTGCGAAGGAACTCGCATTTATCCTGCTGAATTTTTAAGTTTGCTTTTTATAAGCGTTTAAAAACTTCTGTGAGACGATAGATGTGTTCGTGGATTGTCGGAGAGTAGACAATAATGTCGCCCATATAGACAAGACACCTCTCGTTTTGAATATCTAATAGAATATTATCCATCGCTCTTTGAAAAGTTGACGGACCATTTTCGAGGCCAAATGAAAGTCTAACAAATTTGAAATGTTTAGATATGTTTGGGATCGATTTAGATCTAATGGAACTCAGAGGCTACATCTAGGATAGTGAAATACTTACATTTGCCAAGTTGGTTTAATAAATCTTAAATGTTGGGTAGGGGATATTTGTCACTTACAGTCTACAACGGCTCGGAACAACCCAAATAAGGGATGAACAGAGGGAATTGGAATGTCTGATGATGCCTTGCTCCAGTATTTTTGAAACCTGATTTTTTACTTCTTGTTTGTGGATATGAGGATACCGATATGATTTAGTAAACACTAGTTTGGAGTCATTAATCTATGTCATCTATGCAATGTTTTACTTTATTAGTAAAGGTTAAATTATCTTCTTCGAGGTAAAAGATGTCTTCGAATTCTAAACATAATTGTGTAATTAATTCAGATTCTTCTTCGTTTAGGTGTTCTAAGCGAAGTTGTTTTTTATTTCGTCACGTCTGTGTACGTATCCGTGTGGTTCTTATTAAAATTATTTAACGAAAAGTTATTGATCGGTTCTACTTTTATTTTTGAAAAATAGAAATTTGATTGGAAAATTGATTTTGTATGTTTTGTTTTTGGAAATTTTGATTTTCGATAACTTTAAGTAATGGTATTGTTTTAAAATTAGTAAGCAATTGTTTATTTTTTTACATCTACTATGTACTCACAATGTTCTAAAAAATCTGAACCAAGTAATCCGTCAAATTCAATATGTAAATCACAAATATAAGCTTTATGAGGATCGCTGGCTAAAAATGGTATAAGAGCAGGTTCGTTAATATGGATTTGTTGATTAGTTATATCCTATATAGTTTCTAGTTATAAATTTTTCACATGTTTTTTGTTTAAAAATTGATAATCCTGCACCTTTATCGATGAGGAGACTAAATGTGTTGCTTGCGTCTTTTATATAATACAAATTTTAGAGTTAATAGTTAAACAGGGACTTTTGGAGGGAAAATTCTGATCTGATGGAATTTGATCTGGGTGGCGATTGTTTAAATTTATGGATTGGATTTTGGTTTCGAGTTCCGATATTTGGGAATTCTGAACTTGTGTATCTGGGAGTTCTGTTTGAGAATGGGGACCTAATTGAAAATCCTGATTCGGGGTAGAGTTCATATCGACATATGGGTTATTATAATTATCATAATTTTCTTGTGAATATAGTTCTACGTTCTCGACTGGATTATTAGCTGTATAATAATCTTGGTTTTCAGAGTAACTACTAGCAGTATAGTAGTCTTGATTTGAATTGTCAATGAATCCATTATTTCGAAAATTTTGATTGTTAATGAGACCGTTAGCAGTATAATAGTCTTACTTGATTATTTTCGTTAAAGTGCAAGGTTATTCTATTAAGATATGTTTATAATTGGGATTTGGTTGAATTTTCGGTGCTCTCGAATCATTAAAATTTGGGCTTGGAGCAATGACTGGTGGTCTATTTTGCTGGAAGTTTTGAGTTTGTTGAGGTGTAAAAACTCTGTCGATTTGGGAAATTCGATTGGTAATTTTGAAATTGTGGTCTATTAAAATTGTTATTTGAGTTTTGGAATAATTGTCCCTGACGACATTCATTAAATGTCCCATTTTTTTGTAAAACGTGCACTGTTTAGATGGAGATAAACTTGTTTTACGTACAGGGGGGTTAAAATTACGATTTGGAAATTTTTTGGTTTTCAAAATAATTCAGTTGTAATTCGCGTCTTATCCGAGACACAGCTGTTAGCGTGTCTGGTGGGTTATTTGCCCAAATAACATGTCCTATTTTTGGTTCTAACCCAGTAAGGAGTGTATTTGAAACCATGGATTCCATTAATTGCAATTGAGCTTCTTTTTGTTCTAAAGTTAACGGTTGTTTATGCTTTAAACGGTAAATTTTGCTTCGTGCGATTGAAGTTTAGAGGTAAATGAAAGAAGTGATTCGCTCGGAAGCTGCCGCATTCCTTGCAAATCCTGAATGAGTGAAGTTAAATCTCTAGTATCACTAAAATGAGATTGAAGGAGCTGCTTTATTTCAGTTAATGTATGTGAGTCGCGTGAATTTACTAATTCAGACTCTGTCTTTTAATATTTCACTGAGTTTATAAGGCTCTGGAGGTTGGTGGCTCTACATTCTTGGCATATATCAGTTGATAATGAATATAAAAAAATGTATTTGGGAAAAACGGAAATAGAACCGTTTTACAATATTAAAAAATATATATATGGGGGAAAAATAATAAAAAGCGAGATGATTCTTAAACATACTTACATTAATTTTCACATTCCTTGTTGCGGGAGATGAAATCCGACTTCGCCAGCGTTGCTACACCAGGTGAGCGTTGATTTGCGTGTTCCTGATGCCGAAGAGACCGTCTACTTGCTGGATATGTCGTTGAGTTTTCTTTGTTGCTTGTGAGACATATTTCTTCCTTCTCTGGAAGGTTTGGAAACCACCGTGTTTAAATAAGGATGCCCGTATTTTTAAACACGTTACGAGAATGCGTACGACAATTTTTATATATTGTTTTGTGTATTTGATTATTTTAAAAATAAATTTACTTGAAAAGCTGTGTACGTACACAGCCTGAGAAATATTATAACGTTTTAATTAAAATGAAGTATTATCTTTCAAGTGACTTTTAGAAGTGTTGGTTTGGGTTCGGGGTGATTTAGGTTGGATTGGGATAAACTAGATACACGGGTATTTCATATATTTAACAATTCATTTTTTCTACTTATTTTGTGTTTAATTTAATACAGTTTAGTTTAGTTAGTGAATAAATGAGGTCAATCAGCAACACAAAAATCAAAATACTTATTTATAAAAACCCTATAATAGTGATCAAAATGTGTGAAAAGTAGTAACAACTAAAAATTGGGACAACATAAAGGAACTGCCAAAAATGAAATAAGATAAGGCAAGATATGTCAGTTTATTCTGCAGTTAGTTTCTTCTCGTATTAATTGAATTACTGCATCTATCAAACAAAATGGTACGTGATATCTATACAAGTTCAAAAATTCGTGAGTTGGTGCTTAAAAATTATTGCCGCAATAAAACAATACGCGAAGTGGCGGATAAACTTAATATTCCTAAAACTCAGTTTCGAGTATAATTAGGCATTACGGAGAAACCAGAAGTATTCTATATAAAAAGAATAAAATCCCGGGTCGTCCAATAATAGTTTCTGATAGAAATAAGAGAATATTAGCAAAAATATGCAAAAAAGCTGAAGAAGTACAGTAACGCAAGTTACAGCTGAATGGAATCACGAAACTGGACAAAATTTGTCAAGCGGATGTTGTCGCAAGTGGATACATAAATGTGGACTAAAGTTTTATAAAGTTAAATTACAGGTAACAATTTAAAAGCGTATTTTAAAAACTTTTATTTTTTAATAGACAAAGGAAGAGCCACTGTTAACGGCTAAACAAAAGCAAGCCAGGCTAACATGGACAAAATCTGAATCGTCTTGGTCGGTAGAAGATTGGTCTAGAGTAATTTTTAGCGACGAATCGAAATTTTACATTTATGTTGGTAATAACCGCAAACGCGTGATTCGCACTAAACATGAAGCTTTTCACAAAAATTGCTTAAAACGCACGATAAAATTTCCTAAGGGTGTGATGATTTGGGGTTGTATGGCAGGTTCAAGATTAGGATGCTTTGAATTTATTGATGGGACCTTGAATGCTGCCAAGTATGAACAAATACTTCAAAACAGTCTACTACCAAGTATTGCGAAGTTAAATGTTGGCGTAAATTACACTTTACGGCAGGACGGGGCGCGGGCGGCCTGTTATACAGCCAAAAGCACAAAAAAGTGGTTTGAAGACCACAACCTAAATGTTCTTTCCTGGCTTTCCAACAGTCCTGACCTTAATGTCATTGAAACAATATGGCACAGAATGAAAGAGACATTAAGGAACAATCCACAACGGACATTACCAAAATTTAAAGCCAAAATAGAACAGATTTGGAATGGATTTAACCCTGAATAGTACAAATCCTTAGTCGATTCAACGCCCAACCGAATTCGAGCGGTAATAAAATCTAAGGGAGATGTTACTCCATATTAGAAATAAAGCTTCTTATTATGTCACAATATTTAGTAGTCACTAGTTCGCACACATTTTTATCATTCTTACTATTTTGTTTTTATGTTATATTATATATATATATATATATATATATATATATATATATACAAATGATTTTTTAGTGATTTTCGGATTAACTAATTATATTACACATATCTTCATAATATTCGTAGTTAACATTTGGAGCCCCCCCCCCCCCCCCCCGTATACTGACCAGTACGTCAGTGTGTTGATTCACATGTGGTTTCATAGAGGGCGCACGATTACAATAGACGACAACTGCATGGAGAATTGTAAACATTTGAAGTAAACTAAGAAAACCGTAATGAATAATAGGTTTTATGACGGTTTAATATATGATATGTATAAAGGAAGTATTGTAGTACTCGTATTAATATTAGCTATCTACGTAGTGTGAAATGAAAGTTATTTGATACGAAAAAATGGCATCTCGTGCGGAAAAGTGGAACATTCATTTTCTCGAAAACTATCAGAGCGGATGAAACTAAAGTTAAATTCGTCTCCAGCACTCTCGAAAATAGGGGGTAAGAAATATTTGGTAAGCATTTTCAAGGGTTTCACACTTGTAAATAATTACCCATGATAAGACCAAGTTACCTGTTGTGTAGATCCACAGGAGCACTTTAAGTTTACCGTAGCAAAAAGTGGATAATAAAGTTTACATATGACGAAATACCACAGAACACGTAACCCTTGCTAATAGGTTCACAGAACAGTAAATTCTAAGTAGAGATGCGTTCCGAAACTGTAATTACGTCGCTCACACTCTGTTTTGTGATTTGTACTTATATAACCTACTATGTAGATATACTGCACATGTAAATATCGCAATTTTTGTACGTGAGCGCATTTGGACCATTCTTGTGATTTAGGATTATATTTGTATCAAATTACGATACTTGATTGTATTGAATATTTTAAAACTCTAATTTCTCTGAAAATTAATTTAAAACGCGCTTAAATTATTTTGACTGCTTATTAATTCGAATAAAAATAATTTAGGTACAATTGTAAACGCCAAATTAATTTAATAATGTTACGAAAAATTTAAATATACCGCGTGATCTTATAGTCTGGGTACGGGATGTTTCAATACTCATGGTAAGTCAAACAAATGCTAGATGAAAATTTCATTAATTTCATTTGAACTTCTATTGTTAATATAAGTTTCGCTTATTTTGATACACATATTTAATTTACTCCAAAATTTCTAACTATTTTAAAACAAGAAATAATTATTGCCAAATAAACATTAATATTGTTATGGGTGTCTCAGAATCTCTTTTATTTAAACTAATATCTCCGATATATGGAAAGATAGAAAGATAAACTAAAAACTTTTTAAATGTTATCATAAAATGTTTGCTAATTACAAACTGAAAACCTTATTTATTTTTCACTTCTTATGAAACCACGCCCAACTTATTTTTTTTAATTGTACCATACTTTTTTGTACTGAAAATCTTAACTTCAAATTTTCACTGAAGCTTGATATAATTAATACTTTTATTGCAATTTCTCCATTGCACTATTCTTGACAATTTATGTATTAACATATTTAAATGCACATCCGGACGCAGAGAGTCCGGATAAGAGAGGTGTTAAGCGATTTCAGAGGAGAAAACCTTCGGAAGTACGCATTATAGATAAGCATAGGTTTGACTAAATGTATACAATATTCAGTATATCAAAAATAAATCTTAATTTAGTATGGAATTAATTGTTACATCATTTTAGTGCATACGTGGAGAATGACCCTTATGTTAAATGTGGAGGATAACAAAAACATGAAATAATAAAAATGCTCTTACATGTGGCAGAAATAAATATTCAACAGGAAACCTCAAGTAATAGCGTTATCGGTAAAAAAGAATAGCGTCAAATACTTACATATATCTGTTCTAACCACAAATACAACGAAAAACTTTCAAGGTTTAGGAAATAGTTATCTTACGATTGACAATGACCTCAAGTAAGGCACCGCTTCCTTCCTTCGATGGCCGAGAGAGTGGTCACAGTTGTCAGTTTCAAGAGCCACGTTTTCACGCCGACAGGAATTTGAAGTTATTGTGGACACAAATCATGAATTTCGGTTAGTGTGATAACTGATAACTATCCGCAAAAATGTTCGTGGGAATGTCTCGAAATATACTTCGATATCTTCGATATCGATCTTCGGGATATCTTCGATAACGACTAAAACACCTAAAGTTTAAAATGCACATAGAATATGTAGAAAATAGTAGATATTTAATACACGATATTTAACAGAGAAAATTTTGTGTTCGGAATTTTACAAGAATAAAAATTGGTTTATACATGTATAGCCTTTTTCTACTTAATGCTAAAAGAGAAGGATACTGGTTTGTTTGCTACTAAAAGTCGATAGACCTTAAAATTGTTTAAAATGTAAATTGAAATAAAACAGGAAGCAAATCTTCTTCAACAATGACTGATCTATTTCAACAGTTTTAATAAAACTTTGTTTTGAACTTTAGGGTTTAACGCCTGCTTAACTACCATGAACATTAAAAATAATATCAAAAAAGGAAAGTAATTTTAGTTTGAACTATAATTTTGTTAAGGAATGAGAAGAAATCTTAAACCGAAGAAAACTGGTAAGTTCTATTAAAATAGGGGTGGTTTTACTTAACCACCATTAACAAGAGTACCAAAAAAGAGATATGTTTCAGTTTTAAACTCAGTATTGCTGATAATAGTGAGAATTGTAGAAAAATCTATAACAGAAGAGATTTAGCAAATTCTGGAAAAATGAGATGCCCACTTAACCACAATTAAGATTAAAGCTATTCAAAAAGATAGTATTTTAGTTTTAACGAAAGTATTACTGAAAAGGTAAAAAATCTGAAATTGATAGATTTGGCAAATAAGTAGAAGTGATTTGGGAAATCTACTATTTTCCATCAAATTTAACATCTTCAAAGTTAATTCATAATTATTTATAATACTTCCCTTTATTTATACGAACTTTTACGGTATTTATACGAATAAATATAGATCAACAACAAATAAAAATGAATCTTTCTTTGTTCAGATAAAACACCATTCGGTTTTTTTTTCTGAAGTGTATTTTATTTTGCATCTAATTTGTCTATCTGATCCTGGAAGAGGGTTGGAACCTTTGACATAGGAACGAAAAAGTAGAAGATCAGTTTTTCACCAACACAAAAGACGTTCAAGAAATATTTCGTTTCGGAACTTGGAACTATTAGATGATTAAAACTGCATAAATTCCATAAAAAAGTTTTTATTTCATATAAATACATATCTAGCTCGAACAAGATAGAATTATATCTTCACTTTCGACTTACTATAGATTCATAGAAAACTGACAAAATGCTCTTCCTTAGATACCTATATTACTACATTATTTTTGAAGTTGACCGTATGTTAGTATTCATACTGACTAAATGAGAAGACATTTTTGTTGTACTTCTCGTTTTGTCAAATGGTGTTATTCAAAAGCTTTAATAAAAACTAAGGACAAGAAAATATACAGTCCTCATATTTTCCAAACTCCTTTAGAGATACATACGTTATCCAAATACGGAAAAGTCCCTCGGGACGCGGATAAACTGTTCAACGAGGCTCGTACGGGATGACTAGACAGGACTTTTAAAGTTAGTTCAGTTGGAGCGTGATCAGAGTACAAGCCCGAGGTCGGTTCTCTTGGTATAGGTCACGCACAACATTTGCGATGTTGCAATGTATAAGAACGAGTAAGATGGTGATATCTTGATTTGCTTTTCTAAACAAATAGTTTGCGTGTATCATAAATATTTTTACGAATTATAATTTTAGATGCCATTACAATAGTTTTTTGCGACGTCACAGATCGTGATCGTGAAAACAGGTTATGTATTTCCATATTAATGGAAACATCGGTGTTAAAAATTAGAAAATCTACTTTTGGTTTTGTATGGTTAGATAATCAAAAATCTAATTTTAAGTCAATTATGAGCTTATAGTAACGACATTTATTGCAATTTGGTCTACAGAATACGATTTCAGTCATCATTATTTCTGGCATATTTTGTAAAGGGTGTTTACGAAATTAGGTGAACCTATTAAAATTATTACATTTAAAGTAAATTATGTAACGTTAATGTAATCATGTAACATAAGAAGCTAGTCAAAATTGTTTATTAGTTGGTAACAAAAATAGATGAATGATATCTGGAAGTAATGCTTGAAAAAACGTAGAATAAGAAATTATCGAATACCTTTTCACAACTTCCACCCATTATCGCAAGTATAATAGAATACTCAGAAATACACAATGTAGATATTATTGCGAAGGAGAAAAGAGTAATAACACGATTAATAGCGTAAAAACAAGTTGTATCTCTAATTGTAAATATATAAATGTGCAAATATTGAATCGTGCTATTACAAGTGTAGCTTACAGCAATTTAAGACTTAGTAAAACTGTGTTTGATTTTTCTAAATTTTGCCGCTACATATTAATGAACTTTTCTAAATCAATGCTTAGAATGATTTTCTAGGAACTGATTTAGTTTTTCTTAATCTAGAAAGTGTTCATGTGAGTTGACTTTATCAAGTAACTGATGTTAATGTCGAAGTACGTTGAACATTTGATATATTTTAAAAAGCGGTCATCATTATATATATATGGGCACATCCATTACTTTTCGACGAAACTTTGCGCACTTAGATCAGCGATTTGTTTCATGATTTTTTATATGAAACTAGGTCCTAATATATGGGGTTTTCTAAAGTCTCAGCCCAACCAAGGCAAATTTGGCTTCAGGACAATTTTTTTAAAATTTTAAGTCTAGCAATAGTGAAAAATTTATTTCTCTGAGTCTATTTAACCGATTCATCTCAACCTGATCGCATTGTTTTTCGCTGAACTCTCTATTTATCGAAAAAAATTATATTAAAGCTTAGATCGTATGCAGGCTTTCGGGAGAAGATTTTAACTGATCCGTTAATTTCATAAAATTTTACCCTTTTTTAAAATACTGATATTTGTACAAATTTTAAAATTAAAAATTATGTATGGGCTCATATTGTTTGGCTTGATTCATAGTTTCCAAATTAGTAAACATTTAAGTATCTAATGATTACACTTCATAATATGACTTATCAAATTTAATCGATTTTCAACAAATAGCTATATTCAATTAGCTTCAATTTTTTTTCTTTGAATTTCGAATTATTTGAAACTTTGACAAAAATTGATTTATTATATTTTTAAAAAGCCCTGAAAATTTGAACTTTCGAATCGAGCCAGGATATGAGTTACAAATTTTCAAATAACCTGAAAATTGTATTGTAACAACCCAGCAATTCATTCATTTTAGACTCATTCATAATAGTTTAGAAAGTAAGTAAGTACAATTAACGATAATACTTTATTTTATATTATAGTATTATCATAAAATATAACAAGATTTTATTTTATTGGTTGTTTAGTGTATTTCAGAAACTTATGTTTATAAATTCAGTTGAACTATTTTATATTCCTTTTCAAAAGAAGTTAGTCTCATTTCTAAAGTATAAAAGCACAAAGTAAATACAAGCAAGGTGCAGTTTTTTAATAAAACCTTGTTTGTTAATATGATTTAACCAAAAAGAAAATATGCAATAAAAGGTTTTTATTTGTCTTTAGGTTTTCTCATCGCATTAATTTACGTAATGAAATACCATGAGTATTTCATCACAAAAAACTGTTGTTTAGAACGTAATATTTCTACTGTTAAGAAACTGTCTTTTGAGTTTCTAGACTAATATCCTTCCTGGAATCTTAAGTTTATTTTAGTAAGTACGGGTTTCGAAAGCAAATAGTGACCACGCCGTAATATGTTATGTCAATGAGGTAAGAGCAAAAATACCTGGCCCTTGAATAAATACGGAAAATAGATCATCACATCAAATTGGCTTTTACGAACATAAACATCGAATACTAAACAAACATTACCCCAATATTTACTATATTACCATTACGTTGCCACTACATTAAGTTGTGGTTAACATAAATGTATATCAATATTTTTCTAAATTATTTTAAATAATTATTGATAATTTACGATTACGCTAATTCTCATTCTCATAACAGCATTAATTTCTAAAAGTTAATTATGGGGCTCTACCAGGCGCGATAATTGAATACAGTTCATCATTGGATAAGTTATGGACCACACACTACCCTTTATCAAGGCAGTCGTTATAAGGTCAAAGCAGCATCCGCAATTAAGGAAGGCATTACAAGTCCCGCGGCGTTTAACCAAAAGCCGATTTGATATAAATTCTCATTTTATGTAAAGGAAATTCAGAATATTGTTGTTAGCCGGAGGCTCTGCTCCATTTCAATTGTAAATAAATAGTTTTTAAAAACTTGTGTTAGTGTTAAATAAACTTAACTGGCGCTGCGAACAGGATACGTAGACGTTGGAAAAGGCATTCATAGCGAAAAACTTTGCCAACGGTGTATCTTAATACCTCACTACGTATCCAACGAACCGACAACGTTTTCTCCAAAGAAGAAAATTCCTCGTGAATCACTTCGCTCGAGAACGGCAAGCTCAACACCCTAGGATACCACCAACCCCTTCAAGAAAGCTGCTTGGAATCCTTCACCGAGAAGCCCCAATCAGCACGACTCCATCTTCGAGTGCGAAAAGAGAAAGTCACGGACAGAAGATTCCTGAGACCAGAGACAATGTTCATCGGTCTGATCTTCCTGTAAGTACCTTTCCAATTTCATAGTTATAAGTCCCGTCTTTCCCTAACAACGTATTCTCAAATAAAATAGGTATAAAAAAAATAATTTTTTACATAGGTATTTAATTGTGAAATTATTTCAAATTAATTGCACCTATAAACGTTTATTTTATTAGTGAGAGTACGATTAAAACCCGACTCCACGATATAATTTAAAATATTTCATGTCAAAAGACCTCGTAAATATTGAAATAATTCCAAGTTCTGCAAAAAGCAAAACAAAAAGTTTAAGAAAAAAACCTCTCGTCTCTCAAGACATACCTGTCGAGCTTATCACAACCTCGACTTCGCAAATAAATTTACCTGAATCGGCTATCGAAACAATTCGCTTAGAATTAGGTGAAATAAGTTTAAATTTAAATACCAATAACACATTAAAAATGGCTCTTTCGATCCAGGAGGTCTCTGAAATGTTGAAAACTCTTCCTACTTTTGGCCCTCACGACAATTTACCGCATTTTATCCAAAATATAGATAATGTGCTCGAAATATTTCAACTGTCAGAATTTCAACATTCCTTTATTAAGTTAGGCATTTTAAATAAATTGCGCGGACAAGTTGTTAATGACGTATCGCAAGAATCTACCAATGATTGGCCTCAAATTAAAGCTGCTCTATTAAAATACTACGGTAATCACCAAAACGAGAACTTGTTATACGCCCAATTACGTTGTAGACAACACCTTAACGAAGATATCACGCAATTTTATCATAGAGTTGTTAAATGTAGGAACGCCTTAAATAATCATGCACAGCTATATTCCTCAAATATAACAGAAATTGAATGGAAAAGGTCACATATTGCTAAAATAACCTTAGAACAATTCACATTAGGTGTTAGAGACCCGTATTTCACCCTATTTACTTATATACCACCTGATACTATCGAGACAGCCCTCACTCGCTGCCACGAACACGACAACAGACAACATGCTCACAAGCAAATATTCGCGTACCAAAATTCAAGTTCCTTCTCGCAAAAAGTTCAACCAAAACCAGTACCAAAACAAAGCCTACCTCAACAAAACCCTCGACCTAACGTACAAAGCCCAGATACAAACCAAAATTCAAATCAAAGAACTTTCGGAGATATTAATAAACCATTACCACATAGACCTATGCAAAATAATTTTCAAAATTCAAACAATAATTTTGGAAGATCACAATTTTCTAATTACCAACAAAAAACCCCTCAAAATTACAAGCCAACGCCTATGTCTGTCTCAACTATAGCGTCAAAACCAAAAATCTATAACATAGAAAGTAACACACCTTTAGAAAACGAAACATCACAATCGCAAACAAATAATTATGAATATGAATATTACGACTCTGACCAACACGAACCATATATAGACGTTTGTGACGGACAATTACAAGACACAGAAGATCAAGAAAATTTTATAATAGATGCCTCGAATCAACGAAACACCACATAATAAATATAGATTTAAATAATATTAACTCAAAACCTAAACTGCCATTTTTCTTTTTACCTGACATTAATTTAAAAATTTTAATAGACACCGGAGCTACAGATTCCGTTATTAACCCGAATCTTTTGCACCGTTTTAAAAAACATATATTTCTCGAACCTTTCGAATTAACAGGCTTACATCGCATAGTAAGATCCGACAAAAATCTTAAACTCAGACTGTTTGAAGAATTAGGTGTCAAAAATGAAATAAAAATTAGAGTAATTCCCTGGCACAAAAATTTTGATTTGCTAATTGGATCGCACGATCTTAAAAGATTAAAAGCTAGTATAGACTATGAAAATCAAATTTTAACTCTAAATAAAACTACAAGTATACCATTTTATTTTGAATTTAAATTAGACGAACAAATAAACTTTTTGTCTACCGAAAGAGACAAAATATTAATACCTACATCAATTGAAAATGGCCCTGTCTATATTCCAAGTATCAAAATTGACGAAAACCACACTATACCTGACTGTCTGACTATTACAAAAAATGGCATCTCCGAAATCCCATTTGAAAAATCACTTGACTCCCAAATTATATTTCCAAATCGCATACAGGTTATCCCTTGCGAATATTTTAATATCGAATCTAAAATTACGCAAGATAATAAAAAACTCGAATTTGCTAAATTAATACGCACTGACCATCTCAATCGTGAAGAAAGAGAAAAAGTAATCGACCTATGTCACAAATTTAAAAATGTTTTTTATCATGAAGACTGCGATCTGTCTTTCACATCGCACGTCAAACATAATATTAGAACTATTGATAACCATCCCATATATACTAAATCCTTTAGACACCCTCAATCAATGCAAGAGGAAATCCAACGCCAAATTTCAAAATTGCTTAGAGATAAAATCATCAGACCCAGTATATCCCCTTACAGCTCACCTGTTTGGATTGTTCCAAAAAAGGTTGACGCATCTGGAAAAAAAAAGTATAGAATTGATTGATTACAGGAAACTTAACGAGGTAACTATCGAGGATAAATATCCCCTACCACAAATAGAGGAAATCCTTGATAATTTAGGTAAATGCACCTATTTTTCGACCCTTGACCTTGCCCAAGGTTTTCATCAAATTGAAATGGATCCTGAGTCCATTGAAAAAACTGCATTTAGCGTAAATAATGGCCATTACGAATATTTACGTATGCCGTTCGGCCTGAAAAACGCACCTGCAACTTTTCAACGTATGATGGACCAAGTTCTAAAAGAATTTCAGTACAAAATATGTTTCGTGTACATGGACGACATCGTTATCTTTTCAAAATCACTTCAAGAACATTTAATTCATTTAAAACAGATTTTTCAAAAATTGCAAAGTGTAAATCTAAAAATTCAATTAGATAAAAGCGAATTTCTTCGTAAAGAAGTCGCGTTTCTTGGACATGTAATTACACCTGAAGGTATTATCCCAAATCCAATTAAAATTGATTCAATCACGAAATTCCCCATCCCGAAAACAACAAAGGAAATAAAGTCATTCCTAGGCCTAGTAGGATATTATCGAAAATTTATACCAGGTTTTGCGAAATTAGTTCAACCTCTTACTAAATGTCTACGGAAAAATGAAAAAATCAATATATCTGATCATGACTATAAGCAAGCATTTGAAAATGCAAAAACATCTATAACAAACGCCCCCGTACTAATTTACCCAGACTTCGAAAAGGAATTCACGCTGACGACCGACGCAAGCAACGTCGCTATCGGTTCGGTACTCAGTCAGAACAACAGACCCGTTGCATACTATTCGCGCACATTAAATTCTGCGGAACGTAACTATAGCACTATCGAAAAAGAGTTATTGTCAATTGTCGATTCTGCAAAACATTTTAGGCCGTATTTATTTGGACGAAAATTTACGATAGAAACCGATCACAACCCTCTCGTATGGCTTTCGAAATTAAAAGAACCAAACTCGCGTCTTGTTCGCTGGAAAATCAAACTGGAAGAATTCGATTTCGACATTAAATATCGTAAAGGTAAAGAAAATCACGTCGCCGATGCTCTCTCCAGAATAGAAATTAATGTAAACGAAACCGAATCTTTGATAGCCAATATTTCTGAAAATCCTCCCGTACTCGCCGATGACGAGATAGAACAACTGCTTTTGTCACCTAATAATTTACCGGAGTTTGAACCTGACGAACTCGGAGATCTACTTGGGCAGAATCAGATTGAAGATAATGACTTACCTATGGAAATTAGTTCAGTACATAACGATGATACCGGGCTTGTTATTCCAATAACTGAAAAATCGGTAAATACCTTTAAAAACCAATTAGTCATTCAAAAACGCGAAGGCCATGTCGAAAAACGAGTAATCACAATTTTTGAAAATAAGAAACGAATAACAATCTCCACCCCTAATACTAACGAATTATTTATGGATATGCTAATCCAGTCAATCTCACCAAACGATATAACATGTTTGCACATTCCGGACCCAGATTTTAGACAACAAGTACTTAGGTTACTGAAAAATAAATTTAATAAAAGAACAAAAATTGTAATTTCGTCCACTCTATTAACTGACATACTTGAAGCTGAAAAACAGGAACAGTATATTCATAACTACCATAACCAAACTCACAATGGTATTAACGAAACATACCTACACCTTTCAAAAAATGTTTATTTTCCTAAAATAAAAGACAAAATTACCACCATTATTAATCACTGTAATGTATGTCAGATGTCGAAATACGAACGTCAACCACTAAACCCACCTTTACAAGGCCCAATGATCTACAACAAACCCTTTGAAAACATTCATCTGGACATATTTCAGTATTTGAACATGAAGTTTTTAACAATTATAGACTCATTTTCAAAATACGCCCAGGCATACGCTCTAAAATCTGCAAATACTTTATGCACACTCCTAAAATTACGACATTTCTTCAGCCACCATCACATACCGAAAAGAATTGTATGCGACGGAGGCACAAATTTTAATAATACTCAGTTTAAAGAATTTTGCCAACTTTTTAACATAGAATTGCATTTTACCACCCCTCACAACCCGAACTCAAACTCACATATCGAACGATTCCACTCGACAATAATTGAGAAACTTAGAATAATTAACCTTAAGAACCCTAAAGAGACCCCAGATAGCCAGATGATTACAGCTACCTGGATATACAATCAGTCAATCCACTCCAGCACTGGCCACTCACCTTTTTCAGTTTTATATGGTCCCTATATGCAGGAAGTTGACTTTAGCTTAACCCCACAAAATTATCAAAATTATATAGAACAAAGAAGGCGAGAACTTTTACCGTTTTTAGAGCAGATAAAAACAAAAAATCAAGAAAAGACACAAAGTGCACTTACGATGAGAAATCGCAATAGTCAAAATATTCCACCTCTACAATCAGGTCAAACTGTTTACCATAAATCAGCAGAAAAAACTAGGCTCCCAAAAAATGCACCTATTTACCAACGAGGTACTGTAATATCACAAAAAGACAAACAAGTTCAAATCGAAACCCTTAAAGGAACAATTACTACCCAACCATTAAAAAAATTAAAACCTATTAGAAAAACTGTTTCTTTGCAGGAACATCCTGACATGTCAAGCAAAGATAAAAACTCCTTTCAAGACCCAAGGTTACTACCAGGAACCTCTAGGGACAGCGAAGACACTCAATTACTTCCATAAACTCTATTTTTCATACGACCTCATTCAATTGCGCGCAAATTTCGAAAACCTATCAAATGGTACATTAACTCTAATTCACAAAACCAAACAACCGGAAATAATCCCAGTAATACAAAATAAACAATCACTACTAAACATCTTAACAAGAACAAAAAATTCGCTAAATAAAATTATACATTGTAGAAATAAAAGAGGCCTAATCAATGGCTGACTCCGTCGTCAAATTTATATCGGGAAATTTAGATCAAGAAGATCTTGAAAACATAAACCAAAATCTGGAAAAGCTTTCAAAGAATCAACAAAAGATAAATCAGAGGCTAACTCAAACTGCTACAATTCTCTCAAAATTAACAACCTCAATACGTATAGAATTTCACAACTTATATTCAAATCAAAAACAACTAGAAAAATCAATTAAAAATTATACGTACTACCTGGACTCAATGCTAATCATAAATTCGCAAAAAGAATTGCTACTTGAATTCGAAAACCGATTAAATTTACTGATTAGAACGATCACACTAACAAATCGAGAAATACCAAATTTAGAAATAATTGACCACAACGAACTTGAAATGATAGAGGACGAATTATTAAAACATTACTCAAGGTCAATGTTGCTCTCGTACGATGAAAATCACCCTTTTGAAATCCTAGGAAATTCAAAACTTGGAATTATCTCGGTAAACGACATTCTTTTAATGGTACTGAAAATACCTATTTTAAATCCAACTACTTATAATATTTCTAAAATCTACCCTATACCGAGTCCGACAAAAACCGTTTTAATCCCCCCTGCTACCTTTTACATACAATCCTCATTCGAAGACCGATGGACTGACACCTGTCGAAGAGCTAATAACATGTTTGTTTGCGAAAAACTATTAGCCACCCAGTGCAGTTTAAAAAACACTCTTCAGTGCACTACCGCGAAAACTAGTGACTTTGAAATATATAAAGAACTTTCCAACGGACTCTTAACCAGTGTTAAAGACCGTAAAGAAATAATAGAAAAGTGTCAAAACATTATTTCAAGACATTTTATTCTAGGAAATAATGTAATAAATTCGCCATGTTCGATTATTATAGACAACACGGAATATAATTTTAATAAAAAATCGAGTTTTACAGTTCCAAAGAGTTCTACCACACTCAAAGGTCTACCTCAATATCGCATCAACTTGGAGTCTTCACACCTTGACCAGCTGAGGAATCTCAAGGCCGATCTCCAACCCTTAACGCAAGAGACTGACCTACAAGGAATTGACTTGCATACTGGACACCTGTCCATAACCATTGTAATTATTATTATTCTCATAATCACATCGATATTTCTCTGTTTGTACAGAAAAAGGATAAAAATCCTATTTTGTATGCCAAAAACCATAATCCAAGTTCCTGCCCAGAACTTCAAGGATCTTCAAGCCACCCTTGACGAGGACGCCAAGATCTAAGGATGGAGGAGTTATGGACCACACACTACCCTTTATCAAGGCAGTCGTTATAAGGTCAAAGCAGCATCCGCAATTAAGGAAGGCATTACAAGTCCCGCGGCGTTTAACCAAAAGCCGATTTGATATAAATTCTCATTTTTTGTAAAGGAAATTCAGAATATTGTTGTTAGCCGGAGGCTCTGCTCCATTTCAATTGTAAATAAATAGTTTTTAAAAACTTGTGTTAGTGTTAAATAAACTTAACTGGATATGATGACTATTAGTAGAAGTCTATGCAATTGTCGTGTCGGCACATTTAATGACCAGATTTAATCAAAGAAAGTTGATATTTCACAATGCTGCTGCGTCTGAATTATATACACATGTACATTATACATACATTTTAGTAGTCGTTACTTATTTGTGTGACGTATTTAGCTTATAATATCAAGGTAACTGCTCACAATGTGCCGAGAGGCTCAAATTCGATGGAATTTGGAATTTCTCGAAAACTATAGAGAATATAGAAAAAACGATATGTGAAAAGCAAATTTTTGAAAAAAAAAATCAATGGCGTAGCCTTCTACATCTTGTCGTTTCAGAGATATAGAGCGTTCCTAAACAACAGCACCAAAAAAATTGCCAAAGACGGGCAATTTAAATTGACTCCTATATCTCAGTAATAAAAAATGACAAAAACAGGTACTTTTGTAAAAAAATTCGATAATGTTCTTTCATAATAAAAATTGATAGATGCATGAATTTTTGAGATATAAATTACAATTTGTATTTTTTATATGAAACACTGTGTCTTATTACACCATTTGGTGGCAATTTAAATATTCTTTGGAATGATGTTTGGAATATGTTTCATATAATGTGGTATATTGTTTTATTAACACTGTTATAAAAAGAGTACATACTTAGTTCGGCATTTGTAAATCATGCAATGGAGGCTATATAAGAAAACAATTATATTTGCACAGCGCTTAAACAATAATTATCTTTTGAAAATGTGCCGCAATATTTAATCAGTATAATACTCGTTACTGGTTTTAAGAAAATCCACACGTAACAGCTCCAGTACATCGAAATCAGACATTTAGATTTAACGTCTGAGTTTATAGTAGTCTCGTGAG
Organism: Rosalia funebris; assembly: GCA_037954035.1. NCBI lineage: Eukaryota > Metazoa > Arthropoda > Insecta > Coleoptera > Cerambycidae > Rosalia > Rosalia funebris. The sequence continues at coordinate 25,075,068 of JAZFAV010000006.1, forward strand.
AAACTAAATATTTGGACCACACTACTACTATGGAACTATAAATACTTCTTATTTTCTTAATACGCTATAAATCAAAGTAGAGACAAATTACTTATTTAAAGTTTGAAGTGGGTATATATAGTGTGGAAAAAAGCATGGACTACCCCTAATAATTTGGTAGTCTTCGGGTTTTATATAAAACGCTTGAACACGTCGATTTAGTTTTCCAGTTTCCCACATTCTGTTAGAACTCGTTTGTTTTTTATTGACATCTGTCAAAAATATGACGTCATTGACATTTTTATTCAATGACAATATAGCGTGTGTACATCATTTGAAAGCTCTTGTTTCACTCAGTATGTTTGTAGATTGTTTTGCGATTCTGTCGTTCCGTTTCAAAATGGCGAGCGTACAATTGTGAAAATTATCTATATTAATTCCCAGTAAAAGAATACCTTTTTCTTGTTCTATCAGAAAAAAAGCAAACATAATCACACTAAGACAGTCCTAAGGCTTTATCGTTCAATGATTATCCCTTATATTAAGTTTCTTGACTTGAGCTTGTTTTTCAATCCATGGTGGGAAAATAATTCGATATCTCAATGTCGTTACAATAGCAGTTTTGGTCATAGTAAGCTTAGACAAACCAAACACAAAAAAAATTAGCGTTTTAAAAAATCTTACTAATGTTCAACCTTACCACTTGTCAATACAGACGTTCCGGGAGACGTGATCGAGTGCAATAATAGTAAGTGTAGCATTTCACGAGTCGGAGCGTGGAATGTCAGAAGCATGAGACAGGCAGGGAAGCTAGAAAATCTGAAGATAGAAATGGATAGGTTAGGATTAGATATAGTAGGTATAAGTGAGATGCGCTGGCCGGAAGTAGGAGATTTTTGGAGCGGTGACTATAGGGTAATACACACAGGATCGGTAAATGTAAACGCGGGAGTAGGGATCGTTATGCGGAAGAACGCAGGACAGTGTGTAGATAGCTACCTACAATACAGCGAGAGAGTAATGATGGTTAGGTTAAATTCGAAGCCAGTGGAAACAGTAATAGTGCAAGTATACATGCCTACTTCTAGCCATAGTGAGGAAGAGTTAGAAGCCGTTTATTCGGACATAGAGCAGGTAATAGGATTTGTGAAGGGTCATGAAAATTTAATAATAGTAGGAGATTTTAACGCAGTCGTAGGTGAGGGGAAAGAAGGAGAATTTGTAGGTCCTTATGGATTAGGAAACAGAAACGAGAGAGGTAGCAGACTGATAGAATTCTGTGAGAAGCACTAGATGGTAGTCGCGAACACATTGTTCAAGAATCACGTTAGGAGGCGGTACACATGGAAAATGCCAGGAGGGATAGACAGGTATCAGATAGACTACATTCTGGTTAGGAAGAGATTTAGAAATAAAGAAATAAAGTAAAAGACTGTAAGAGTTATCCAGGAGCAGATGTAGACAGCGACCACAACTTGGTAGTCATGAAAGCTAGATTAAAGTTCAAAAATCTGAAAACCCGGAAGGATAAGAAACGTATAAATGTAGACATATTGAGGGATTAGAATATGAAAGATAAGTTCCAGGATAAAACAGATCAATTAATAAATAAAACGAGAAAGCACGAAATCAAGAACGCAGAAACTGAGTGGGAGGGTATCAAGAATAGTCTAGCTTCCGCGGCTACGGATGTTTTAGGACACGATAAAAGGGAAGCTAGGAAGCCCTGGATAACGGACGAAATCTTAAACTTAATACAAAAGAGACGAGGCTACAAAAACAGACGAGACGAAGAAGGACTGAAAACTTATAAGTCAATAAAGTGGGAAATCATTAGAAAATGTAGAAAGGCGAAAGAACAATGGATAGAGGATAAATGCAAAGAAGTAGAAGATAAGTTGCAAGTAGGTAAGACCGATGAGGCTTACAAAATAATTAAGAGGAACTTCAGGGATATAAGAACAATAAGTAGAAACGTTAGGAATCAATCGGGGGACATACTGATCGGAAGAGAGGAGAAAGCGGATAGATGGAAGCAGTACTTAGGAAATTTATACGAGGGTCAGGAATTAGGAGAGATATTAGAGGAAGAATCTAGCATCGATAGGGAAGATGTAGGAAAACCTATATTGAGAGAGGAATTTGAAATAGCACTAAGGGGGCTAAAAAATAATAGAGCGCCGGGTGTAGATAAAATACAGGCGGAAATTTTGAAATGTGCGGGACAGAAAGTAGTAAATAGGATGTTTGAACTGGTAAAATACATATATGAAACGGGCGAGATGCCGGAGGACTATAAGAGGAACATTATCGTTACTATACCGAAAAAGAGAGGAGCCGACAAATGCGAGAACTTTAGAACGATTAGCCTAACTTCCCATGCGTCAAAAATCTTAACTAGAATAGTGCAGAAGAGGATGGAAAATAGAGCGGAGGAAATACTAGGAGAAGACCAATTCGGCTTTAGGCGAAATAGGGGAACTCGAGAAGCTATTCTGGCGCTAAGAGTAATGTTAGAGAAAACAATAGAAAAAGGAAAGAACGCTTATATAGGATTTGTAGATTTAGAAAAAGCTTTTGATAACGTAAGATGGGAAAAAATGTTCGAGATACTAAAGAGCGCGGGAATGAAGTATAGAGATAGGAGAGTAGTACACAATCTATACAAAGAACAAACTGCTGTTATAGAAGTAGAAGGGGAAAAAAGGGAAGTAGGTATTAGGAAAGGAGTAAGACAAGGATGTACGCTATCACCACTAATTTTTAATCTGTACATCGAAGAGGCGATTAATGTGGTAAAAGATAGAGTGGATTTCGGGATTAAAGTACAGGGACAGAAACTAAAAATGCTGAGATTCGCGGATGATATAGCAGTATTAGCATCTAGTAAGGAGGAATTAGAATCAGCATTGAACGAAATGGAGGCAGTGTTGACAGAGGAATACGGAATGAGGGTGAATAAAAACAAAACTAAAGTGTTAGTGTGCAGAGGGCGCGAGAGCAGAGCAAAAACGAAAGTACAAATTAATAATGAAAGATTGGAGGAAGTTAAAGACTTCACTTATTTAGGTAGTAAAATAAATTGGGATGGAAGAAGCGATAAAGACATAAAACAAAGAATAGCGCAGGGTCGAGTAGCTTTTAACAAAAAGAAAGCACTTTTATGCTTGGGGGTAATAAACTTAGAAACAAGGAAGAGATTCTTGAAAACATATGTATGGAGCACGGCACTATACGGCTGCGAAACCTGGACGGTAGGGGAAGCAAGTAGAAAGAAATTAGAAGCTTTTGAGATGTGGTGTTACCGAAGAATGATGAAAATACCATGGACTGATAGGGTTAGAAACGAAGAAGTATTGGAGAAAGTCGGCGAGAAAAGAAGTATGTGGAAAAACTTAAAGAAGAGAAGAGATAGAATGGTAGGCCACTTGGTGAGACATGGGGGAATAGTCCGCGATATTTTGGAGGCAGAAATAGGAGTGAAGAGAGGCAGAGGTAGGCCTAGATTAGACTACTGCTCGCAAATAGTAAGGGATGTAGGTTGTAGCACAATTAGCGAAATGCGTAGGTTAGCACAAGATAGGAGAAGCTGGAGGTTAGCGTCCAACCAGTCTTAGGACTGATGACCTAATGATGATGATGATGATGATGATGATATATATATATATATATATATATATATATATATATATATATATATATATATATATATATACAGTAGAACCCCTCTGATCCGTCACCTTTGGGACCGTGGGTATGGTCGGAACGCAAAAAAGGTCGGATTATCAGAAAAAAGTAAAATAAACAATGTTTCAACTCAAGACTGACTGTATGTATTGTTCTATACAGTAAAAATATTGCAAGAAATCGCACAAAAGCTGATATTATTACATACATAATGAAAAAGAGCAATACTGTATGTATTTACTATACATATGTGTACTATAAAAATTGAAAGTTATCTAGAAAAAAATTAAATAAAAGTGAAACTAAAAAAAAATAAAAATTTTTTTACAAAAAAAGTCAGTTAATACATTTTTGTTTAGCAGATGAAATTCTTGACTTAGCTGCAATATTCCTCCATTTCTTTATCCACAAAATGTCCATAGGTTTTGAGCTTGAGTCCTGCTCAATGTACTGAAGGGAATATCAAAAGCGTCTTTGGCGTCGGTGTGTGAAATCCGGGCAGGAGGTTCGTCATCATCACCGTCTGAGTCCTCGTTCACAGTTTCTTCACTTTCATTTTCCAAAGTGGCGGCAATAATCTCATCGTCATTGAGGTTTTCACCTTTTTCGCAATCTTCGTCACATTGGGTCATCCATTCCTCAACTTCATTGGCAGGGATATTCACTTGTACAGTTTGCAGATCTTTAATGATTTCCTGCGTGTCATTGTTTAGCTCGTTTTCTATCTGGTCACTTTCGGTCATAACTTCCGGCCAAAGCTTACGCCAAGATTTTCTCAGCGTGTCAGGTTTAAGTTCCTCCCATGATCATCATCGTATAGATAGGATCTTTGATGTTGAGGGATTTCATAGCTTCAAATATGTTACAACCTTCTTCGGACTTTTCTAAAATTGAACTGATGTACTTTCTACGATAGCGCCTCTTTAACCATTCTATCACTCCCTGATCCATTGGTTGGATAAGTGATGTGACATTTGGTGGAAGGAAGATAGCTTTAATGTCCCCTTTCACTAAATCCTCTTCAGATGGATGTGATGGTGCGTTATCCAACAGCAATAGAGCACGAACGGGAAGCTTTTTTTGTTTCAAGTCTTTTTCAACAGATGGAACAAACTCGTCGAAGAACCAAGATTTGAAAAGACGGTAATCCATCCAAGCAGATTTTTGATTGCGGTAATAAACAGGCAAGGAAGACATGTTTATGTTTTTGAATGCCCTAGGCTTCTTATATTTGCCAATAACGAACAGCGGAAGCTTGTGTGAACCATCACCGTTGCTGTAAGGAGCAATGGTTAGCCTATCTTTCATAAGTTTCGTTCCTACGACTGTTTCATTTGCATCAAATGAAACAGTCGCGAGCATTTTGTTTGGTAGCATTTTATAGTTTAGGCCAGTCTCGTCTATGTTGTAAACTTGGCAAGGTAACAGTTCATTTTCTTCGACAATTTTTTGAAACTTAATGGAAAATTCCTTAGCCGCCTCGACATCAGAAGATAGTTTTTTACCAGAAATTGAAACAAACCGGACGCCCTGACGGGTTTTCCAGCGATCAATCCAGCCTTCACTAGCTGCGAACTCACTTTCAGCTTCTACTTTTTTGTGCAAAGCTATTGCCTTTTCTTTTATAATGGGCCCAGATATCGGGGTTCCCCTTCTTCTTTCTTGGCAGAACCACATCCACAACGCGTTGTCAAGCAATTCAAGTTTAGGCTTTCTCAACGTTTTCCGATTCTTAAGGACGTTTTCACTATCTATCGTCACTGTGTAAGATTCAATGTCTTTCCGATTTTTTCTCCAATCTTTTATGGTCGTAATGCCTACATTGAGTTCCTTGGCAATATTTTGGAGTGATTCCCCTTTGTCCAGTCTTTGTAATACTGCTAATTTTTTATTTAATGAAAGAATAACATGCTTACGTTTCACTCCTGACATGTTGAAATTAAAAATATGTACACACAATAACGCAATTGTATACGTACACATAAATAAACAAAAACAATACGAGAGATGATGCAATACTGAAAATAATGGGAGGTAGCGAGCGATCGGGAGTGAATCATCAACAAGCCGAGACATGTTTCTCGACTCTGACAACGGTCGGATTAGCCGGAGCGACGGACAAGCCGAGGGCGAACTAGAGGGGTTCTACTGTATATATATATATATATATATATATATATATATATATATATATATATATATATATATATATATATATATATATATATATATATATATATACAGCAAAAAAAACTAATGATGAAAAAAAGAATAGGGCAGGACAAATTGATGACGAACAAGGCAAAGGATTCAAGGATGAACGATTTTGCAAGAGATAGAATAGGAACATGGAATATTAGAAGCTTAAATGGAAAAGAGAAAGAATTAATCCAGGAAATTAAAAAGTATAAAATGGAAATAGTGGCAATCACAGAAACGAAGAGGAAAGGAGTGGGAGAATTAATAATAGAAGATTACGGGCTGTTATACAGTGGAGTAGATGAGAGAGAAAGAACCGCGGCAGGGGTAGGGTACCTGGTAAGTCCGAGGTATATGAGGAAACTAGTGAACTGGAAAGCAGTGAGCAAAAGGACAATGAAAGTAACTTTTGCACATTATAATCAGGAGAAATTGGATGTACAAATAGCATATGGACCGGGAGAAAATGAGGCGAAGAAAGAAAAGGAGCAGTTTTGGCAAGAACTTCAAATGTTATATGAAGAGTCAGACAACTCCACGATAATTATGGGAGACTTCAATGTAAGAATTGGAAATGAGATTGTAGGGAGACAAGGGGTAATGGGACGTCATGGAGAGATAACAAGTAATGCGAATGGAGAGTATTTAATTGATTTTTGTATGCAGAATGGTTTAGTGATACAAAACTCGTTGTATCAGCATAAAGAATGTCATAAATATACTAGGGAGGAACCAGGGAGAAATGAGAGATCAGTTATTGACTATATAATAACGGAAGGAATAAATAGGAAAATGATACAGGATGTGAGAGTTTACAGGGGGGCTGAATTATCGACTGACCACTACCAATAATAGCAAAAATAAAAAATAAAAAAGAAAAGGATGAAGAGAGGATAATGAAGAAAACTGAGAAGAAGGAAATAAAGACGATCAAGATACACAGATTGCAAGACCAACAAGTAAGAGAAGAGTACATGGAACAGATCAGGAAGGGGATACAAGAAATGGAACAAGAGATAGTGGAAATGAACATAGAAGAGATATGGGAAAAATTTAAAGAAATCATTAAAAAGTCAGGAGCCAAAGCCTGTGGGTTAACCTCAACAGGAGGAATGAAGAAGAGAACAAGTTGGTGGAGTGAAGAAATTAAAAATACCATTAAAACAAAGAAGAAAGCTTGGAAAAACTATCTACATAGAAAGAGTGATGAAGCGTATGAAAGATATAAGGCAGTGAGAAAAATAGCAAAGGATAAAGTCAAATTAGCTAAAGCCAAGGAATGGGAAGAATTTGGGACCAAGATGGAAAAGGACAAAGGGGCAAATCAAAAGCTATTCTATAGGGTACTGAAGAACATGAGAAATAAAAGAAGGAAAATCGGGACGAAACAGATCATGGACAGGGAGGGAAGAATAGTAATGGAAGATGATAAAATTATGGAAAGATGGAAGGAATATTTCCAGGAGATGTTAGAGGGGGAAGAGATAACAGTGAAGAATGCGGAAGAAAGAACACAAAAGGAAGAGGAAATTGGAAAAGAGAGAAAGAGTAGACAAGAGAATGAAATAAGTGATGGCATTAGCATAGATGAAGTTAAGAAGGCAATAGGAAAGTTGAAGAACGGGAAAGCTCCAGGAGTAGATGGAATAAAAGCAGAACTATTGAAGGGAATGGGTGAAGAAGGAATGGCGTTATTACAAAGTATATTAAATAGAGCATGGGTAACACATACAGTACCTAAGGAGTGGAGAATTGCAATAATAGTTACCTATTTTCAAAAAAGGGAACCAGAAAGACTGTGCAAATTATCGTGAGGTATCGCTACTCTGCACAACATGCAAGGTATATGAGATGATATTGGAAGAAAGATTAAGGAGGGAAGTAGATGGACAGTTGCATGGAGCACAAAGTGGTTTCAGGTCCGGTTACTGCACACAAGATCATATATTTACATTAAGAAATATAATAGAGAAAATGCTTCCTTATAACAAAGAAATATATATATATATATATATATATATATATATATATATATATATATATATATATATATATATATATATATATATATGTTGTGTGGACCTGGAAAAAGCATTCGATAAGGTGGTGAGAGAGAAAATATGGGACATATTAGAGAAAAATGGTACAGCAAAAGAATTTATAGAAGCTGTAAAATCATTATACAGTAAAATGGAAAATATAGTAAGGAAGGACAATATGGAAACCAAAACATTCAGAACCACACAAGGAGTGAGACAGGGGGGAAATCTTAGCCCACTGCTCTTTATCATTTTCATGAATGAAATAATAACAAAAGTAAGCAGAGAAAGTAAGAAGGTGACGGTAGGATACTATAAAATGAAGTCAGTAGAAGTGAGCGAATGTGTGTTTGCAGACGATATTGCAATAGTGGCAGACACGGAAACAAAGTTACAATTTAATGTGGATCTATGGGTGAAAGAGTTGGACAAACAGGGAATGAAAGTAAATGTAAGCAAGACAAAGGTAGTAGTTATAAGCAATAATAATGAGCGAGAAATGAATATAAAAATAAATAATCAGATAGTGGAACAAGTAAAAAGCCTAAAATACTTAGGAGTAACCATAGAGGAAGGAGGAAAGCAAGATGAAGAAATAAATAATAGAATAACAACAGCGACAAAGATTTTTCATAGTATGAAAAGGGGGTTCACTAGTAAAGCAGAAATTAGCAATAAAACAAAAATGTCAGTTTATAAAACTGTATATTTGCCGACGCTACTGTACGGATGCGAAACATGGGTGTTGACAGAGAGGCAACTTAAAAAGATACAGGTATTAGAAATGAAGTATCTCAGAAAAGTAGCAAATGTTACGATAATGGATAAAATAAGAAATGAAGAAATAAGGAAAAGATTGGATAGCGAAAGTATCGAGAAGGTCATAGAGAGGGCTCAGCTGAGGTGGTGGGGGCACATGAAAAGATTGAGCGAAGAAAGACAGGTAAGGAAAATATGGGAAGCAAAAGCCATTGGAAAGAGAAAGAAAGGCAGACCAAGGATGACGTGGGACGGAGAAGTGGCGAAGATAATGAAGACAAGAGGAATCACATGGAAGCAGGCTGAAATTACAGCAAGGGACAGGGTTAGATGGAGATTAACGATAAAATAGTGAAGAAAACCGTGAAAGTGTGGAAGAAAATGTGAGTGAACGGAAGTCAGGTGTTCATAATACTTGATAGGTTTGGGATGAGAAAGAGGAGAAAAGAGGAGCGCATAAGGGAAGTGGTAGTGAAGTGACAAATGATACCACAAACGGAGTCGAGTTTAGATATAGGGATAGAGCAAGATAGGGTGGAATGAAATTGTTAGAAGTTCTTTTAAGTTGTTTAATATGAAATGGGATATTTAGTTAAGTAACTGTGATTGTAGTATTTAGATTATTTGTTTAAAGAAATGTATATTTAGCCTCTACACCTAACGGTAGGAGAGGTATAGATTATATTATTATTATATATATATATATATATATATATATATATATATATATATATATATATATATATATATATATATATATATATATATATATATATATATATATACCCACCTGAAAAGCACTCTTCAGACGTAACTCCTCCACTTGGTTTTGGAGATATATAAAAATCGTCACATAGAGAACGTGTAAATAATCTAATCTCTATGAGTAGGAGCTAGAGGCTAGGATTCGAGATGGATTTCGGGAGATAATAGGTGCTATTATGGCGATAACTGTAAGAAATGGCAAGAATGTGTAAAAAATGTATAAACGTCAACGGAAAATAGTTTGAGCATTTAGACTGCAGTATTTATTTTTTATTTTTTTGTTTATTAAGTTACTTTTACTACTATTATTATTACGTGTTTTGAGATATGCCACATTCTTTTATTTCATTAGTAAATGTTTTCTATTCTTGAAAACACGTCTTAATAATATTTTAGTAATTTTTTTACCCAGAACATAGATATTAAGATATCGGGGTTAGCTTAAAATGTACATATTTTAGATATGTATCTTTTAGTTCTGTATTTCTGAAACGGAAAGATATAGAAGGCCGCGGTTTACACTACTGCTTTTTTTCAATTGTTGACCCTAGAAAATAGTACACCGGCTTTTCTGAATGCTTTATAAATTAGAAAAAAGAAATACAAAAACCATTGCATTGGATCACTCTGTATATTATTAATAATATATATTTCACGAAATAATAAATGCGATGACATATGACAAAAAGTTAGTATCCTGAACAATGTAACTCATTTTAGATTTGTCTTTTGAGCGTAAATTATATTGCATGCAAGTTTATGGTGTAGCTGTGGAAGTCACATTCTTATTTTATGTGATACGAATTAATACGTATGTACTTTCTGCGACTGTTTACTTTCTGAGTTAAAATTTAGAATTATTAATAAAATAAGTACAACATAATAAAATACAAATGCATATCGAGATATGTAATAATAACATGTTTTTCAACCAAATATATGCCCGTTCAAGCACAATATATAAAAGTAAATAATATGTTAAGTACGATTAAGTTGTACGTAAACAAAACTAAATCAAATAATTTAACAACGGGTTTTTAGCGACGATTACGTGAAATAAACAGAATAATAACAGTTAAGCTTATTAGATATAGAATATGTAGCAATTTTGTGTTACGGAAAATGTACAATACAGTAAAATAACATTGGGATGTAGTTTAAATTTTAAATCAGAACAATATAAAGAGCTATTATTAACTGCTAGATTACAGAACAGATAATAAAATCTTACACTGCATATAAATGTTTCTGTATGAAAACATATTGAAACTACTAGTTTTCTTGAATAACTATTAAGTTATATATTTTGTTCATATTTTTCTAAAATTGTTCTGTTACTATATTTCAACTAAAATAATTAATACTTTGTGATTAATTCAGGTTTTCGATACACTGGTTTTGATAGTTAAATGTTTAGTATGGTACCGTGCATTAGAAAAGTAATGTATAATGCAGTAAAGTTGCTACATATATTTTAAAAAATCGCATGAACACTTAATTAATATAATATTTTCATGTCAATACTTTAATGAAAGAATGAACGGTGAAGTACGCCTTACAATTCCAGGAGTTACCAATGATAATCATACTCTATTTGTCTTGAAATACGCACTTGAACGATCTGAAATGGGTTAATTACTACGTATTTAATTTTAAGATTGACTCCATACATAGACAGAATTGTTTCGAATTCCCTAAAAAAATTGGGGTTATCAAAAACATATCGAAGGAGTCATAGTATCTAGAAAGTATAACTAGCTATATTACAGAGTGGCATTTAAATGAAATGATTTAATAAATCTGAGCATTTGTTAGAAAAAAAATATTAATAATAATTTTACAAAATTATACATATTAGTTTTCGAATACAATATATAGTAATTACGGTTATTCACCATTTCCATAACAGCAATTTCAAAAACATTTCTTAAAAAAAATGAGGTTCTTCTGTCATCGATTGAATATTATTTAGGATTTATAGGAAACAAGTTTTGTAAATATATTTAAACGGATAGTGTAAACATAAAAAAAAAATAAGAAAAGGATTATAAATACGGAAAAAGAGAAATAATAAACTTAATAATCTGCTAATATCTAACGTATTGTTATTAATATTTACATTACTTTATATCGATATAATAGATACTATGATATATATGTATTACTTCTTCGCTTTATCGCGTCATGACATGTTTTATGATACGAGTATTTCGATTAGTGTTTGTTATCGTTTATTCACATTTGCGTCTAGGTGCCACTCTTTAATAACTTGTTTCAATGCTATTAAAAATTTAATTTTATAATGTTTACTAAAATACTCAAATTAGGAAATCTACATATCCCGTAATAAAATAAACGTTTTACAATGAATTTACAAAAAATATATTCTTAACGCTCATATTTACAGTTTTCAAATACCAACTTGTGGTGTGGAGGTCTTAACAAGACGCAAACACAGAAATTGATATTTACAAAATCATATCTATTGAAAAACACTCCGATTAATTTAGATTTATACAAATATACATTTTGTATTTTAGGATCAATGTCAAAGCGAACTATTACTTTGCTATTGTTATCGGTTAGCGAAAAGTATTGCTAAGATTCACTTTTTGCAACAATTATTGTTATCAAGAATTATAACACAAACAGTTATGAAAAATCACAAATACCATCCATACAAAATTAATTTAGATTAAAGTATCCTCCAAAGATCTCCGAGTATTCTAACCGAAAATTATAATCGTGTGGAGCAATGCAAGTCGCTTTTACAACAATGATACCGTGAACAATGATACCTGCTACAACTGTCGTTACTGGTCGCTGAAAATCCGCACTGTGCAGGATACAAAAATTTGGGTGTGGATTTGGTTTTTTATCAATAGGTGCTTGATTGGTCTGTACTTTTATCAAGGTATGGAGGTGCTTCATACTTACATTTCCTCCAAAGTGTAGTTCCCGAAATGTTTGAAAACACTCCTCTAAACGCAACAGCGGTGTGGTGGAACCGTTATAATGCTCCACCTAATTTTGTTGAAAAGACGTAATTTATATCACACAACGTAGAAATCCAGAACATTAAAAAACCTAATTCTAGAAACATGTTATAAGTATTACTGTGGGTACAGTCAGAGCAGTATGCACGATAAACCTTGATTTAAACATGTTTTACATCCGAGTTCCCCAAAACTACTTTCTTCGACTCCTTCGGTTACTCGTACACGAATACAGGAATTACAGTTACAATACAGGAATACATAAATGTTTCTTGGTATTTTACTTATTTGATGTCACTATTTGATATTACTTTATGTATATTTCACTTCATCTATATAGAAAAAATGGTACATTCGTTAAAAAAAATCACAGGCGCGCGAAATCACTTTTTCGATTTACACAAGTTGATTTTTGGGATTGGAATCGTTTGGCTTTGGCATCTTTTGTTGAACTAGTTATTGTGACTAAATAAACAGTTTTAAAACCTTAAAACGGACTTTTTCGCACGTAGAACATCTCTATCCCGAAATCGAGTGGCCGAGAAAAAATAAACCAACACATAAATGCAGAATATGTGTTTTATGCGACAGTTTTACTTTTTTCAATTTTTCTCAAATACGAGAAAGGACAAAGGACTCGTAGTCCATCATCGTGCTTTCTCATGACCCATGGATAGGGTGGTGTGTGTTCTATCCACCTCAAAATCAATAGGTGTCATCTGGTAGACGTCCTTAATCAGAATCAGTCAAAACCTGATCGATCCGACACGATTTAATTGAGTGATCGTGCTAACAAAAAATTTTCTCAAATAGTCCACCATGGTGCTTTTTCATGACCCATGGACAGGGTGGGGTGTGTCCTATCCACCTCAAAATCAATAGATGTCGCCTGGGAGACGTTCCCGATCAGAATTAGTCAAAACCCGATCGATCCGAAACGATTTAGTTGAGTTATCGTATTAGCAAAAAAAAATTCTCAAATAGTCCACCATCGTGCTTTCTCATGACCCATGGACAGGGTGGGGTGTGTCCCATCCCCCTCAAAATCAATAGGTGTTGTTTAGTCAAAACCCGATCGATCTGACACGATTTAGTTAAGTTATTATGCTAACAAAAAAACTTTCTCAAATAGACCCATGGACAGGGTGGGGTGTGTCCCATCCACCTCAAAATCAATAGGTGTCATCTGGGAGACGTCCCCGATCAGAATCAGATCAAAACCCGATCGATCCGACACGATTTAATTGAGTTATCGTGCTAACAAGAAATTTTAATGCCGACTACAACGGCACACCCACAGACAAAATTTTTTAAAAACTTTTTTTTTATTTTTAGGCTGAAAAACGAAAAATAATTTTTTTTATTTTTCTTTACACGATTACATTACTTTTTCGCTAGTATAGTTGGGTGCGGAAAAGTAAAATGAATTTTCGGATTTTTTTAACATATTTAACATACCATTACATAAGCGCATTTCTGTCTATTACCATATTATTACATATTTCACTGAAGTTTTAAGAAGGTACTTGATATATTGAGTATGTTAGTTCTAAACAAACTGAGATGAATCGATATTCTACTTTAAGTAAATTTCTTTCTATAACTGTAAAGCATTCGCCAGGAAGTAATCACACAATCAGTGTTTATCTAATATTTCCGATATAATTAAGGAAACTAAAGACAAACGCTTACTCATTACACTCATTCCGATCAGTGTACTCATATGAATTATTCAGTAATACATTCGTGTTCATCCTTTCCTATTCTAATTGATTGCAGGTAATGTGGTGTTAATAGGGGTAGTTACTTATTACGTCGAACAGCGAGGTGTGGCAATTCCCATCGTGACTGTCAAATGTCGTCGTTATGTTTCGACCTCATCAGTCATACCGGCCGCAATAACATCCACAATAATGTGCTTCATAATCGATAAAAGTTGTGTTTCTAAATTATACTTTAATGACTGTTGTCAGAATGTCCTCAAGAAGAGCTTTTCAGTGTAGATAAAATTCTCTATATTTACGAATCAGACAAATATAACGATTGGAAATGTTTATCCTAACATTCTCCGAGGCTATTGGAATTGTAGGAAGGGAAGTTAAATATCTTGTTGAATGTGTTGCCGAAAGACAACACACTCAAAGGGGTTTTGGGAAGTTTGCATTTATTTTTTAAACATGTAGCCAAATATCAGTATCATTTTCAAGACTGTTTACAAAAGACTGATCTAAATAAGTTTTCTGAATACTGCATGAATCTATTTAGAGATATGTTGTCACCAAAATACTGCTTCATTTATATTGTAAGTAGATACAAATTTATTTTCTCCATTAGACAAAAGATGATTTATATAAGACCTTGTTATTATTAAGCAAAATTACAATTGGAAGAAACAAATGTATATTTAACAAAATATAATAAAAGTTTTAACCATTTAATCGTTCAAGAATTTTAATCATCTCCCGATGATGCCAACGAAACGCACACCGAGAAACTATTTTTCCGAACATCTTTTGGTGTTCCTGGAAAACTTTCAATTTTTGTTGCTGAATCGAAGGTTTCAGCCCCTTCCCGGGATAAAAAAAAAATTCTGTAAAATATGCTTTCATCAAACAAATGCTGAAACTATTCAGTACTTCTATTCATTTATTATAAAAATACTAAAATACGATAAACATCAAACGTTAAAATGGAACATCTAATCTGAAACAAGGCATCAGTGAGAATTAATTGTTACATACTCTCAAAAAGCAGTCATTGTTAAAAATTGCATAAACTACAACTGTGCAAGATTTGCTTTAATGCAAAACAGTTCAATGTGTTGCCTTGAATATACACAATTTTGGTTGTAGATCCCATCCCACATTATAGGAATCTACAACCAAATTTATATTCATAGATTTGCTTAATTTGATTCTGGGAAAAATCAGAATTGGTCCTAAATGATATTTTTTGTTTTGTTCCGTATAATTATTCTCGGTCCTTTTATAGCTATGTATGATTTATTACTGATTTAATCTGAAATTGATTATGCAAAAACAAACTTTTTTTAGTTGATCAGTTTAATGAAATATTAAAATCCAAATATAGTTAAACAGAACATTTTAGAACGAACGAACAAATATATAAGTGTACAGTATTTCATTTAAACTGTTATAAAACTTGGAAATACCCTTAATAATGTTGATAAATATACAAATAAATACATTGTAAACTATTTTTAAAAGACGCTTCATTTAGACGTTTCTTCTTGGTGTACATAAAATATTATTTTATAAACAACGATTAAGTTAGCGAGGACGATCTATTCAACTAAAGTATTTTTGCTTTTCTGACACTTCCGGTTATACCGGAAGTATCTATCAACTTCCTTATTTTAAATAGAACACTCAGTATATTATTATACACTGCTGATTTTAAGTGAACTTTCTTAACAATTCCCTATACTTATCTTCAGCAGTTTTTGAGATATTTTAATTTTTTGAAAAAATTAGGTTTTGTAGTATCCCATTGGAATGCTTGTCACTTATTCAAAACAAAAGTTATAGTAGCAAATTTTGGGCTGCTATTAGACGGACTATTAGCTTTCAGGTGATATGTAGTTTGATTTTTTATTATTTACAGGGTGTCCAAAAAATTGAGTTCATTCTGATAAACTTCAACTGCTCAAAAGTTAATTTTCTTAAATGGAACACCCTGTATTTTATTGCTTTCTGTGATGGAGAATTAAGTGATATTTCAATCTGTATTAGGATTCCCTATACCTATCTGCTACCGTTTTCTTGCTATCG
This sequence comes from Rosalia funebris, assembly GCA_037954035.1. Classification (NCBI taxonomy): domain Eukaryota; kingdom Metazoa; phylum Arthropoda; class Insecta; order Coleoptera; family Cerambycidae; genus Rosalia; species Rosalia funebris. The sequence goes on from JAZFAV010000006.1 coordinate 25,091,283, forward strand.
AGGTATTTTTTATTCGATACCATAGTTTTCCATTTTATAAATTTACTTCTGACCAGCGGGCCATGAAAATAATACGCATTGTTTTAATTGTCAATGTAAACATCAGAGTAGATGTCAAAGTGAGAAATCTTACATAGTATTATAAATTATAACGTGTATTATGGAAATCCAACAGGAATATTCAAATGAAGACATATTAAATTTATTTTTCATTCATGGAGAATGTAAAAAAATTATTGAAAGGACTTGTCGTTTGTTTAACGAAATATATCCACATTTACGGCCTTTAAACAAAACTGCTTTCAAGAGAATTGAAGCAAATTTTAAACGATTTGGAACTGAAGTTACTAGAACACGCCCCAAAGATGTTACTGGTGATGAAGGCAACCAAGTAAATGTCTTGGCATATTTCAATGCAAATCCACATACGTCGATTAGAGCTGCTTTTTACTTACTAGAACTAGATCTTACTCGTCAATACAGAGAATTCTGGAAAAACATAAAATGCATGCTTTTTCCATTTTAAAACTGCAAGCTCTCCACCAAGGTGACGAGGTACGACGTGTGGCATTCTGCGAAAGCATTTTATTAAAAACGCAAGAAGACCCACATTTTTTGAACAAAATTATTTACACCGATGAGTCAAAATTTAACAGAGAAAGGATAATAAATAGGAGGAATTGTCATGTTTGGGCAGAACAAAATCCATGAATGGTGCGTGAAGGTAACTTTCAAAATACATTTAGTTTTAATGTTTTTTGTTTGATGATGGATAATCGTGTGTGTTTTGAAGTGTATGATGAAAATTTAAATTCTCGTAAATACCTAGAAATTCTTAGAACGGTGGTTTCAAATTTCTTGGAAAATTTGCCACTAAATATTCTAAATACGTGTTGGTACCAAATGGATGGCGCTCCAGCCCACTCAACCCATGAAGTTTACCATTAGTTAACAAATATGTTTGAAGATCGCTGGTTTGGGCGTAATGGTCCGGCTCTATGGCCTCCCAGATCACCCGATCTAACACCTCTTTTTTTTATGGGGCCATATCAAGAGTAAAGTCTACTCAACGCCCGTCAATACCAGATATGACTTATTACATCGAGTTAGAACTGCCTTCACCGAACTAGATGAAGGAATGATATTGAAATCTACGACCGTTGAGATTAATAAACGAGTTTTTTGTGCTTAGAACACAATGGACGGCACATAGAACAGTTGTTACACGAATAAGACCCAATTGTTAACATTTAGTTATTATTGTTATTATGTTTTATTGTTTAGGCTAATGTAAGTTCCAAATCGTTTAAAATATGCTTCTTATTCATGATGATTTTTTTTTGTTCAATAATTTTGCACCATTTTTTATGATAAAGAAATATATATAAATGTTACGTTGTTTTAATTTTCATGGCCCGCTGGTCAGAAGTAAATTAATAAAATGGAAAACTATGGTATCGAATAAAAAATACCTCGATAGCAAGAAAACGGTAGCAGATAGGTATAGGGAATCCTAATACAGATTGAAATATAACTTAATTCTCCATCACAGAAAGCAATAAAATACAGGGTGTTTCATTTAAGAAAATTGACTTTTGAGCAGTTGAAGTTTGTCAGAATGAACTAAATTTTTTGGACACCCTGTAAATAATAAAATGTCAAACTACATATCACCTGAGAACTTAGTAGTCCGCCTAATTACAGCCCAAAATTTGCTATTATAACTTTTGTTTTGAATAAGTGACGAGCATTCCAATGGGATACTACAAAACTTAATTTTTTCAAAAAAATTAAAATATCTCAAAAACTGCTGAAGATAGGTATGGGGTATTGTTAAGAAAGTTCACTTAAAATCAGCAGGGTAATTCAAAAATGTAATAATATTACTGGGTGTTCTATTTAAAATAAGGAAGTTGATAGCTACTTCCGGTATAATCGGAAGTGTCAGAAAAGCAAAAATACTTTAGTGGAATAGATCGTCCTCGCTAACCCCTGATTCCAAATTTTATAAAATGAATTCCAATGGGAAGTTCATAAACTTTTAATGAACGAGTTAGCTGAATCACCCTGTATATATATATATATATATATATATATATATATATATATATATATATATATATATATATATATATATATATATATATATATATATATATATATATATATATATATATATATATATATATATGTATTGAAGTAATGAATTTCCAAAGCACATAGGTAAAATTATATTATGCACATGGCGTGTCTACGTATGTCAGGTGAATATTTATTGGTACATTCACATAGTTTGGGTTCATGCCAAATCACTAAAATGCGCCTGGTTATCTATCCACCACTGAATACTTATAAGATTATATCGAAACACTAGGCTATCATACTAATTGGCCATATTGCATATCGAGTTGCATACGTCTGTCATGTCCTAAATACGATAATTTTTTATTGTTCAATGCGGCTTACGACTTATCACATTTGACGCGAATGAGTGGATTACTGATGATAAAATATATACAATTACCCAGATATAAAATCTGAAGTTAAGTTCAACGACCGGCGCTTTACTCCGCTGTTTCACAGCTAAACTTTTTCACTGATGGGTCTTACTTAAAAAAATAATTAAACCTCGAAAAATAACGCGTAAAGACAACCGTAAATATTTATATTGTATTATTTTCAAAGGTTTGTATAATTTTTTAATAATAAGATACAATTTCTCTCAATTTCAACTATCTTTCTTTTCTACTTTTAATTTATCATTAGCTTTGCTTATTCCATTATAATTTTCTTAACAAAAAGTTAAGTGTTGAATACAAAATTCGTAAATGGAGTAGAAATTAGTTTTGTACAAAATATCACTTAGTAAAATCACTTGTTTATTTTTAAATGGTAACAGTTTAAATAAAATCTTTATTAAAAGTAGGATAGCTACTGAGTAATTTAAATATAAAAAACAACCAAATCCACAGATTTTTACTTTTCCGCGCTCCACTATACGCGGAAAAGTAATGTAATCGTGTAAAGAAAAAGTGAAAAAACTAAATTTTTTTTGGGTTTATTTTTCGTTTTTCGGGCTAAGAATAAAAAAAAAATAGTTTGTAAAAATGTTTTGCTGTGTGTGTGTCGTTGTCGTCCGCATTTACGAGTATTCTTGTTAGCACGATAACTCTAAATCGTGTTGGATCGATCGGGTTTTGACTGATTCTGATTGGGGACGTCTCCCAGACGACACCTATTGATTTTGAGGTGTATAGAACAGTCTATCGTGTGCATGGGTCATGAGAAAGTACAATGGTGGTTTTGAGAATTTTTTTTTGTTAGCACGATCACTCAATTAATTCTTATCGGATCGATCGGGTTTCGGCTGATTCTGATTAGGGACGTCTACCAGACGACATCTATCGACTTTGAGGTGGATACGATACACCCCACCCTGTCCATGGGTCATGATAAAGCACGATGGTGGACTATTTGAAAAAAGTAAAACTGTCGTATAAAACACATATTCTGCATTTATGTGGTTTATTTTTTCTCGGCCACTCAATTTCGAGATAGAGATGTTCTACGTGCGAAAGTCCGTTTTAAGTTTTAAAACTGTTTATTACATTTAAATTACTTGCACTGTGTTGTACTTATTGTATACAACAACCCTTTTGAGGATGGATGAATCATTGGTTTACCCTGCAAAGGTGTTATTGAATTTGCATTGGATCGGCTGTGAAATTTTAAAGGAAACTCTAAACATCTTAAAAATGAAGCAACAACAAATATCATTCAGTCATTAGAATATATAATAATTATCACCATAAATTTATATCAATATCTTTTTGTTCTATATTTTCAATCATCTTCAGACTTCATAACATTTTTTTAAAGTATTGACAGGGAGAGTCAATTATCGATTGGCAATCGATTAAATTATTATATTTTTAATTGTTATATTTTTAATATATTACGTTCTTATCAAATGTATGTAAGTAATTTATATTTATTAATTTAAATAAATGATACTTTATGAATTTACGATTATCGTTATACGTGTTTATTTGAAATACTCTGCACTTGTATAGTTGGTTGCTGATATAGCCACAGCAATATGTATATATATATATATATATATATATATATATATATATATATATATATATATATATATAAATATATATATATATATATATATATATATATATATATATATATATATATATATATACATATATATATATATATATATATATATATATATATATATATATATATATATATATATATATATATATACATATATATATATATATATATATATATATATATATATATATATATATATATATATATATATATATATATATATATATATATATTAGCAGGTTATTAGCACAAGTCACTTGTTAGATTAAGTTTTAGTATAATAGTAATAAGGAAACATAGTAAGACATTGGGAAATGAACTACATAATAGGATAGGCAACAATTTTTCTATTTCTTATTTATTATACATTTTAAATTTCACATTTAGTTCTTTTAATTATATAAAAATCAAACATAAATTGGCGAGGAACCGACTCCTGTGTTAAAGTCTACACAAAAAAGTTAAGTAAACAATTTATTCTATAACATTAAATTTTAATATTTATTGTATACAGTATATACAGTGTTTCACTAAAAGTTCACATGAATTAATGATTGCTTATATATATCATGAAAATCACAGTCATAATGTTCTACATTTACTATGAAATAAATTTACGATATTGTTATATAAAGTCTTTGCAGGAACTAGCGAAAAGCGATCCAAATTGAAAATGATCCAAATGATCCAAATCAGTAAATTTTATATTTAATGTGCTATCCAGAATTTAGTTTATTTGAATGCTAATTGAATATAGGAATGCCATCAAAGAAAATTATACTTTATATTAAGACTTTTTGTAGTTGGTTGATGGGGATTTAATCGATTGCCAATCGATAATTGACTCTCCCTGTCAATACTTTAAAAAAATGTTATGAAGTCTGAAGATGATTGAAAATATAGAACAAAAAGATATTGATATAAATTTATGGTGATAATTATTATATATTCTAATGACTGAATGATATTTGTTGTTGCTTCATTTTTAAGATGTTTAGAGTTTCCTTTAAAATTTCACAGCCGATCCAATGCAAATTCAATAACACCTTTGCAGGGTAAACCAATGATTCATCCATCCTCAAAAGGGTTGTTGTATACAATAAGTACAACACAGTGCAAGTAATTTAAATGTAATAAACAGTTTTAAAACTTAAAACGGACTTTCGCACGTAGAACATCTCTATCTCGAAATTGAGTGGCCGAGAAAAAATAAACCACATAAATGCAGAATATGTGTTTTATACGACAGTTTTACTTTTTTCAAATAGTCCACCATCGTGCTTTATCATGACCCATGGACAGGGTGGGGTGTATCGTATCCACCTCAAAGTCGATAGATGTCGTCTGGTAGACGTCCCTAATCAGAATCAGCCGAAACCCGATCGATCCGATAAGATTTAATTGAGTGATCGTGCTAACAAAAAAAAATTCTCAAAAGTCCACCATTGTACTTTCTCAAGACCCATGCACACGATAGACTGTTCTATACACCTCAAAATCAATAGGTGTCGTCTGGGAGACGTCCCCAATCAGAATCAGTCAAAACCCGATCGGTCCAACACGATTTAGAGTTATCGTGCTAACAAGAATACTCGTAAATGCGGACGACAACGACACACACACAGCAAAACATTTTTACAAACTATTTTTTTTTTATTCTTAGCCCGAAAAACGAAAAATAAACCCAAAAAAAATTTAGTTTTTTCACTTTTTCTTTACACGATTACATTACTTTTCCGCGTATAGTGGAGCGCGGAAAAGTAAAAATCTGTGGATTTGGTTGTTTTTTATATTTAAATTACTCAGTAGCTATCCTACTTTTAATAAAGATTTTATTTAAACTGTTACCATTTAAAAATAAACAAGTGATTTTACTAAGTGATATTTTGTACAAAACTAATTTCTACTCCATTTACGAATTTTGTATTCAACACTTAACTTTTTGTTAGGAAAATTATAATGGAATAAGCAAAGCTAATGATAAATTAAAAGTAGAAAAGAAAGATAGTTGAAATTGAGAGAAATTGTTTCTTATTATTAAAAAATTATACAAACCTTTGAAAATAATACAATATAAATATTTACGGTTTTCTTTGCGCGTTATTTTTCGAGGTTTAATTATTTTTTTAAGTAAGACCCATCAGTGAAAAAGTTTAGCTGTGAAATATATATATATATATATATATATATATATATATATATATATATATATATATATATATATATATATATATATATACATATATATATATATATATATATATATATATATATATATATATATACATATATATATATATATATATATATATATATATATATATATATATATATATATATACACATATATATATATATATATATATATATATATATATATATATATATATATATATATATATATATAAGCAAACACACACACACGCACATATATCAAAGATGGCGTTGGGGGTGCTATTAGGAAAATAGTTTTTAAATGGCAACAGTTAGTAAGTACCACTTCATTTGTAAGCTGCTTCAAATATCTATTCAAATGTTTTAATATTCACATCTAACTTTTGACCTCTTAAAAATCTAGTAAATCTAATATTAGTATACCATACCATGAAACTTTCTTGATTACCATCTACAAATGCAGCAAAAGTATCCCCCCGTAAAAGTTAAAGGAGGTTCTTTTGATAAAAATCACATTAAAGATAAATTCTAGATTAATGGAAAACAATAAATTTAATTCACAAATAACAAAATTAATTTTAAAATGATTGCTCAAAATGTACACCTCCCTTTGTTGACAGTATAACATCCTGTTATAAAATATAGAACACAATTACTATGTACGTTGAATTATTTGACAGTCAATTTGACAATTTTCAAGTGACAAGATTATCAATCATCGTTAAAGACAATGACTGTGTAAAGTGAAATTGTCGATCATACGTTTATTTTAAATAAGTTTCATTTTAATTGCTCCCTCCACGGATTATAACTTCTTATCCGGTAACTCCTTACCTTAATTAAATATAAATTTTGTCACTGAGTTTAAAGTAGAGGGATGCACATTTGCCTATCTTGGAATACATCTTTCCTAAATTAAACAAACAAAATAAATATTAAACTCCCTATGTTAAAATAGTAAACAACTATAAATATTTGAGTAACGTATGTATTGAAGTAAAATTTAAGTAAATATATTCGTAAATAGTTTACATTTTCGAATTAAAATTATATTTTTATATATTTTTTTTAATTATACTATTTTGTACCATGTGATAGACGTTCAAAGTTATTAGTTATAATGCCTTCATTCTTGATAAACAGAATGTTAAAGTATTATGAGTTTACCATAATATTTAAATAAAAAAAAATACTATATATGTGTGATTTATATTTTAATACATCGACAAATAGATAGAATTAATCCTATAAACTTTTATTAATCGAATTAATCTGATTTTTTTTTATAAAAGTCTTGACTTATACCAACCCTGATTTTAGTATTAAATTTGGAATTAACATTAAATCTATTTTGTAGTTAACGAGAGATGACTTGGGTTATGGCTAGGTTGGGTTTAATTTTTCAACACATGTATTCATGATCAATTTAGTTTAGTATAAAAATGTATTTCTTATAAATTTTTATAATTTATTCATTAAGAATCTATGCTCGAGTTGATTCCTATTGCTTTCTAGGTATTAGCATTGTTCTTCTTAATGGAGTTAATGAGTACATGAATGACTCCAGCGGAATTTTCTGTCGTTTATTGCGCTACTGATATGAAAGAGACGAATTATATTTTGATAAAAATTAACGATAATTATATAATTTATCTAAGGTCTACTTATTTATCTGTCAGTGAACCAACGAGACCGTGATACGTTAATATCTTGGCAATTTTATCGTTTCACATCCAACAACAGACTAAATGTATAATGAAGCATATTTCAAAATATCATATTAGACGGAATGGGTTTGTCGTCTAATACTGTGTACCAATTAGTCAAAGCCAAAGTAGTAGCGAGTGTAAACAAGAAAATAGTAAAATGTAGCGTACGAACGCTGTTGTGTTTACTACCGATCTCGGAATAATTTATGCTTGATGATATGGCTTAAAATCTATTAAGACGTACTACGAGGCTCTGATTATTCTGCACCCCCAGACTTCTAATGAACGGTGCGACAATTTCAACACGTCTGTTAACACAACCTGAACATGAACGAACGTTATAAATAATTAGTCTGAGCAGCCACTTCTTATGATAAATTATGTATGGAAGCGACACCTTGACTTGACACCACGGTTAATAGCGAGATTCCCCTAACTTCCCCTCACAACTTCTCAAGGATAACGCGATTTGCCGTCTTCAACTTGGACACATCCTCATTAACATATTAGCAGCGATTGTGTAACCCGAGCATCACATACGTATGCCTTGGTGCCAGTCACAGCCTGCGCTGCTGACAGGGGCGCTGCATAGGGTCGTACGTTTCCAAATACATACTAATAACATAATGACTGTAATGAGTAATAACTTAACTGGTATGCCTTCCGACAGCGGCCAGACAAATGAGTATTGATTTTTTCATTTTTTTCATGGATGATACCGAGATTTGTCGATATAAAGCAGTGTGGGATAGTGTTGATGGGAATGCTCGTGCGGTAAATTGAGCCAATTTGGAGAATTAGGAGAACAATTCAGAGGCCGTAGACAGGCAAACGTTTACAACCTATGTTATTTTTACAAGTACAATACAGATTTCAGTCACAATAGTCAGATGGGTAATTGGCCACGTGGTATCCTGGTAGGTTTCATCGAGTCACAATATTTGCTGAGGCGATTTCCTGATAAAATTAAATTGTCGCATTGCTTGCTGAAATTCAGCAAATTCAAGCACGTACTATTAAGGAATAATATAATAAGTCACATTTTCGAGATGTTCCTCTGAAATATAGGTAACAGTATACATTTTTGGAGTTAATTATGTTCCGACCTCAAAATTGTTACGCTCTATATTATTCAGACGTATAATTACTGAAGAATTAACTCAATATTGCCTATATTTCAGGGAAATATGTCGATAGTGGATCATTACTTTTGAACCGCCTTCAGTTTTATATTCAAATGATAATATATTGAAATTTATTTGAAATATATAATATAATGAAATATATTGCATTTCAGAGAGAAATATATTTCTTTCCACATTCTTGAAGATATTTATCTTTTTTTTTTTAATTCGTGGATAGAAACCATTAAAGAGAATCAAAACTAGTAATGAAATAATATCCACTTTGATTCATCGCGCCCAGAAACGTTATTATTAGACGTTATATTTTCTTGTATTTGTTAACTCCTGAGTATTAATAGATACTAAGTGAATAAAGTGGGTATCGCAGTGAGACGACTAATTCTAGAATATTGTTCAGAAATATGCGGATTAGCGGTTAGTTTAGTTTCAAGACCACTGTAAATAACTCAAGCTGAAAAACTCAGAATGAATTCTTGAATAAAAAAAAATAGCTACATAAAGACATGCTATCTGGATAATATCGAGGGATTTCATAACTATATAAATATAATTTAATATCGATTTAATAGACGTATAAGTTTAATGAGGTTTGTCGGTAGTTAAAATGTAGATTTTACCATAATAAGTATGTAATAACAATTCATGTATTATATCAATTTATTTGGGCTGAATATTCAAGAAAAATCACGACTGAACTGTAGTCTAAAAACCAGTTCCACATTTTGCGGCAAATTCCTTCAGTTTTCTCAACATGCCCCTCCAATTTTTTATCAGTAAGTATCATCCAATTCTTATCAATTCAATAAATTGAAATGTTTTAAATTCCCCTTCAATTATTTTTACAGCAAATAACATGACAGCATATCAAATAAGATTTTCTAATAACTATTAAATAATTTTATTGCAAAGAGTTAACTGTAGACATTAGCGATAAGTAGTAATTTGTTTATTAAGATTTATTTCTTGTTTCCTTTATTTGGTAGTAGCCAAATGCATAGGACATCAAGTACGTACGTAATTTAGTACATTCATTTATTTGTGGGTCTGGAAACGTCTGACTTCTTTTACATTTTAAAATAATTGTTAATATAATGGAGACAATAATTTGTCTCCAGTGTCTTATGAATACTCATAATTTTACAGTACTTTATGTTTTTTAACAAGAATATCACAATATATTTCGTATTTCCAAGTACTGCAAGACTTTGAAGATTACCATGAGATAAGTAAACAATTTTACTTTTACTAAGATTTAAATGGCTTAGGTGTTTTAATATGCTATCATAACAATCTATTATTGTGTTGTGTTTATTGCTTCCAGTACTTATGTTAGCTGTCACAAAATAATTTTTTACTATGAACGATATTTTCTAATGATGCATTATTATTGAGTTTTTTCTACTAGTCTTATTAATAAGATTTAGTGTGCCAAAAATGCAGGTATAGTATACCACTCTGAAGTTTAGAACTAAGTCATTATGAACTATTACAAAATAATCAAATCTTTTTGAACGATATCCTCCAAAAGTGCATCGTTATTGAGTATGTTTCACTAGTTCTGTAAATAAGACTTAGATTATCTAGCAGTTCATTTTTCAAAAGATCGGTGACCTGGTAGGATGAAATAAAACTTGTACTTGCAAAAATAGCTTTAAACAGATTTAAAAGATGTTGTATAAGGGAAAATATGATTGTTAAAAAAAGCATGTGGTAGAGCTAGACGTAGCATAACTTTAAGTAAATAGAAGTTTTGAGAAAGTTATGTTTCATCACTAATACCTAATTTACCATTAGTGAAGTCTGGCGGAAAGTTATATACTTTCTCAGTTACCAACAGCAAGTCCGATATATACAAATATAACTTCTTTGTAACTCTGGTATCTTCACTGCCGAGCTGATAGGCTCTGAGTGTTGAGGTTTTTCACTAAATTGAAAAGTCCTTTGTGGATTTTATGAATTACTTTTTATTATTCATTGAGAAAAAATACACTTTTGACACAAGCCAAAACGACTACTTGTCTTACTTATTACACATGGCAACATAGAATAAACAAAAGCAAGAAGAGACACTATCGCGCCATCTATAGGGCACCAACTCAATTCAAATTAAATTTAACATATCACTTCAACACTGTCAGTACAACATACATATTTGGAGTACAATGGAATATGGAAATTTTAGTTATAACATACTCCCTAAGTTTTATTGAGGCTTTTTGTAAACCACTTACAGTAAATATTCTCTTGTTCAACAAATACTGGATTTAATCACTTGGCTTAATAGTATGCACAAGAAATCACTTTACATGGTGCACAAACCACATAGGGATAGAAGGTACTGAAAGAGCAGATGTTGCTGCTCGCGAAGCAGCAAATACCCAAGAATTTTGTGATGTTCTAGTTAGAAATAATTATTTTAAAACAACGACTGATTTTAAAATTAAACATGTATTTTCATTATAGTGGACCAGAACGAATTCAGTAAATATTGAAAATTATTAAGCCAGAAGTAGACAAATGGACTTTACCTCGCAATTCTTCAAGACTGGAATAAGACTTGATTACGGATAGGTCATACACACTTTACTTCTTTGCATATTGTGAGAGGAAAACAAATGTTAATATGCGTAATATGCCTAGCTTGTGATCAAACACCAACAGTAAAACATATTTTGTTAGCATGTATAAATACGCGCCATCAGAGAGAAACTTTGCACATACCTAATACATTTGAAAAATTTCTCAGCAATGAAAATATAAAAACCGAAAAAGTAATAAATTTTGCAAAGCGTACCAGTTTCTAAAAAAATATATAAAGAACATGAGGCGTAAAAGTGCATGATGTCAACAAATACATGATACAGCGCAGCAACTATATAGTTCATGCCCTGTAAATACAAAAAGACTTAAGATTAGACAGTAATTCTGGTTGAAATTGTGACATTTCCCAAGAGTCCTTCATAACACACATTTGCAGTTTATTATGTTTATAAAACCATAGCACAATATCAATCTGACTGCGCACGAGTTTGCAGTCATCCCAATCGTTCAGAAAAATTTTATGTCTTTATCAAAATTCTTCGACTGTTTTTAATCGCTTTTATTTATCACTTGTACTTTCCGATCCTCTTGTTCAACTTCAATTGGGAAATTATATGCATCAGATTATCTATAGAAGGGTATACCATAAACCAGTGAATGATATGGCGCACGAAATTATTCATTATATCAAAATATATTAACTAATTAATGCAATCAAATACAAATTTTAGGCGTATTTTTAAATGCTACAATTTTTCTTTGTGGCGAGTCGCCGCTGGCGCGCACATGAACATATTATGGATTACATATACTACAAATTTCAGACAACGGGACCACCTTCGGAATACATGTCGAAATTAAAAACGGATAACTATTCGCATATCAAAAATAATCCGGAAACGGATTATTTTTGATATGCGAATACGTACTAAGATGAATTACCATATTGTTTATGCGGATTGCATGTTCGACTATATTTTCGCTGTCCATCTACACATACATATGTACATCTCGTTTGATGTAAATTCAGAATGACCATAAACTGTAACGGTCTTGTCATTAACCACCCAAAGATATCAAGAGATTTTTGGTGGTGTCGAAGAAAACCTATTAAAGCTCCACAAGCTAAGACTATTCGTCATATTTTTAACAGATATTACGTACTATCTATGAAATATATTTCCTAATTTGCAACTATTTGTTGACATAAGAGAATTTAAGACTTCAGTATTGCACGGGGTTTGTTTTTTTGTACGGGACTCTTTAAGTAATTATTTTTCAATTGAAAATTATCTTGGTTAAAGGCGAGTTCTGGTCATTTACGTTATTAATTTTTTAATTGGCACAATCAAGCAGTTATGGTGAGATTTTTGCTAATGTAATCTTAAGCAATCTTTAAATTATGGCCTAATTATTTTATTACATTTAATTGTGTTATTAACCACAGAGTAGAAAATTTATATGGTTGAAGCCTATTTTCCAACTGGTGTAGTAGTTAACTGAATTTGGAAATAGGGTTTGTGTGTATGTTTGGACAATTTTTCTAGATATAGCAGTAATACCAAATTTGTATGCATGTTTTATGAGGTGTGTTGGTATTTAAAAAAACTGGATCTGTGATTCATAAAAGAGAAACTGACAGATCAACTGTTTGTACAGACAAAATTGCTAAAGAATTTCATCAACACATGGAACAAGATTCTATAAAACCTTTTGTAAAACATTGCTAATATGCCTACTATTGTTCCATCCAATCTCAATTACACCCTCACAAAATTGATTTTTGGATGGTAGATTCTTGCAGAAGTATATTGGGTCCATTTTAATTTCAACATCAATGCAAAGCGACACAGAAATAACATTTTGTTTTCGTTCAATAAATACATGATGATGAACTTTAGCATAACTATATTCAGAAAAGCGGTATAATAAGCACATACGACATAATACTATACCTTCTCTCCGCGAGTTTTTTTTCTATGACCGGCTGATTGAAATGATTGAAATTTGTACACAAAAATTGAGTTTTCTTCGAAGTTTCTTTGTTTGACCATTATAGATTATTTTGTCTCCTTACTTACAAAATAGGATTTTTCGATATTGGAAAGGACTTAAGATTTAACACTGCCATATTACCATACGTAAGACCATATGCATTTGATCAGGCTGAAGACATTTTCAACATTTTTTCTTTGTTTTTTTTTGTTTATTAAAAAACGTATTATTTTAATTTTCAAACTAAAATAAAAATGAGAACTAAAATGATTATATATCTGGAATGAATAATTACTTATAATTACTTCGCAAATTATACACTTTAAAATAAATAAATAGAACAACAGGTTTTGCATTGGTCTAAATAAGAAGTTAATTTTGAGAATATAAAGTACTATTATGTTCTTCTTTGGTGTAGAATTTTTACTGTGCTCTAAATATGGGTTTAGCAGGGGTATACTTTCAGAATATTAAACCTGCTGAAACCAATTGCCTACATTTACTGTTTGTCGTGTCAGCGAACAGCTACCCGCTGGATCCAACTACGACAGGTTCGAAATAAAACAAATTAACACCAAAACACCTTTTTGGAACGAGCATATTAATTTTCACAACACACTTACAATAATTGACAACTTACTTGAATGACAGCAAGTACACTGCTACCAACTGCTAGAACTAAAATAACAAAACTACAGAATGTTTCTGACACTGTTGTTATTATTCAAAAATATGCTTATGAATGACTGATATACTCATATATATGCCAATAGTAATGTCAAAATGACAAAGGCTGAATCCTTCTGAATTTCTGGATAGATTCCGTGGCAAAATGGAACTTGGTGCCAATGTTTTGTCATTAATTGCAGGTGACACCCTCAAGGCAGATTCATGGTCTATTTATTGATTGGTCAAAATTAGAGACTGGCCAAATAACTGCCCTGAGGAAATTACCTGCAATGGGACACGAGACGTTGGAATTAAGTTTTAGATCGACACAGGATTGACGAAATTAAAAAAAAAAATAATTAATCGAATGAGCAAATGAAAGTTTCTAGTCTATATTAAGAAACATTTTTACTCCATAATTTAAACATACTTGGGTATTCTATCAATTATTGGCTTTAGTTCTAGAGATGATATATTCATTTCTCGAAGGAACTGCGGAAGAAAAGATTATATAGATCATATTCTGGTTTATGCACATTTAACTGAAAATAGCTCATTTTACACTCATCCAAGATGCACTCATTATAAATAATTAACTCTTTACTCCCTAGCATTACGAATGCTAAACTAAACGGATAATTAACGAGCTGTTCTCTTCCAGCCTGCTAATTTGCTAAATTACAGCTATCTAGATTCGCGTTTCCATTGTAATCCTTTATCCACTTATTCATGCGAAATTGTAAAATTTTATTTAATCACGCCCATGTTCATCATATTCACAGGTGTGTAGTCACAGTGCATTTATACAATATACCGACACTTCCCTATAACACTTCTAAATAACTACTTTGTATTAATTGGGATGCGATTAATAATTCACTTACTAATGCAATATGAAATAAAATGTTGTTTTAACTAACTTTATAATTAACCCAAATGTATTAGATTCAACAACACCAGCATTCGAAAATAATTATTGTTCAATTGTTTACAAAAAAAAAAACATTTCCTTTCAAAATATTTTGTTTTCTTTTGTTTTGCAAAGCAAATTGATGAATGTTAAGAGCCGTTTACACGCTACGATAAATCGTAGCAATTTATCGTAACAATCGAATCGTCACGATTTATCATTGCGTGTAAATAGGACATTGTAGCGATTTATTGGAGTTGGAATTGGATTGGATGGTTGGTGCCGGCCAGCATCAATTTCTGCAGACGCAATGACTTCTTGTCCAATATTCATTGTCGACCGTGGTAGAACTCAGTCAGCTGTTGCGATGGAGGAAGTACTGTTGTGGTCTTTATATGTTATTTGTTTAGCGAGAAAAGTAAAAAAGTCACGAAAACCAAGAAGAAAGTGGAGTCGCCAGAGGTTTATATACATCATCTGCATCCGCCCCGGATTTCAACGAATTGTTGACTTTTGCTAGTTCCTTTTTATATACCGTACGCAATGCATTGATCTTTGTCACTATAGTGCTTCTGTCTACCGACGGATCAGACTCCTTGTATTTTTTAACAAGCTCTGCACACGCCAGATCTTTTTTATTTCTGTCGGAGTATTCTTTGCTCTTAATGAGCCACATGGAAAACTTCGATATAGTTCTATGAATTCACTCAAGAACTCACGAGGACTTTGATTGAAAACTGCCATAATCACTTGACCAAAAACTCATCAACAGAACAACGAAGAAAACACTACTTTTCCTATTTACAGCCAATGCTAAACTGTGTCAAATTGTAGCGATAGATCGCTGTTACTGTTTACACGTTCCAACCTGTCGTTACGATTCGCAGAAATTGATGCTGGCTGGCACAAACCATCCAATCCAATTCCAACTCCAATAAATCGCTACAATGTCCTATTTACACGCAACGATAAATTGTGACGATTCGATTGTTACGATAAATTGCTACGATTTATCATAGCATGTAAACGGCTCTTAAACAGTACTCACTCTTTCGATTTATTGTAACAATAAATTGTTACAATCACATCGTTACGATTTATCGTAGCGTGTAAACGGCCCTTTACAATTAAAGTGTCTCTATTTTTTAACGCCATTGATGTCAATATAAAGAGGTTTGAAAGATAAGAAAGTAATGAATTTAGTTAGGTAACTCATACTTGCTACTACAATTTAGGAGAAACAAATTCTTATAAAGAATGCGATAATGTCGAGATATAAACAATGTGTAGCATATTAAGAAATATAAAAATAAGTTCTTTGGATCCATAAGTTTTATTTCATTCAGTTAAAAAATACATCCTTATTATAGAGCAGAGATTTTTAAACTAATAAAAAATATATTAATTCACATAATTATTTCTTTGCACTTTTAAAGCAATCCATTTACCGTTTTAAAACATGTATTTCATTGACTCTATTGAAAGAAGGAATTTCTTTAAAGCAAAGGCATTCTTCAGTGTACATAAAATTGTTTGGTACAAAATACTTTGTATGAGATCCTAATGGAAAATAGTATGTAAAAGCGAATATATGTAGGTATATGATAGCGAGACAATTTTCTTGAACAACTGGAGGTAACTGTTTTCGTGTGAAATGTTGAGTCAAATTTTAGCACACGAGACACCTTTCCATCTTTCATTGAGTTTCATTGATGGTAAGGTAAACTTTATGTGTGATATATAAATATAATTCATGTGAATTCATTATTATTTATCGTTCGTTATTATTCGTATCGTTATTACTCATATCGTTATACTCAAATGGGCGAGGAATAAGGGAAAGGAAGTATAAAGAAATAAGCATTAGTTGTATATCCCTTGCAGTATATTCAATTGGACGAGGAATAGGGAAAAGAAAGTATTAAAAAATCAAGAATCAGTTCTATATCACCTGCATTCTATAACCCTAGAAAATATATGTGTTATAATTTATTATTATATATGTTGTTATCACTAAATTATAATAGTACTTGTTATATTCTTATAGTGCCAAGTTTTTTCTATGCAAATAACGGAGGTAATTCGAACTTTCTATATAAACAACACACACACATATACCACACAAAAAGTATATTTTCAATGGCATACAAATTCTGTAAAGGTGAAGATACATACAATATATTTTAACGAAAATATTTACTCTTAAAATAGAACTGTTGTATAATATTGTTTGTACAACGTTTGTATCCATTCATGAATAAAATATGCCTTCGAAGCATGTATGATAATATATGGATTCGAGGAAAATTGATAGTTGAATTAGTCCAAGAATCTACAATATATACAAGATGAATAATATTTCTTCAAATTATGGACCTATTTAGAAAAATATACCTACTCCCAGAGATTTCTACTAAACTTATTATATTTTTTATATTATACTACCTTTCCTTGTGGAGGGTTCTTCAAAATGTAGTGCACTACACTACTTCTTCGTCTATTCTTACCTGAAACAAAATCAAGAATCAGATATTTTTATACAACAAACAAATATCTTATGCATATATTTTGATATACATATGTGATGTTTATTAAGTAAATATTAATTATGTGCACTGAAAAAATATAATAAATCTGACGTCTTAAATATAAGTTTGAGATTGATTCATGAAAAAAAACCGTTTTTTTTATTTACTACTAAATTATTTATGAACATCCGACATGGCCCACTATTTATGGATATTTTATAAATAGTCTATGACGAATTATATAGATAAGAAATTTTATCAATTTAATAACTGTATGAAAAAGGAATGTTAATATAAAAAATGAGATCACAACTGCATTAGAATCTTACACATAAATTGAGTAACAATTATCAATTTGTCTGGTGCTTTTGTCATAAACGAAAGTGTCTAATTAATAATTACGAGCACATTAATAGATATGTATCTAGATTGAAAGTGTGATCAGTCGTAATTGACCTTATACATGGATGTCTGAATACCTAAAGTGCGAAAGTATGTAATATAACTTTAAAAAAATATTTATATTGCTAATGAAACATGAATTACTTATTAAACATAAGTACAACAAGAAATAAAACAATCACATTTAATAAAACAGTCCAAATATGGCGTATCCACAGATATTCCGTTTTCCTTCTGAAACACTATAAAAATGGGAATTGCTTCTCAATATTTTTTTACTCTTATTGTCTCTTTATTTTTTTTTTTTTTTTTAGTTTAACTATAAATAAGTATGTTAAGTTGTATTGTAATTTTTGGCAACAGTATTGTTATTAGTGGTAAAGCAGAGTTACTTATATTGAGATACTGTTAGAAGAAAGTATTGTTAAGAAAATTATAACACTGACTTAGTTTTCCACAAAACACCGAAACACTATACGCGCACTAAACTACACTCGACGCGCGTTTCGCCAACAAAGTTGGCATCATCTGGCGATGATTAACACTCACCATACAACAGTGTCACAAAATTGTAGATGTCATCAAGAAATCAATGGAAATAATCAGTGCATTGTACCGCAGTGTTTATAGATGTAAGCCAGGCTTTTGGCAAAATCTGGCATGTAGGTTTACTATTCAATTTACTTGGAAGGAACATATATGTATACAAAAAGAAATTAACATAAAAATGAAAGAAATGAACTGATTTGATTGGAAAGTCGAAATTATCAATAGAAAATAAACTATTTCCATATAAAACAATAGTTATACCCATTTAGACCTAGGGAGTAGAACTCTTGGACCGTACAACTAAATCACATATTATTATCATGCAAAGCGCTCAATCGAAGGTTCTTCGTACCAAACAGACACACTCTGGTATGTTTTAAACCACACGTTACATACAGACTTTAATATGCCCTATGTAAGCGAAGACATCAAATACCGTAATCGCCATCTAAAACTCGAAGCATATCCCAACTTCCTCTCAGAAATACCATTACATCCAGTTGAGAACCGAGGATTGAAGAGATGTTGGCCATCAACCAAATTAAATAGAACTTAAATAGAAAGTGAAGTACCTTCGTTGGATTTGCGCCTCTCCAAGTGATGAGTGCAAGAACCTACTCCTTGTACAAGTTAACACACTAGTTTGAAGATTGTATGGTATCTGATTATTAATAAAGTAGAAAAAAACAATAAAAATACTGGTACAAATTGAATGCTAAAATTTATTTTATAATATTAAAAATCTAAAAGACTTTTTTAAATACAGTACTTAAGTGTCTTTAAATGCTTTTAAGTTAGTAAGAAACGTTATTTTCTCCCCTTTACTTGCCCACAATGAATAAATAATTAGGCCTAAAAGAAAGCTGATTCTGGTCGTAGTTCAGGCAAGGAGCCCTATCATTGTCGGCAATCACGGCAAAAATGTAATAAAACAACATTTTAGATAAGAGTTAGTTATCCGGTCAATGTGGCAGTTTGATTTCTTCGAAGAAAATTTTCAGCAGAACAAGATAGTTGAGGAGAACGTTTTATTGCCACAGTCATATAGAATTTTCAGAAATAGCTGCGGAATAAATTAGCTGACAGGAGGTAACTATACAGTTCGGGCGATTTGTTAAGAAAATTAATTGAATCTCAACCATAATCAATGGTAAAGTAGTTATGAAGCTGAGATACTCATACTCAAGAATATAACTAGAACTATTAATAAGTTAAAATAGTCCATCCACTAACAAGGACCCATCGTAATCCAGCATAGTGTAAAAAAAGTTATAAGTAATCTTGTATAGTGTAAAAAAGGTAGTAAGTAATCACACCCTGTACATTTATAAAAAAAACCGTTTATTTATTTCTTTCCTCGAACAAAAAAGAAATAGTTTTACGAAGTACAGGATTTGCTAAAATTGTTTAGATCTAATATAACTGACTGACATTGATATGATATAACTGACTAAAACTGGCTAGTCTCTAGCTAGTACAATCTTGGATGCAAGTTAAATTTCCATAACCCTCATTTTTAAAACTCGACATTTTTGTATATCGCGAAATTGTTTGCGGGCATTACCTAGGCGTATTCTGTGTAATTCTTTATAGGTAATTCGAATTTCCTTAACTCGAAAACTTTTAGTGAGACCTAGAGGGTTCCGGTTACACCGACAAAATAATGTATCTGTTCATTTACGAAAAAAGTACGCACTTGTTTGATCTTCACTTGTTCAATATAACTATGACAAATTGTAGCCAAAGTAATGCATTATACCACAAACTGTTTGCAAGTTTAGCCAACACTATATTCTTTATTTGGACAAATTTTATTTATCAGAAATATATTTATTCATTGTAAAATTTTTGTCCACCATAATTGGAAACTTAATAATTTTTGTTTGTTTGTATAGTTTAGTCTATCAACGGGTATTTTTTGTTTAGAAGTACAAAATATAATTTTACGTTTAACAAATTCTGTTTGATACTAATTTGATTGTTCTGTTCATCTGTCGCCCTCTCTAACATATTAAAATGATTATTCATTTATAAGAGTACCAGAATCTAGGTATCCATGAGCACCGAGATTCATAAGATACGTTATGATGGATGGCGTTTATATTGCACTGGCTTGAGATAGCTATAATTGGTATAGATAGGAGGCCGTGGGAGTACCTCCTATGATGCTGAAATGATGAAATGAGTGAATTTTTTTATCATACGGGTTATTTATAAGTAAATTCATCATATTTTGGCGTAATACTGTAATTTAGTTACATATGTAGAATATTACCGGTACAGAATATTACCGGTACGTATTTCTTATCTTTCTTTCTTTATATATTTCTGTCATTATAGTACATACAATGGAATATAATTTATAAACAAAAATTAATAAAAAGAAATTATAGGAAAATAGGTGTTACGACAAAGGTTTACGAGAGCAGCATAGATAAACTATCATCAACTGAAATATGTATATGAAATTGATTTTGGTACCTAGTAATTCTTGATTTATTTGATATCAATCTCAATATTTTATTCCAAGGGTACATTTGTGCTACAAAACAAATTGATTCAGGCATCGCTGCTTAAAGAAATAACATTTATTTAGTACACGAGATGTGTTTCTTACAATAAATGGGAATAAATAAACCCTATCAATATGTTTCCACTCATCAGGGTTTGCTAATGTTTTGTTAATTAGTTATTATTTATTTATTTGATCTAAAATCAGTATATATTTGTCATAAACCTAGCCCATTACGAATAAATAAATAGTTCTCTCAGTGTATAGAAGTTTCGTATTTCTACGTACTGTACCTATGAAATGTTAATACAAGACTTACAAACCAATTCGGATTAGGTACAACAAATTCAGTAATATAGTTGAAAGTATAGTAATTCTCTATATGAAGAAGTTACTTCATATTATGTAGTTCATTACAATCTCTTCAAACTGGAAAACCGAACCGGCAATCAAGTCGTATAATTTTATCATAGTAAAAACCTTCATCGAGTTTGATTCATCGATATTTATTCTAAATTGTAAATTATTCATAATTCGTATTTTTACTTTACTAGGTGTAGATTATCTGAACTAGTTAACATCTATCAAATATGACCATTTATTTAATTTCCGTGTTATATAAGCAACAATTGCTGGTCTTTTTAGTAAATTTTTATTTTTAGGTAAATATCCTGCAAAAATATGAGAGTATATACTTATTACTTATATACTTACTTATTAATATTATACTTATATATTTTTAAATACTTCTTTTAAATAAATGCATTATTAAATATTGTGAATAGACCATTTCTAATTTTGTCAGTATGTGCTTGATAAGATACATGATAACAGCTCTTACTGGACTTTTGATTTGTTATAATCTTGAAGTCTAATGCCTCATGCAGTTTGAATATTTGCGTAATTCATTAGAGTTAAAACGGAATAGTGAATAATTACACACGTCATTTTGTTTAATATCCACCTAAAAGGTCTAAACGTACAGGAAGTAGGTCACTAAAAATACATGTTATATATATACAACCAAATAAACAATTTTGGGGGTCAAACCCACTGGTTAGTTACAGGATTGTAACTAACAGAATGAGTAGAATAGTAATCCTGCTTTGCTTGTGGGTACTCTTCATGTTACACGTTTTTCGACTTCAAACTATGGAAACATGTCTATCTATATGCGATTACCTTCCAATAATAATGTGTAGATGTTTTGCTTTTATATCTAAACCATATATTCAAAACGTATATCTACGTATCTGCCATGGATACGTACAAGAGGATATATGGGATATAGACAAAATTTATTGCATATAGCACTACATACTTTTGTTGCCCGATAAACTGGAACTGCTCAAACTAATATAGCTTGTTCATCGTTAATCATAAATAATGTTCCTAAAAATTGTTCTATTTACTATGATAAAAGTTTTTGTGGACTTATCATCTATTTGCTATGATCAAATACTTGGTTAACATACTGACTTCTTGGATGTAGTATGAGTCTCACAGTCGACAGAGAACTGGAAATGCATGTTTATGCATTATGAACATAACAAGTGTCCCACGACTAATTTTTATTTAAAATGAATTTCCTTTTTGTATTAATAGCAGAAGATGCGAGACGAAGATGGACGAAATACCATTTACCTTGTTTTTGGATGTGTTTACCTGAAACTAGGTCCATTTTATTAAAGATCTATATTTCGTTGGGAAACAATGTATGTTAAATACACCAGGTGGTGAGAAGAATAATGGTAAATGACTATTCACTATACATTTAGTGGTATTATTAATAAGAAATATTGAATTATATATTATTTGTGAAAAACCTAAATGATACCACTTGAAATGAACTTCAATTGAGGATTCGCCATATATTTTATATATAGGCATATCCTAATTTCCAATATAATCAATTTTTAATGTCACATAACAATTTGCTACATCATTATAAAAGTACATGTAGCAAATTTTCATCGATTAAATGTAAATTAACTATAGCCCCTGCCATCATTTATATAGACATGATTTAAAAAGAATCAACCCCCCGCCTCGAAGTAATCTGAACACCAGACCCATGTTATAATACGCCAGACGACGGATAAATTATTTGCAGATTTCCAGAACTATCAAGAAACTTGAAACATAGAGTTCTATTAAGTATCAGGTAGCGGTGTAGCTCTTCCCCGATTAGGCGGCTCCATAGAACATATAGCCATATAAGAAGGGTTGGTGTTACGATGCCGTAAGGAAGAAAAATGATCCATTAATCTGAAAACTCAAAGTCTGGGTGGCGCCCGCAGTAGTCTGAGGGCGAACAAAAGACTGTGAAGGCGCCTAGCGTCGGCGACCTGCTGAGAGAGGCGCCCCCGCTAGGTGTTATATACAGGTTAAGGTCGTACTTCTGCACGTATTTTGCGACAGCCGAAATTCGACGTAGTTACCTTTTATATTCGCTTGGTCACGATAATCCGTGATACGGTTTCTTACATTACGTTTTAAATAATGTTCTTAACGTTTGCTCTATTCATCGGTTTTATTAACTTATTACGCAACTCATGAAAATTGTATTTTTATACAACTGAAAATACATATAAATGAATTTTGCGATGAGTTAACAAAAGTATTTGACCCATTTTTCTCTTAAGGGAAGAAAACAAAGGCATCTATATGAGGATAGATGGAAACCGTTATCAAAGTTGTTTCCACCAATTAAATAGTTTTAGATCTGATATGAAAGGTAAGAAGTCATAGTAGTCAATATCAGAAGACATTTATTAAGAGTCTATTTCAGATATTTCTTGATATACCTATAATTAACGTTTATATATTAAGTATATATTGTAGCGTGTTGATGTAATAATAGATTGAGCGATATTCTGACAGTAGGCGAAGAGTTACGTAATGATGATTGGAAATAGAAATTACCAAAAAAAAAAAGGTATTATTCCAGTAAGTTGATGAATATATCTTGAAATTAAATGTGGCTGATGTGTGGAACTCTTTAAAAGATTTATTAAATACCAACAAAAAGATCAATGACTTATTTTTTATACTTGAGCATCTAACAAATGTAGAAAATTGCAATAATCATTTTGTTACCTCTATTCTTAATCCAATTGCAAATAACAACACTGTTCACTTCCATAAAATCAATTAAATTAAATCATCGGTCTCCTTCTTACTAAGATTTTGTTCAATAAATGAAATTGATACTCTTAAAATTATCGGTAGTATAAAGAGCAAAGCTACTGGGACCTGTAATATCAATATGAGTAAACAAATCACAATAATATTGCGCCGCTCCCTTGCATCTCCGAAGCATACCTCTAGAGGCTTCGAAATAAAAAAAAATACGACGTTGTTCGCAAGCCTCGATTTACTATATATTGATTTGTCAAAATGCCGAAATTCGAACGAAAAGCATTTCGTACATCGACCTACAAATTTCGTGACACACACACGAAAACAGCCGTTTAGTAGAGATTTTCACATTGCATCTTTGTTTACGCTATTTATTGCCGTATAAAACATGCGTTATTAATTTTTGTTTCATTAATTCAGTCCTTCTTACCGATTGAAAAAAAGTCCATTCCATTGCCATATTAATTACAAATTAATTCCATTGCCAAAAAATATAAATCCCTTGACTTTAAATATTAGACCAATTAGTATCTTATCGATTAGTAACCTTATCGTCTAAAAGTGTAGACAAAATCAATTGAACTACAAATGAGTGATCATCTTAGCAAAAATAATATAACTCAATGTACATAATCGGAGTTTAGGTCTGGACATAGCTGTATTACTGCATGAAAATAACAGATGATATAGTGTAGTAGAAGCTGTCGATAGGGGTAAAATAATGGCATTAATATTACATGACTATTCCAAGGCGTTCGATACATTAAACCGTGTTATTCTAAAAGCGGAACTGCATTCTATTGAATTAAGTAATTCAGTTTTAAATGTATTAGCTACTTATTCGGTTAATAGATGTCAGGCTGTAACGTATCAAAATAAAATCCCCCTTGTTGTTTAGTATCTACATTTCAAATTTTTCATCACCATTTTTTTCTTGTAAACAACATTATTATGCCGATGATACGCAGGTATATTTATCATTTCTCCCAGAAGAAAGTTCATCATGCCTGCCATAAACTATCACCTGGAAAGTCTAAAAACTTATTAAAGTAACCATTTTAAATTTAAATTCTACCAAAATTATTGTAATATTACTTGGACGAAAAAATGCGAGAGAATACTTTTGTTTTTTTTTTTTTAACAAAAACATTGATTAAGGATATAATAATAAATAATAATTCAATAATATTCTCGGATCAGGTACAAAATCTAGGATTGTGGGTGGATTAATAAATATTGAAACTTCACTTACCATATAAATAATAATCTGCCGAAAGCTTATAGTAATTTAAAAATTATATATTAAAATATACTTGTTTCAGATCAGTAAACTAAAACTTTATTATGCGATTCTTTAGTGCCTACTCAAATGAACTACTGTGATATGCTATATGATCCATGTTTAAACTATGTAGACACCAATCCCTAGTGACGAAGCGTCCATTAAGGCTGTAAGGCGCAGCCTACTCTATGCATTTTAGATGGTAGACCCCGTTTTTATATTGCCACTTGCCTTTGTCAGAATGATAAACATTTTCTATTCATATTTTCATACCTATTTCCATTTAAACTGAAGCGCCAACATGCAGGCAATGGAGAGTCTGGACTGACTCTCTACCGCCTTGGATTTAACGGACTTTGTAGAGATCACAGTGCATGAGGGGGAGAGGGGAGTACGCGAAAAATGATATGCAATTTTAGTCAGTTTTTTGATCGATCAGTTTGCATAATACAGTGGCTACAATATTGACCCGTCGTTAGTCGTAGTGATTAGTGTTATTTTTAAAGATAATGGCGGCCCTAGACACTGCCGATTTAGTAGACTTTTTAAATTAATAAGAGTGGTTATTTTAATAATTTATCTTTAGAAGATAAACTGAAAAATTAAAGCAGAAAAACCTACCAATTTATTTTAAACACTACAGATGTTTTTGCAGAAAAGAAAACGTGGCGCATGAAATTGATATACAAAAAAATATAGATAAAGTTGTTTTTACGATTCAACTGTTCAATATATATATATATATATATATATATATATATATATATATATATATATATATATATATATATATATCGCATTAAAAATGAGCAGCCCACCTCCATCGTCTAATTCAGGACAGCCTACCCTCAGCTAAATAGACGCTTCGCCACTGCCAATTGCATCGCATAACCAACCTAATATCTGATTATTTCAGATACCCGATAATAAATCTACTAGACTGTAAAAGATAAGATTTGAAAAAAAAATGTGAAAATAATATTAGTAACGAAGAGTAAATTTACTAGCGATACCGAAAAACCAATTTCATCCATATAAACCGATTATTGTCCAAGTATTGAACGAGAATCATTTTAGAAGGCGAGTTAGATTTTGTGAATGCTATCAACAGTGTTTAATAGTATTGTTGTTCGTACAGGGTGGTCTCAATGAAAGGTTTATTGCAAATAGTGGCAAGGTTTTATGGCCAGCGAGATGTCCTGAGGTATACTCCTTTAAAACACAAGAAAACATGTTGATCCTTGAAGAACGTGTCAGAAATACGTTCGCTTCAATTAACAGAAATACCTTGTGTGTACAAGGTTGTCTAGCTGTGTATTGCAGAAGCTCAATAAGTATAACCAGAAAGGAGGGCAACATATTGAACATACTTATACTCATTTTATGGACCCACTGTTAAAAAAATAACATTAAATTCATAGTCCCAAATCCTATAATTCTCTGGCAATGTGATATATCATTGAAGAGAGAATAAAAATGCTATGGAATCGTGGAGAAATCCAATATGGCATCCGTATGAAAAACAAATGTTATTGACATTCTCAAAAACAAAAGGACTTTTGTTAACAGAGCTACAAGCGCCTTAAAGAAATACCTTAAGAATGTACGTCCTAACATATTTACACATTTCCAATTAAAGAAATATGAGGCATCGTTGAAAATGCACCATCTTCTTTATTTTTTTTTTTTTTATTGAAAAACGCAAATAGGTAAAATTTTATAAGGTGGTGAAAATACGAATAAAATTCTTTAAAATATTTTCCATTTAACCATATCTCTATCTTTGATTATTATCAAAGATATTTCAGAGAAAGCAATGTATGCAGCACTAAAGTGGGGCACACTGTATATAAAAATTTATGTAAAATGTAAATAAGAATAAGACCACCCTGAAGGAGAACTTTTAAAAATGTCACTAGACCTTCCGTTATAGTAGTTACAAATTACGTAACTCAAGGGGTGAATTAGCGGTAAAATGGAATCAAATTTGTTATACTTTAATATGGATATAAGTAAGTTTAAGGTCATTCAGTATTAGACATTAATTTTCATTAGACAGTATTAGCCATTAATGCACATTTTCGAAAATATACACGTTTATGCATTAAAGAAAATGTAATAAAAATTATGAAATAATGACTCCCCCTTATTCACAACACTTGAGCAAGATGCTAATATTGCGGTCAGATTACAAAACGTATGATGTAAAACGTAAGGTAGTTGGTATGTTGCAGGGTGAGCACCATCAATCACCGGCGATTGTATGAGCATCGATTAGGGTGTTTTCAGCGAAGTTATTAATTATTTCTGTCATCAAAAGGAGATCTTGTTCTTTTATTCCGCCTTAGATTTCTAGAGTAGGTGCAAATTACAAAGGGCATCAATTTTGTCTCGGGGCGTTTTTGTACATCATCGCGTTAACTGGGGAGATTTTTCACAATTATATTGTAACGTGGATTCTCATTAAATGGTCTTGAACGCTAGTTAGAGAATAATTTTTGACGAAAACATCTCTTCAAATGACCTTTTTAAGTTTGTAATTAATTACAGTCGTCTCTCATAGAGCACATATAGTGCCCGCCATTTAATTGCCAAGGATATTAAATATTTAAAATTTTATATTTACTTTTTCAAGGTTTATGGCGTACAATTTTAGAATGTATATTTAAAGAGACTTCGAATAGATTCGGTTATACATAAACTTCAGTTTTATTAATCAGCTGTAAACCTCGACTAGGAATATTTATTAATGTCCATCCTCGTAGCTAATGAAAATTGAATTATAAGAATATTATACAAAGTGATCATAAAATTTCGTACAACATATTTAATTTTGTTATTAAATGATTTATTGAAAAACTTTGAAATGTCAACTTTACTGCTTAAAAAGACATTTACTGACGTAATTTTGTTTCAAGTAGATAAATAAGAATTGATAAGGCATATTACTATTTATTAGTATGACTTAATCAGTTAATTTATTAACAGTTTCTACTGGAAATCTGCTGAGTAAGATATTACCATTTTTTATCGTGTAAAAATTGTGTAAGATTCTAAGAAAGAAATGTTAAAAATAATGTTTATAAAAAATAATAGTTGAAAAGTTAGATGAGGATTTCATTGAAATATGTAAGTACTTATATACATTTCACGAAAATTATAGAAACAAAGTAACCGATACGCGTATTTTATACCTGTCATTCTTCATATCTGTCATTGTACTTCTAACGCTTCTCACTAAACCTCTTTATAGAAAGTATTATTAGTAGGTTTTCAAAGATTTCTGGATATCAACGAGACACACGTACTATCTTCTGATTCGGAAGACCATCAGCATTATGATGATTGCATTAAAATATTTAAATGAAAAACTCAATAAAATGAACGCAAGTAGTATTTCAAATATAATACTTGTCTGCCAATTTGACTGCAGTATTCGTGAATATACAATTTTATAAATACTGATATTCAGAAATATATAAATTTCCTAAATTTGCATACACGTATTTCGATACTCCATTAGTGCAATCAATGTATATTGAAAAAAGAGAAGTCGTTGCATCAAAATATTGCCATCATTGAAAGTGGGAACAAGAAATTGTTAATTTGGCATAAGTCTTGTTATTGCAGTTACATTAGCAAAAAAAGTATTGAGCTCTTATGTCGCAAATCAGAAAATATACATGCGGAAGAATCGAACATTTCTGAAATCGGACCTTCGGTAACACTACGAAAAGAAAAATTTAGTATAAACAAGTGAGTATTTTGTCAAAAAAGGCGTAGTCAAACATTATCGCAAGTGGTAACTACGAAATATTGAAACCAAGATAAAAATAATAGCCCAAAATGATAGCTCCATTATGAAAGGTATCGGCGAAAATAATTTGATTGCCATGGAAGTAAAATATCATGCGATGTGTTTTTTAAAGTTTTGGAGGGTATTAAAAAAAGTAGGATCCCCAAGAACCTTCTAAAGTGGAAGGCGAATATGTAGATCCTGTAGAAGCATTGCTTTTATCCAGAATTAATTGCTGGATTTGAAAAAAAGAAAGGATTTTCTGTTTCGTCTATATATGCTAGATATACAGATCTTGGAGGAATATTATCTAAAAGACAGTTGATCGAAAAAGTAAAGGTTCATTTTGGTGATAACATTCAGATCATCAAGTCTAAAAGGGCTAACAGATCAGACGTTATTATGTCCTCGAAATTTTCATCAAAAGATGAAATTTTACATTCATTTATGGAAACTTTCGAGGAAGATGCTAATTCATCACAAATATTTACGGGATCGGCGGAATATTCCGTTCTGTATAATGTTATTAACAATATTAAGCTGGATATGGACAAAATTCCCGATTTTGACAATTTAAAAAATTTTGACTTAAACGGCTATCGAAAATATATTCCTGAAGCTTTAGTGTGGCTCATCACTCTTGTAATTTCTTCGGAAAATCATCAAGCTACTGAAATACAGATTTTGTCTTTTTGCCAAGACATAATATTTGCATAAATCTATTAGCATTTCATGCTTTTACCGGATGCGATACAAGTCAATTTGCCGGCTTAGGCAAAAAAACTGATGGAAAATCTATTTAAATTTTCACTACCTGCTAGATGATTTGGGCGTAACATTTAATGACAAAACCTTTACAAATACTCACCGTTTTACTCTGCAACTCTATACGAATAACAAAGACATCGCTTCTATGGATTACCTTCGTGGCCTATTAGCTATTTCGAAAACAGTAGACAAATTACCGCCTTCAGAAAATAGTTTACGACAACATTGTTTACGAGCACACTATTAGACCCACATTTGGCTTAACACTTCAACAACGAAGCCAGTTTTTTTTTAACTACTGTGACTATGATTGGAAACTTGAAAATTCGAATGTATTTCCTGTTTTACAAACTCTTCCGTCAATACCAACAGATTTGACAATTTTGACATCTTGTGTATGTAAGAAAGGTACTCTCACTTAAATTTTATTTTAAGACCAAATTACACATACTTGACGTCTTTTCAGATTGCCGAGCACAATGGTGTACTTGCAGAAAGAATGGTATTTCTTGCACAGGATAATGTACGTGTTTGGGACAAAAATCCTGCCACAATGTAAAAACACTGGTAATGCCTTCTGTGTTGGTAATATACGATGATGGCGAACCCGAATCTGACGACGAGTAAATTTTGTCATTTAATTTATTAGGTATTGATTGAAATTCTTTCTTTTCCCTCATCCTCTTTGGTACTTATTATTTATTTGTTTATTTAAGAATACGTCAATAAGGGATCATGAAATAGTTAAAAATTTTTTATAAAAATATTTATTCATGGTGTGAAATGGCTGCTATGTTCCGATGTACATTTAACGTACGTACATAATTTAAGTTGTTACTATCTGTACGATGAATACTATGCTAACAATTTTTATAATATTCATCATAATGTGACTTATATGGTTCTATAATTCATATAAAGTGATATTGTTGTTAACAAAATGAAAGATGCAAAGAAACAGCGTTAAATGCAAATTAAACTATAATTATTTCTCTCCGAAAAATGTGGACAAATGCAGCGCGCGGGACGCGCAACTTACGGGCGGGTGATCGACGGCCGGCTGTCGATGTCGTAGCGAAAATAAATCTGCGATTTGCTTTACATATAATTAGATTTCTCAGCTATCCGACGTCAGAAAATTATAAGGGACATACCGTTGGAATCGCAAAGGTTCAGTTTACAGTATTGAAAGAGAGATATTTTTTGATTTAAGGCCGCGTTTTCGAAATATCGGTTGATAAATACCAAAATGCATCGAAAAATTACATTTTTTAAAGGTTCTCAAACCGAGATATATACGTTCAAAGTTTTGAATCGCCATTTGCGTCAATGCTTTTTCGTTTGTTAAATATTTTTTTGAAGCAACGGCCACAGACTGGGATTATGATTGCGTTACAATATTTATGTCAACTGTGACAATCATGTAGTGTCAATAACTCGAAAATTTTGAATAACGCCCTTTTTCCCATGACAATTTTCGGACAACTTCACACAGACAGATAATAAATTATGAACTATTAAATAAGACCAGTGGCAGCTTTTACGTTCAAACCCTCACGAGGTGACACATTTTCGGCGACGAAGCTCTCTACTATTAATTGTTATCATAATTTGTATCTAAATTTCAATAGGTAGGTATAGAGTGTTGCCTATTCTAAAATTTATATTTTAAATTCATACAGTAACCTGCTTTTCTTACTACCAAAATTCCCTAATTAGTGTTCTATGATCTGTGATCTGTGAATGTTTATAGATTATTGTCGATTTATCGTCCTTAATATTACCTCACTGTTTTAAGCAGTCCTTTTTACACACTTATTTTAATGTTTTTGAAATGGGTAAGTCTTGTTTTATTATATATGTTTAATCTGATATAGGAAAGCATCTTTTTTTTATAATGAGCCTGTTTTAGCTTAGGTAACGTTAATTTTATCGTACGATTTTATTATTCAATTTTATGTTATTTGGTACCCTTTTCCATTATTGTGAGCCCCTCTAAATCTTTAGGGCTCCTCTGGTATGACCTTCGGCTACTCTTGATGGAATCTGAGTGAAAAATTGGTTGGCACTGGGATAACTTATTCGACTTCATTCTTGGTAGGTATTTTATTATGTTTCATGCTTTAATAATAGCTTTTCTTCGAATTTTGTTATCATTTTTTTTTAACGATGCGGCGTCCCTTGCGGCTTTTCACTGTTGTATCAACAACCTTCTTTTGTTTTCCTTAGATACCTCCTAAATTGTAATGTCTCTTTCACATACCTTTTCCGTAGCACTTTCTTTTTACACACGCTCTATTTTAGTTGCGCATTTTTGACTATTAATTATTGTACAATATTCAGTCATATATAATTTACAATTCTATATGTCGTATTTTGAATTATTACATCCATTGTTGTATTATATTGCAATCATTTTATGTATTATGTGTATTAGTTTTTATGCTGTCACATTTTGACATTTCTCAAAATTTAAATTATAACTTTAACTTTGAATGTTAATTTTAAAGTTATTTTATGCTTTCCAGGTTTGATATTGTTAGCGATAGATAAAATGAAATATCTTAATTCTTTTAATATGCATGTCTATGGTTAATATTTTTAGCAATTTGCAATCTTATGCTTCATGTTACCCGTTTTTTTTTAGTCAAAAATTTGCTCAGATTAATTTTAATTTGAAATTTTCTACTTTATTTAATATCATGAACTTATTAAACATTTTATAATCGGTATATTATTATATTATTCAAATTTATATAATTATATTTGCTGTGTGCTTTTGATTTTATGTGTATTTATTAATTAGAAAGTTTGATTATGTCTGTTTAGTAGCGTTTTATTGTCTATGTAATGTTTTGAATCGTCTCAATATATCACCCTGTATATATATATATATATATATATATATATATATATATATATATATATATATATATATATATATATACACATATATACAGGGTGAGTCTTTAAG
Organism: Rosalia funebris; assembly: GCA_037954035.1. NCBI lineage: Eukaryota > Metazoa > Arthropoda > Insecta > Coleoptera > Cerambycidae > Rosalia > Rosalia funebris. The sequence continues at coordinate 25,124,513 of JAZFAV010000006.1, forward strand.
GTGGACATATATTTTTACCAGCGGTGTATTTAGGTTCATGGAACATTATTATGTAGTTTTTTTCTTAAAAAAATGTTTTTGTTTTTGTAAATTTTGCCTTAAAACACCGTCACATGTTGGTTATCGTTGATCAAGCATGCCGACTGCCGTTAATATTCTATTACAGAAATGCGCTGTTGTCAGCTTGTCACCAATTTCTCACAAATTGGAGAGAATATATCTACCTTACAGATTTGTATTTTTAGAATACCAAAAATACATTTTTAATTTCTTTAAACTTCTATTTTAATTGGTAAATTAAAATCAACAAGTTTCCACATCACCATTGAGGTATTGCTTTGGAGTGCGTTACTTTTTTGATAAGTGGGTTGTTCGCCTGTAGCCTTATGATTTCACTATGAATATTTATAAAACAACAACGAAAACAACAAATGATATTTGAAAAACAAGGAATTGTAGTTACAAAAATATGCCAACATACTAACAATAAAAAGCATTTTAGAAAAAGCAAAATAAAAAAAACATTTTCGAACATAAAAATTAATAAACACTCACCTGACCAGGAACTAATTGACCCTCTTTACATTTCACTCCACTTCCCTTAATTTCACGTCACTTCACTTAACTGTGCGTCATTTCACCTCACTTTACAACCCGTCCAATAAGATTACTTCACATAACTTCATTTTGTAAAATTATTTTTTCCTGAGCATGTTCCTTAACCAAAATAAAATCACAATGACTGTTCAAATTGGCCACCATTATTCTGTATACATCCTCGTGTTCTTCTCATTAGCGATTCACGAACATTTTGACACAGCTGTGCATCATTTCTTATTATATTAGCTGCGTTTTCAACTCGTTCTTGCAATTCTTCAATTGTATTGACTGGTACGGCATAAACTAGTTGCTTCATATGGCCCCATAAAATAATCACATATATTTCACACGACCGCGACGAGATCACGCGACCGCGGTGGCCAACGAATCGGTCCATGACGTCCTATCCATTTATCACCATATTCAACCAATTAACGATGTTTCTAGCAGTATGTGGGGGAGAACCATCATGTTGAATCCACATCAGTCTTCTTGCTAGAGGCAATAAATCATCTAAATGATCTTCTAGTTTCGCTCAAAAAATTGAGTACAATCCTTCATTCAGACGTCTCGGTAGTATGTACGGTCCAATAAGAAAATTGTCAATAATTCCTGCCCAAACATTCACTGAAAATTGTTATTGGAAACTGGTCTCTCGTACAGCTCGAGGATTTTCATCAGCTCAAATATGGGTATTGTGGATATTAAAAATCCCTTCTCTGGCAAATCCTGCCTCATCTGTCCATAAAACGAATCTCAAAAAATTTGGATCATATTCAAATTGTTGTTGTAACCATTCACAAAATTATCTTCGACCTGCTAAATCTGCTGGAAGCAAAGCTTGAACTCTCCTGGCGTGATAGCCATTGCGAACATAAAATTCGTGAAACGTTTGACTGTATCACGTCAAATCGGGTACTTATAGTCTTCTTGTACTGGTGCCACGATCTTCTTCAATCGCATCCAAGAGAGCCGGCACAACATTTCTTATTCTTCTTGTTTGTTCTCTACCGATGTCTTGAGTATGAGGTTTAAAACTTCCAAAATCTCGTAATCGCTGAAAAATGAAAGTGCGTTCATTAGGTAAATTTCTCGCGGGATATGTTTCTGAGTACAATCTTCTTGCTACGAGTGCACTTTCACCTGCTAAAAAATAATAGCGCAGCATATCCACCATTTCGGGGTTTGAATAAGCCATTTGCACGTTTTTTTTTATAACCGCACTTACTACTACATTATAAATTGCCCTTACTACCTATTCAAGTCAAAATATAATACTACTATCGATTTACTGTATCTCTGTTAATATAAACAATAATACAAGTTTGAAAGTACTTGAAAACAAACTACAAAAAATCGTCTTTAAAGCCGACTGATTTGGCAATAACGCACCAAGACGAAATTTTCAAATCGACTGAAAATTGACAATTAATCACTTTTTTCCATGATGCGACGAAAACAAGGCGATATCGACATTATCAACATGATCGACATTAAATCTTCAAACAGCAGTGCCCTCTATTAGCCAGCAAGTTAAATATTTTTCATCTCCAGGGGCGTTTATTTTACAATATTTATTATTTAAACCAATGCAATTATAACGGTATATTTTTTGTGAGAGAAAATAATAAAATGTTGCTGTTCCTAATACTAGGAAAGAAAAGTTCTTTTGATGTAACTTTAGGCTTAATTGGAAAATGATATCTATAACATCTATTTTGTATCATTTTATTCAAATTTCACCTTAAAAATTATTTTAAAACTGTCATAGATGCCTATGCAAATCCTGTGGTTAGTATACGTACTAGTGGATAATATTATAACTAATAATAAATGGATACAAATATACAATAATGATAGACATCTACATATTTATTAGTGCAATTCATATAATAGTAATACACACCTCAAAAAAAGAAAAGTAAAGCAAATGGGCAAATTGTGACAACAAATACAATCCAATGTATAAAAAAACAATAATAATACATATGCGGAATAAGGCAATCAAATTATAAATGTAATAAGAATAAATAGAAACAGAACATAAAAACAATAACAGGAAACAGTACTTCACATGGCCACGTTCTGCAATAAATGATGAAATAAAAATAATAAAGCAATACAGACTGGTTTGGATTGATTAAGACATATTTAATAATAAAAAAATCTATTCGTTTGAAACCTGTTCTTTCAATGGATATATGTTTTCAATATCACTGTCACTGCTGCCAGTATCTACATCTTCGTATGATGATCCTGTATTCACTGTAATCGCAAAGAACTATCATTAGTACCGTCTATTAAATGCTATTTCAATATAGTTATTTTCAATTTTTCTACAATGATCACATATTTTCTTCCATTCTTCAGGACCAATTGCAGCAAATTTTTCTCGTGCTAGTTAGGTTTTCCACGTCATCTAAGCGGAAAGTAGTATCAGTTCTGAGTGATATGGTAGTAAATGTAGTATAGTATAATCATAGTGCTCTAGTAGTTCATTATGTAACATATATTTTGTATTTTGTTTAATTAGTTCATATAATTCGGGTTTCATCACTGTTCGCTCACATGAAATGTTACACTCTTGTAGCCATTTCACCATATTTCCCTTTTTTGTTCTCATTGTTGGTTACTTTTCAATGGCATTGTTGTAGTAGGATGCATTATCAACCGAAAGTGATCGTATTGGAAAATATGGGATTACTTGACATTCAAGCCACTTTTTAAAGTTTTCGGTGTTCGTATCACCATGATACAGGGAGTATCATGGTGATACTCTCTTCACCGCTCCTTAAATATAATATTATACTATTATACGCTTTTTACTCCTTAAATATTAATATTATATTTTCACATGTTTTGAATCTAGAAACATACCTGATTTGAACATTAATTTTCCACACCACCATTTTCATTGCCAACATGAATAATAATCAGGTCCTTTCCCTTAGATATGGGTTCATTTAAACCAAAAGAACTGCTATCTGTCTATTCCTTTCGGCGAACTGTGAATATAAGTTTCATCTAATATACATAAGTATGTAAGTTAGTGATAACAGAAAAGCTCTTATGAAATATTATGACATATGACTGATTATGAGAAAAATCAAGTGATTTTTCTGATAATCAGTCATATGTCATAATATTTCATAAGAGCTTTTCTGTTATCACTAACTTTTTTCCACCTGTAAGATAGAAATTCAAACAGTTTATCTTCATATGCAGATTCTTCGAATGTTCTTGCTAGTAGTATATAATTTTGCAACTGTTTTGTACTTACTAGGTCAATGGAGCTATAACAAAGTAGAAATATATTAGCAAAATAATAGTTATTTATGCTTAGTTGACAATAATGTATTCTTCATAAAAAATACTTATTATAATAAAAGCATCTTAGCAAAGTTGTTTACCCGATTGATTTATCTTTGTGTAGCATTTACATAATTTAGAGTGCATAGTACAACTACTAGGTAACTGAGTCCTCCTTAATTATAAATATAAATAATAATACAAATAAATTGAAGTACAATTTACCTCAAGTTCATTTTTCTAGGAAAGCCTCGCAAAGAACTAATTTTACCATCGAAAGGTATACCAGTTTTTGTGATTTTAAGTACAATATCTGTGTAAACAAGTCGAGCAGTTAATAAAAATCTCTCAGGAAATAATGTGCAGTTAGTACAAAGTTCTTAAAGTAGGCCTTCTCTTCCCTATTATATAAAATTCTTGAATTATCTTCTACAAACATTTTTTACTAGACTACGTACGTACGAACATGATTTTGTGCTTGGTTTATTCCTTTTTTCTTTGGGGAAAAAAAGGAGGTACCTGATCTATCACAGCACCTTCTTTGAGTACCTGTTGATATGTATTTTTTTAAATTTCTGTTGTGGCTAACATTCTCTTCGAATGTTTCCTTTATTCTTGGGATTCTTCTTCATCAATGTTATGACATTACTTATTAGTTCTAGGGAACAGTAATGTAACGCCTCATTTGTTGATTTCTTAGTCACATATGCAATTTGATAGTGGTGACAATATGCATGTGATACACATTTAATCTCTACATAAGTGTATGTTTTAGAAATAAAAACTAATAGTTATTTCAATTAAAATTAATTAAATAATAATGAAAAGTTATGAAATATGCTTGTATGTAAATTCACAAATTAACCTATAAAACGTACTTTGATTATACTTCGTTACTTATCCTAACTGGTGATCAAAAGTTGACAAATATCAAATATAAAAGTCTAAATAGCAACAAAAAAAAAAAACAATTCAAACAATATAAATTATTAACAATAAAATTTCAAGTTACACTGTCAAATCGGTCAAAACTGAAACAACTGACAGAAGCTGTCAAACCACGTTACCTTCTACGCAGGTCAACAAAATACGATGACCTCTGGGCGCTAGAATACCCCTATAACCTATTACTGAAAACACGTTAATAAACGGTTGAATGTAAACATTCAATCGTTTAAAGAGCAAGTAAATTAATAAAATCGTAAAGAATAGCATGTGTTGTGATGATTTTAATGTATAATGTGTATAAAGGAAGTGTTGCATCATCTACTTACATTAATATTAGGTATCCATGTAAAATGCATGTTATTTGATAAGGAAAAATAGTGTTATGTGGAAAAGTTGAAAATTCGTTTTCTCGAAAACCGTGTCCGGCCGCCAAATGCTGAAACCAGATTCTTATTCGGTGCCCTCGAAAATAGGATGGTAGCCAAATTTTGGTGAGGATTTGAGAGTTTTACGCTAATGTAAATAATTAGAGAGGTCTTATAATTATGGTATAACCTTCGTAATTCGACGGCCCGTCTGCAACTCTTTATACAAGATTGGAGGTAAGAAACTAAAAATATTTCTACTTTGATATTTTACAATTTTGTAATGTAAATTAAGTACAAAATAGCTCTTAAAACGTCAATATTTTACTTGCTAAAAGTGCATCTCACATCTCAGCTCTATTTATTCCACGTTATTTGCAATAAAATCAATTTTTGGCTATTTCTTTGTCAACTAAAAGAAGAAAATGTAAATGTGGAGATTTGGTAACATTGGCTGCTATACATCAGATCAAACTTATATATATATATATATATATATATATATATATATATATATATATATATATATATATATATATATATATATATATATATATATATATACAAGTTAATTTACCTGGTTTTTATATAACTGGTACTAACTGACAATTAAAATTACAGATGGGGACATTTTGATTTATAAGGACATCTAGATGAAACAAGAAATATAATCAACGTACTAACCTACTCACTCAAAAGAGGGCTTTAAGGTTGGGGAAAAAGTAATTTCGGTTTTTTTCATGTTTTTCAAAGGGTTTTCAATTTATTCATATAAGTTTCAGCTTCACACACTAATCACTGATATGTGCCGTTTTGATCGATGACCTTTTTCACTTTTCTGGTAAAACCATAATTCCGTCACTGTAGAACTTCTGAGATTTCTGGACGAAGAACTGAACCAAGTGATTTCACAAGCCTCTTGAAGCCAGCTTGGCACCATTAAGAGAGTTCTGCAGAGATCGAAACAAATGGTAGTCGGGCGGGGCAAGGTCCGGGCTATACGGCGGATGTATCAAAACTTCCCAGCCAAGGTCTCTGGGAAAGAAAAATGAAAAAGGTCATCGATCAAAACGGCACACATCAGTGATTAGTGTGTGAAATTTATATGAATAAATTCCCTTTGAAAAACATGAAAAAACCGAAATTACTTTTTCCCCAACCTTAATGCCCTCTTTCGAGTGAGTAGGTAAGTACGTTGATTATATCTCTTGTTTCATCTAGATGTCTTTATAAATCAAAATGTCCTCATCTGTAATTCTAATTGTCAGTTAGTACCAGTTATACAAAACTAGGTAAATTAATTTATCAATATTTTGAACATTTATCATTTCTTTTAGTGAGTTACTACTAGTATTTAAAGATTGCAACAAAACAAACAAGATAATAATGCGCTAAAATATTCTGCGCTAGCCACTTGAACGGAACTCCACTAGATGTCAACTATAACAGTTAATCACAAATTTGGGGTTCACATATATTTATGATATAATAATAGTACTTTAATCTTTGTAACTCGATGACCCTTCTGCAGAGTTTGGGAATACAAGTTTGGGAAGTAAGAAGTTAAAAATATTTCTGCTTCGGTATTTAGAGTTTTTATTGTAAATTAAGTACAAAATAGTTCTTAAAGCGTCAATATTTTGTTAGAAATGCAATACACATTTTAGCTCGTTTTATTCCAAGTTATTTGAAATCAAATTAATTTTTGGTCATTTATTTTTCAACTAAAGGGAGAAAATGTAATATGAAGATTTGATAATAATGGCCGCTGTACGATTTAACTTATATCATGGACATACTGGATCCAATAAATCAGTTGGTCTCAAAATGTTAAGCAAAATTTTCTAAATATTAAGAATCCAATAACTCCGTTAATAAGGATGATATTGAAAAATGGTTGAATATGATCATTTACTAAGTGTATACATTAAGTGGTTAAAAGTCACTTTATATATGTTGCTGTCTATTTCCATATTACACTGATTGATTTTTTTAATTAAGTTCTGATACAAATGTATCGCCAGTTATATTTGTAGATTTTTTATTATTAATTGTTGATTTATTATTTATTAGTTTGGAATATTTTAACACAAAATTGTAAAACTTGTTATACATCAATTGCTGTGTATTCTAGATGAAGGTATGTATATTTGACATATTCGTATACCAATATCTTTTGATACTAATCTAACAATAATACGAAACTCTCAATCTCGCTAGGTCCTTGTTAAATGTTGAAAATACGATCCATGAGATGTTAATACAATACACATATAATAAGAAAAACAAAAATATGCTATCTTCTATCTATCAATACTATTAATCAAAAGTAATAAAATTTTCAAATGCCCATGATTTTAGTCTGTATTACTGTGTTATAAAGTGAATACAAGAATAATTAATTTATATAGATTTAAGTTTGGTGGTGCCTAATGCGCTTTACATCTTTGATTAATGTCAAAATCCTAGGACAAGTATTCCCTCGCGTTATGAATCATGCCAAATGTCATCTTCAAGTGGGCGATGTTTAAAATTTATGATCGAAATTCTGCTGCGTACGACACATCACGACACACCTAGTCGTATAATTGGAGCTGTTACTCTCATTAACAGTTAGCCGTGTTAATTATTATTAAACTCCGTTTCGAATTCCACGCCATTTAACGATAATTCTATGCTAATAAATATACTTAATGTTAAATTTAAAGGCTCTAAAAGTGTGACAGCACTTACATTATAGTTAATTATTCCACCAAATTACGACAACGAAATTTATGGTCACATCATCATGCACTTTTTTAAAATTCAATGCCAATTATCTCTAGATATTTCTGGTAGATATCCACTGCGCGAAACTGCACGAAATTACTTTATTATTAACGTTTGCTATTGGTATAAGTAGAAAACCTGTCAAAATAGAAGCTTCAGAATTTAATAAGTTTTATGTATGTACATATATTTAAAAACGATTTAATTTTACTTAATATTTTATTTAATTTGATCATACATATTTAACCTTATAACCAGATTCCTAATTATCCCAAAATTATTATTATTACTCTTTTACACACAGCGGCATCAACAGCTACAGTTATTAGCCGCTTCCTTCTTTCCCATTTCAACTTTTAGATCATCTAATGCCTGTCCAGACTGTAAACAATGTTTATGAACAATGGTTCCAATATTGCGCAATAGCTCAACTTTGTTTTTGGTTTGCTTCAGAACTGTTTCAGACATGTTGCGAAACAAAAAAGCTGTGTTCCTTGCTTCCCGTTTAATTAGAAAAACTTCGCAACATTGAGCAAGTCTGAACGTGTTTCAAAGACAGTTCTGTCAACCAGATCCTTGGAGTGGTAATTATCAACCATGTGGAATCAAGAAAAACTGTACAGCTAATAGAAAATACATAGCACAACTTGTTTGCGGGATCTTAAAAGTGGAGATTACAAAAATTGAAATAAAAAGAGGGACGCTATAAACAATTATACAAAATCATTTCCAGTAACCGTTGCTGAAAAAAAATCTTGATTACACTATTTTATTTTATTTCAAAATAATATCATGAATTTGTTTGTATGTAATTACAATACCATATCATATGGGAATATTATGACTAGCGGTATTGCCATGAAACTGATTCTTCTGCAGACATAAAATAATCACGAAACTCTGTGCTTCGCTTGCTGCCTTCCTAGGTATATTCTGTAAAGACATTGGGTATACCCGCGAATTTATTTTTATTTGCGTATACCCGGACGGTACTGTTATTTAGGCATTTTTCAAGTTAAGTTTACCAATAAAATACTCATACTTTTACGTAACTTCTTATTTATTAACAAAGAAATAGAGTATTTTCATACCTCAGATAACATTGAAAGTACTTCCACGCAACTTGTAGAAAATTAATTTGTAGCGATGAAGTAACTCGAAACATTAGGTAAGATAAAATTCAGGTTTTAGGAAAAAACCAGCAAATTACGCCTGAAGCGCTAAAAAATGTGTTACGTCTAAATTGTTTACTAGTGATTTCTTGTAAATGATGTTCTTTATATATTTTAAATTCATACGTGCTTCATTCATACTTTCATATTGTTGGAAATGTCCAATGTATGTATTGTTCAAACAAGTTTAAAAATTAACAACTTTTATTAATATATATATATATATATATATATATATATATATATATATATATATATATATATATATATATATATATATACATATACATATATATATATATATATATATATATATATATATATATATATATATATATATATACAGGGTGATTTAGCTAACACGTTCATTAAAAGTTTATGAACTTCCCATTGGAATTCATTTTTTAAAATTTGGAATCAGGGGTTAGCGAGGACGATCTATTCAACTAAAGTATTTTTGCTTTTCTGACACTTCCGGTTATACCGGAAGTAGCTATCAACTTCCTTATTTTAAATAGAACACCCAGTATATTATTACATTTTTGTATTACACTGCTGATTTTAAGTGAACTTTCTTAACAATTCCCTATACCTATCTTCAGCAGTTTTTGAGATATTTTAATTTTTTTGAAAAAATTAGGTTTTGTAGTACCCCATTGGAGTGCTCGTCACTTATTCAAAACAAAAGTTATAGTAGCAAATTTTGGGCTGTAATTAGCTTTCAGGTGATATGTAGTTTGATTTTTTATTATTTACAGGGTGTCCAAAAATTGAATTCATTCTGACAAACTTTAACTGCTCAAAAGTCAATTTTCTTAAACGGAACACCCTGTATTTTATTGATCTCTGTGATGGAGAATTAAGTGATATTTCAATCTGTATTAGGATTCCCTATACCTATCTGTTACCGTTTTCTTGCTATCGAGGTATTTTTTATTCGATACCATAGTTTTCCATTTTGTTAATTTACTTCTAACCGGCGGGCCGTGAAAATTAAAACAACGTAACATTTATATTAATTTTTTATCATAAACAATGGTGCAAAATTATTGAATAAAAAAAATCATCATGAATAAAAAGCAAATTTTAAACGATTAAAATGTGCAATAAATACAAAAAAAATTACAGCTAAAAGAAAATTTTAGTATTTTCTTATTTCTTTTTAGCTGTAATTTTGTCTGTATTTATTGCACATTTTAATAAATGGGGGGTATACCATAATCCTGTTACACCTGTATATATATATATATATATATATATATATATATATATATATATATATATATATATATATATATAAAGCTAAGAAAGCAATGAGTTATAGTTATATTGTTCAACTAATCGTCGTTCTACTAGCGTCGAGTAGATCAAGGTCTCTAACAGTACGTTGATATTCCTTGTATCCGGTGCGAACACAGTTTAAAATATATTCGACATTTGATACATTTATGTTAGTTTAATATAAATGAAACATTTATATTAACGTAATATATAGGGTGTCTCAGGTGGAACTATAGGATTTGAATTGCGCGTCATCTGTGTTTTGTCAAAGATAGGGCGTCAATATTTAACGACTACAAACTACATTTACAAACCATACGACGTCAATATGCTGCAATTAACAGTTTAACAACGAATAGTTTGTGTACAACTGTTTTATGAAAATGAGTGAACATTTACAGTTGCATTAAAAAAAATTCGCACAAAATTAGGACAAAATGTAGCGCCTACAGGGTTAACAGCTCGTAACTTGATCAATAAATTTAAGGAGATGGGTTCTGTTATTGATAAGGCAACGCAATACGTCCTCGTCGTGGTCAGCCAGATGAAAATATTGTTGCAGTGAAATAAAGTGTACGGGAGTATTCAAATACATCAATTCGACGTCGTCTAAAATTGAATTTGTCAAATGTCACCACGTATCGGATTTTAGAGATCTGTTTCTGTATATAAAATTCAGTTGATACAACAATTAAAAGTTACAGACCATTTACAACGTCGTACATTTGTTAATTGGATGTTAGAAAAGAAAGGTGATGCTGCTTTTTGCAACAAAATGTTGTTCAGCGATGAAGAAAATCTTGACGGATACGTTAGCAAACAAAATTGTCGAATTTGGTGTGCTGAAAGTCCACGTTGTTCACGAAAAAGAAATGCATCCACAGAGATGCATGGTTTGGTGCGTATTTTGGAGTGGTGGAGTAACTGGGCCATACTTCTTTGAAAATGAATCTGGTAATAATGCTATCACAGTAAATGGGAATGCTATCGTGGCATATTAAATAATTTCCTTTCACACCAAATTAATAATTTGGATTTGAATAACATGTGGTTTCAGCAAAACGGTGCAACGTGTCATAGCGGACGTGCAACCATAACTCTGTTGCACCAAATTTCCTGATCACGTTATCTAGCGTAACGCTGATATAAATTGACCTACAAGAACATATGATTTAACACCACTGGACTTTTTCTTTGAGGGTTATGTCAAGGAAGAGTGTATGCCACCAAACCAATATAATGTAACAATCAATGACCTCAGAGTAAACATTTAAGGTGTTATTCGAGAAACACAGCTAGTTTCATGTGTCCGTGTTATGAACAATTTTGCTAAACGAATGACTATCATGCCAGATGAGTCTAGGTAGCCATATGAACGATAGATATTCTTTTCCATTTGTAGCTGTACCGTCTCCATTTAATGTTGAAGAATAAAAAACTTCAGTTTGTCAAACATTATTAGTTTTATTCACTAATCATATCCCATAGTTCCAAATGAAACATCCTTTATTTATCTATAACGGTTAAGTAATAAATGGTATGTACTTATTTTGTCGTTGTTATGAAATCAATATGTTAGTTTCTATTCAGTATTCTTCTGTATATCCTTTTTCCTTATCAATCACCAATCGGAAAGTGGGAGTAGGGAAAAATTATACAACACAGCCATTATGGCTGTGAAAGGTTAATTCAGAATTTTTAAACAACCATTTAGGCGACTTTAGTTTCACCTACTATATCTATATACACCAAGTAATGATATATTTCCAACAAAATGGAAAACAATTTCACTTTACCTTACCGATTCGTTTAAGTTATGTAAAATCTTTCAAATGAGTGAATGAAATAAGTCATTGAATAGCCCACACGCACGATCACCTGATCTGATCCCAATGAATATCATTAACTGGAATTATGTGTAGTGTAAGTTAATGCAGTTACTTTTAAACCAAAATCATAAACAGATTAGGAATCAATATTATGAGAAGTTCAAAAACGCAAATCATATAATACATTGCCGGCAATTAGTTGACTATATGAAAATTACTTAGCTAGGTATGTCTTATTTGTTTTGATGTTTTAAAGTTTATACAGCGTGGTGATAAAAATTGCCACAATATTCATAATTTTATTATTAAATGACTTAGCATCATCAGGAGATATTTGAGAAAGATAACACTGACTTAGTTTTCCTAAAACATCAAAGCAATATTTTGGTGTTTTATGGAAAACTAAGTCAGTGTTATCTTCACACCAAAGGTTCCAACCTACTCCAGTATGTATGTATGTATGTATATATATATATATATATATATATATATATATATATATATATATATATATATATATATATATATATATATATATATATATATATATATATATATATATATATACATACCTATATATAATTTCAAATGACGTAATAGCTCAAAAATAAATATCACTAACAGGTCCCACCTGGATTCCGAAATATTGCCAGTTTTAAAATTAACAAACGTATTCTTTAAATAGGTTTAGTATTGTATGGAAACAATATGACGACAATTACTATGAATAAATATTATAAGCATATGTTATTAATTAATGATTATAATATTATAAATACAAAAAGCTATTAGCCAAGTACGTTAGCTAGGAGACCTAGGAGGAGTTTGTTTTTAACAAGACATATCGAAAATTATTTAAATTAATTTTACATCAAAAATCGTTTTAGAATATAAGAAAAATACAGGAGTGAGACCATGACCTTGTCCTATCGTTGCAGACGAGGCGTAGGCATGGTTCCAGTCTCCTGCAATAAACATTCACTACACAACCACGTGATGAGCACATTGATGCAAAATTCACCAATTAACATTTTGCGGATTGCGAATTTCGTTGTCTTAGGTCATAGCAGTCTAGTCTGTCATGGATTTTGGCAGAGTGTAAAAATAAACCAAACATTTGTAGCCTTGAATGAAAGTGACCGCTCTGCCGTGGGGCCCCGAATAGGAGAAGAGCAGATTCTCTACTGTTTTTACTCAGGTAGCACTTTAGCCAGGGCCGGCGTACACCTCACTGGACTCTTTGGGAAATTACTTTTCGATCATGACTAGAAAATCTTTAGAATTTCATCTACATAATATCGCATATACATACATTTGTATGTATGAACGACAATGAAATAAACATATGAAGGATACATCAAACTATTAAATACTGTTCTTAAGCATATTTTCTGCATGTTGTTAAATGTGAGACTTCATATTTGTGGTTAAAAGTATTTTTATACGGAGTTAACTTTTTTTAAGTTATTTATTGGTCATATGATTGAAAATTGGGATTTATCCAGAGTTATTATATTATTTTAAATAATAATTATTTTATAGGTCTGTACTGAAGATATAACGGGTGAAATAAATGTACCAGTTTATTTAAGTAATTACATTTTCATCGTTTTCAAGTCTAACATGGTGTATATTATGTATGTATATTGCATGAAAATTGTCGTGGTATTTATGTAAAGTTCACTGCCCAAAATGCATATTCATTCATACGCAGTTTTATTATCTACGTTATAAGAAGTTTATCAAATAAAACAAATAAATATCATGTAAATAAATGACAATATAATATAAAACAATAAATAAACCTGCCTAAATATTACAAATTATTTGATAGTTTTACTTTTAATGTGATTTGCACACCTTTTTAAATGCACTTAAATGTGCCTTTAGTTAAATTAGATTATGAATATTGGTCTACTTTGAATATGTTTTGTAAAATAATAGTAATATAGGAGTATTAATAGTATATAGGTGTAGAGCTGCCCATTTGAATACCTTATCAGTCATCTCTAGTGACGCCATATATAAGCAACTAAAATACGTATAAGTTATAATTTATATATAATATGTATCTACATCATACATACATACATACATTTATATATAATATGTATCTATATATGATGGCCAACTAAACTAAATTGCACTAAATTGCTTGTACTTATCAATATAAGTACAACTTGATGATATATGAATCAAATGCCATACATATACCTATTTCATTTAAAAAATGCGATAAGTATTCTAAAATTTATGAATATTTAGCGATGTTTATGTATTTGAAAATTAATTTGATATACCATGAGTTTTTGAATATTTAATTTTGACGTAATTTATTTCTTTGCTTAATGTATAATTGTCCAGATAGATTAAATTCCAATTAGTGGACAGAAAAACATAAAAATAATATAAATTAAATGATCTATAGTGCAAAGTTTTCAGATGGTACGTCGTAATGTGGATGCTTATACAGATGGAGCGGAGGCTCCATCTGTAAGTTAAGGATTAAAACAAATCAAGCCAAAACAGCTATTCTCCTCAACTATATACCATCGATAACAGTTTATAAAACTACCATCTGAAAACTGCACTATAGATGATTCCTGTCATTGTACATGACTAAGTCTTATTTCGATTTGGATTGCTTCCGAAACTACCAAGATATGGCGCTCGGTTTACGTTCTACTATTGTAGGACGTAACGGTGTTTACAAGATGCGAAGCCTTGTTTGTCAAAGGCATACACGCTTACACTGCACTGACGAGACCCAAGATAAGGTTGAAACCGGTCTGCAGTTAGCGCTATCCTGAGATAGAGGACGCTTTGTATATTCCTTGTGGTTTTCGAGCAATCCAAATAATTGTATTTTGGTTCTATATTAGAACAAAATACGGCAAATTTCGCTATGTAATTCAGCGCTCGTCGATGACATATAGCCAGGAGAATAGCTGTTTTGGCTTAATTTGTTTTAATCCTTAATGTTTAAGGAACTTACAGATGGAGCTGAGTATAAGCGTCTACATTACGACAGTTTATAAATTAAATGATCCATGAAGCAAAATCACACAAAAAAATGAAACAAAATGAATGTTTCGTACAAAGGCGAGATAAATATAAAGGAGGGACGTTAGGCACAAGTATCTTAATTACCTAAAATAAATCTTATAATTTTACAATATTACAATTTAGAATAATATCTAAGTTATTAGATATAATATTATTTATTTAATAATATATGAGTCAGACTAATACTAAGTATTATGCGAACACATACTATGAATAGGTGAATATTTCAACAAATTTGTGTGATGTCGGTAAATAAAACAAAGAACAAAAGTGACTTTGTACTGAAGGTAGTCTAAAACATATAGAACTAAGCACATCAAAACAGTCGAATTTAGAAATTAGAACTTTATGTATCATAAAAAGCAAACATTGTCATTGTCAATCAATCAAGTTTATTAAAACTAATACATATTAGATATCTGAAATATATGTTAAACTTTGAGAAATTTCTTGGATGATTTCGTTGAGACAGTAGTCACGTGATATTTTATACTTGCGATTCTTATTGTGTACTTACTAATAATAACACATTAATCTCATCAAGAAAAACCAAATTATTAAATAATGAATTTAATAATTGGGTATATTTTTGATTACATTATTACTACCTTCATACTGTTTAAATTATAATTTTTGTTTTCAGTAAGGACTAAATCCCCGTATTATAAGAATCAGTACTTAGTGAATATCCAAAGGCATCTGGATATCAATGAAGCACATTTATTACTTATTAACCTGGAAGAATATTCACATTAGCATAGGATCATAATATTCAATTAGAAAGTTTCAAATAAGAAATGTAATTCCGTTGTTCACGAAATATTTTCTAGAGTTGCACCGGTACTATTAGTACATACAATAAAGAAATTAACTTTGCATACATTACATAAAAGAAAAGTATAATAAACTGTGTTTTATCTCAAAGGCGATTTGTTTTCCTAGCAAGATATGAAAAATTGAAATATAGTTTACACCAAAGGGTGGTGAAGTTTATATGAGATGTCGTGCTGATTTTACTCCATTACTGGTAGAAAACCCACACCAGCGAGTGGTAAAATTCTACCACGGCCTTGCAATATTCATTTCAGATCAAACTGGTGTGTACCCCGTTTGGTGTGAAATTTGTGTTAAATTTTACACCACCTTTGAGACAGGTCTTCATTCCATTAATACTGTATAATGTCAAAATCTAGTGGAACTATTTGCAGTTGTTTCTCGACTGGACGGTGTAGTCAGCATCACATATTTTATTGTTACACATAGTATTATGCTTTTTAAACGCTATCAGTAGTTCATTTACTCCACGTTTTAAATATTTTACATATAATTAATTTTGATGTACACAAAACAACATAAACAAGTTTTATATTAAGTTGCATTTCTAAGAATTTCAAGAATGGTTTAATATCAACTTTGTCCGCCAGGAATGTTTAAATTATTATATATAAACATGATTTTAAAAATACACATGTAAACAAAATATAAACAATAAATGCTAGTTATAAATTTAGTCAAACATAAATGAATATTACTGTAAAAGGTGAATCCCATAGTTCCCATCATATATACACGTTAAACAGGTCTTATACTCGTAATTTAATTTACTCATATTTAATCCATATTTACTAACCGGCTGTTTTCGTGTGTATGTCACGAAGTTTTGAGGTCGATGTATGAAATGCTATTCGTTAGAATTTCGGCATTTTGACAAAATCAATAAAATAAATCGACCCTTGAGAAAAACGTGGTAACTTTTTTTGATCCGAAGCTTCTAGAGGCATGCTCCGGAGATGCGCAAGAGGGCGGCGCAATATTATTGCGATTTGCTTACTCGTTCTGAAATTAAGGTGTATGACAATTTTCTCGTGCGTTATTTTAATGCTTTAAACAAGTATTTCATGTAGGTATTGCAAATTTTTTATATGCAGGTACACTGTTGAAAATCTGTAATGCAAAACATTTCCACTTTTAATGGCGTGAAAATAGTGTACAATTTCACTATTTCTGGTATTAACCTTAACAATAGTATAGGTAATTGGTAAAACTTTACACCACTATAATTGTAAACTTTTCACACTTATACATTTTGGGTATAAATCTAATATGAATACACCACAATATATTACACTTTACTCCACATGGGGTAGAATTCCTGTAAATATTCTATGAGTATGCATCCATGTAGTCTTTACGTTGATACTGTTGAAACGTGAGACAATATGGATTTTCGCGATTTCTGATTAACCAACCTATGCCTAAATAATATTATGTCTCAAGAAGCCAAAAATTAATTGTGAATAATTTTTTGCCAAGATAATTGAATAATGTGTTCCAATTTTATGTACAATACCTAATTTAGCCTAACCTTTTTGTGTTTCGGGACGACGGAGTAAATAAGGATTATTTATATATTTCGAATATATATATATATATATATATATATATATATATATATATATATATATATATATATATATATATATATATATATATATATATATATATATGTTATATAAAAGTACCGTTATACATTGTTAACTTAGGATATTTCAGTATGTAACGCAATACTATTATCTTGTGAGAAGGTAATATGATATCCTGGGAAGCTGTTATCATTCTCTTTCCAGACATCATACGATATCTGCTTAACTTTTGATAACATTGTATATTTCATTTATCACTAAATGTGATGGCTTGGAGTATTGCCAAGGCCTTCCCGGAAAGCCACGCTTTGCCACGCGTTAGCGTCAGCATTATAAACTTATAAATTACATCCAAGCCAGCACAAAGTCAGTCTAGATTGTAACTTCATTTCGTCGTCTACGACTCATTTCAAAATTATACAAAATTATAAATAAAGTGTTTAATATTAAAAATTGTTTTTAAAAAACTTATAAGCTGAAATAGCATATAAGAAATTGGCGCAGTCGGTAGGATATCGCGCATCGCTAGAACACGGACTTTTGCCTCACTGGTGGTGTGAGATTCCAATCTCTAAAAGTGGTATCCGAATCAAAAAGTGCTACGAAAAATAAACAAAAAGTGCTACGAAGAAGAAACAAGAAAGAAATACAGAGCAACTCTTGAAGAAAAGAAATCTCAAGAAGAAAGAAGAAAAGAAAATAAATCAATCAACAGCGGTGAACTTCGGAGTAGAACACGGAACCTTGCCTAACTACCCGCGAGTTCAGCCGACACCAGCCCATCCTCTACATTGGCCCGCCGTCGCTAGAACACGGACCTGACCTCACTGGCTTCGGACCCATTGGCGGAACAGATGGAAGGAATTTGGTAAGTCAAGGAATTGTCTCGCTTACCATTTTTATTGTGTACATTTTATTCACATTTATTTGTGCGTTTAACGATATTTTATTCGTTACAAAAAGGACATAGACCAGTCCAGGTTACTTTTACATTTAAAATTTCATTTTAACTAATTAACAAAAATGTCTACTGAAAATCTTAATAATGTTAATGAAGGAGAACACGTAGAACCCTACAAACTCTCCGAAATCTTTTCAATTGTACCGGAATTTGATGGTAATCAAATTTTTTTGCAAACTTTTTTATGTGCGAATGTGCGTTAAATTTTGTGTCTCGATTACAAACCCATAACGCGAAAATGCACGCAGCCGTGCAGAAACAAACATTAACGCCCGAGCAAAAAACTGCTCAGTCTAATTTAATAGAAACAATGACGCTTAACACCCTTTTAACTGGCCTAGATCCAAAATTAGGATCAATTATTAGAGCGAGTAACCCTATGAACATGTTAACTGCAATTTCACGTATCAAACGCGAGTTGCAATTGTCGTATTTTGAA
This sequence comes from Rosalia funebris, assembly GCA_037954035.1. Taxonomy (NCBI): domain Eukaryota; kingdom Metazoa; phylum Arthropoda; class Insecta; order Coleoptera; family Cerambycidae; genus Rosalia; species Rosalia funebris. The sequence continues at coordinate 25,143,675 of JAZFAV010000006.1, forward strand.
TCACAAAAATTAAGAAATCAAAAACCTGTAAATTCAAACTTGAGAACATCAATGCCAACACAAAATAACTCGACTAGAAAAACTTGTAATTTTTGTAAAAGAATTGGCCATTCTACTGATGAATGCCGTACCAAGCAACAAAGTGGTTATCCACCACAATTTCAAAATTTTTCTCGTCCAAGTTTTAATAATTTTAACAATAATAATAGCAACCAAACTCAACAATCAGCCTCTAGTAATTTTCAGAGACCTCAAAACAATCAAAACTCATTCAGACCACCTAATCAAAACTTTGCTCAAAATAGCTTTCAACAAAACAGGCCACCAGCTATCAGGCCAAACCCAAATTTTTCAAATTAACAAAGACCTCCAGTCATCAGACCAAACCCAAACTTCAATCAGAGAGCCCACCATGTAAACAGGTTCGATGATCAATAATTACGACGAAAGCTTTAATCAAAATCAATATGAGACTGATCAAACTGATCAATACCATCAAACTGATCAATACTACAATTACGATCACGATAATTCCAATTCAAATAATTACAATTACGATCTTAACAATACTGATAATACTGATTATCAGCAAATCAATAATTATTGCTATGATGATACTGCTCATCAAATTCAAAATTTTGACGACCAATACAATTATTATTGTAATCCCAATCAGGATTTTCAACTAATTCAACCCCAAGACCAACCCCCGAATTTAGAAACCCAAATCTCCAACATCCAAATGCAGGTTCGAGTAATAAACCTCAACCAAAATCAACCAGACGAACAGATATTTCTATAAATCGTGGATTTACAAGTTCTCTTTTGACAGTAAGCTCCAAAAATTTATACTATATTAAGGATGCAACAAACACATTTAAACTTTTAATAGACACAGGCGCTGGACTTTCGATTTTTAAACCGAAAACTTGCGAAAAATTTAATCAACGTTATCCTGAAAATGTTATTATTCAAGGAATAACTGACGAAAAAATTTTAATCACTGAATCGACTTTAATTCCATTTGCGAAAGGTAACTCTCACAAAGCTTATATTCACGATATGGATATTGAATTCGACGGACTACTGGGATCAGATTTTCTGGAACACTACGATTGTGTAATAGACATAAAAAGTAAACAATTGATCACAAATTTCAAAACCATTCCACTTTTTAAGGCATGTGAAAATTTAAAATCAGGAAATGTTCCACAAAATAATATTTTACGCCCTGTAACTAAAATTCTTTCAAACAAAATCTCGATTACCCCTCGTACGGAACAAATTTTTAAATTTCATTGCAACCTCGTAAACACTGATGCTATATTATCAGCTCAAGAAGTAGAAACGGTTCGTTTGCCAAATGCACTTGTCAAAATTAATCACAAAGGTGAATTTTTCACTTCCGTTATTAATGCAAATGCAATCCCAAAAATGATAGATTTTTCAGAGTTAAAATTAGAACCAGTTCAAAATTCTGTTTTGCTAAATTCAAACATTTTAAGCCCAGAAACATGTCAAACTGACCGTATAGCAGAAATAAAAAATCAACTCAGGTTAGATCATCTAAATTGTGAAGAGAAAGAATTAATTTCCGAAATTTGCTTGGAATTTTCAGACATCTTTTATTTAGAGGGAGATAACTTAAGTTTCACTAACGAAATTAAACATTCTATTGATACTGGTAATGCGAAACCTATTTTCACTAAATCGTATCGTTATCCACATATTCACAAACAAGAGGTTAAAACCCAAATTTCGAAAATGTTATCACAAGGTATTATACGACCATCTATTTCACCCTGGTCATCCCCAGTTTAGCTCGTACCGAAAAAATTAGACGCCTCTGGCAAACAAAAGTGGCGCGTTGTAGTTGATTATCGTAAGCTTAACGAAATATCCGTCGGAGACAAATACCCTCTCCCGAACATATCAGACTTATTAGACCAATTAGGAAAATGCCAATACTTTTCGACCCTTGACCTAGCCTCAGGATTCCATCAAATAGAAATAGAGCCGAAAGACATTTCCAAAACTGCATTTTCTGTAGAAAATGAACATTTTGAATTTATCCGTATGCCATTTGGATTGAAAAATGCTCCTGCTACTATTCAGCGTGTGATGGACAACATACTTTTAGGCATACAAAATGAACGCTGCCTCGTCTATATGGACGATATTATTATTTATTCCCCGACAATTCACGAGAATATTGATCGTCTAGACGTTTTATACCCCAATTTGCTAAAATATCAAAACCATTGACAAAATTATTGCAAAAAGATGTTGTATTTAATTTTGATTCAGAATGTCAAAAATCATTTGATCAACTAAAAGAAGCCTTAGTAACCACTCCTATTCTTATTTATCCAAATTTTGATGACGAATTTATACTCACAACCGATGCTAGTTCTTTCGCTATCGGAGCCGTTTTATCTCAAGGACCGATAGGTAAAGATCTGCCAATAGCTTACGCTTCACGAACACTGTGTAGCGCTGAAACTAAGTACTCCACAATCGAGCGTGAGATCCTTGCAATCGTTTGGTCCGTAAAACACTTCAGACCGTACCTTTTTGGCAGGAAATTCAAATTAGTGACAGATCATAGACCCTTGACGTGGCTTCTATCAATAAAAGACCCCGGCAGTCGCCTAGCGCGTTGGCGATTAAAACTCGAGGAATATGAGTATGAAATTATATACAAACCCGGTAAAATAAATAAAAACGCAGACGCTCTTAGTCGTATAAAAATCACTTTCAAAATTGTCCAAATTTCAAAATAAAATTCTAACATCAAACTCTGACAATGAATCGAACTCATCTGAAGCAACCGAAATTGCTCCAGAAGCTATCGTACAAGAACTATAAACCTTTGTAAATTTATATAAAACTCAGTCACTAATTGACTACAATAAAATCAAAATAACAAATAATCAATTACTCGACAAAAGACATAAAGACGTCATTACATTTTTTCAAAAAGACAAATTAGAAAAATTGCATTATTCAATAATCGAAGACATTTTCGAAGAAGAACCAAAATTTTGTCACAACAAAATTAATATTGTTTCAAGTAAAACGGTTAAAAACAGAAAATATTATATTGTTCTATTACCCTTCGACCCCGAAGAAATAATAGAGACAATGTTCTTAACCCTTTATAGAGACAAAGACATTTTTGAACCCTCAAAAACGTATTTTGTCGAAAACAATTCGGAAGTTCCTATTTTAGAAATGCTTTCTTTCATTTTTAGTGAAGAAAATCTAAATTTTGTAGTATGTCAAAATATTACTCAAAAGCCTGACGATGATCAAATCCCCTTGATCTTAGATCAATATCACAACGGAAAGGCAAACTTACATCGAGGAATAAATGAAACCATACGTAGAATATGAAACAAATATGATTGGCCCGGTTTAACCAAAGATGTAGAAAAGTTCATTCAAAATTGTGAAATCTGTTAGAAAACTAAAGCTTTACGAAAAAATTTAAATAACCCATTGGTAATCACAGAAACCCCTAAAACCCCATTCGAACGAATCAACATCGACATTTTAGAAATCCCTACTCGAAATTATGTTTTAACGATCAGAGATGAATTGACAAAATTCACACAGGCCTATCCTGTTCAAGATAAATCTGTCAAATCAATCGTAAACACCTTACTGTTATATTTTCAACACTACGGTACGCCTCTGCGTATACACTGCGATTATGGCAGAGAGTTTGATAATACTTTATTAAGAGATTTATGTAAACTATATGATATTAAATTAACCTTCTCAAGCGTTAACCACCCTCAATCTAATGGTTCAGTTGAACGCTTTCACTCAACATTGCTTGAAATGATACGAGCAAATACTTCCGAAAACCCAAACGACCATCCCTTGTCAATAATACCATACGCCATTATATGTTACAATAATTCCATTAATAAAACACATGGCTTCACGCCATACGAACTTGTCTTCGGACACACATCTAGTCGTCCTCCAGAGACCCTATACAATCAAAAGGAGTTAATATCAAAGTACATACGAGATTTAAATAATAAAATTTCATTTTATTACAAAATAGCCCGATCAAAAACCAATGCTCAAAAAGAAAAGTCAAAAATTCGATTCGATAAACACGTACCAGAAAAACCCAATCAATTTCAAATCGGTGACAAAGTTTACGTTAAAGAATCTCAAATTAAAAACAAATTAGGTAATAAATTTAATGGCCCATTCGAAGTACAAGAAATATTCAAAAACTCTGCAATACTCATGAATTTAGAAACATCACAAAAAACAAAAGTAAATTTCGATCGAATGAAGCCTTATCATGAAAATTAAAATTTATTTTCAAGTTTCTCTTGCTGTTTGGCACAGTACTCACTCAATACACCATTAAACCCATTGACAACTTCATCGGAATTTATTATCACCAAGAATCAAATTTAGTAACAACAAACAAGAAATGGACTCTCCTGGTTCACAAGAACATTTCTAATATAAAAATTGCTTATGAACACAATGAAAAACTACTGGGTACACTTGTAAAAACAATTAGTCCCACATTTGAAAATATGAATCTCTTTAAAGGCGAGGTTAAAACGCATGTCAGTCTCCTAACTCAAATTTCAAAATCAATTCGAGAAAAATTAAACATAATTAATTATGATGTCAAAAAGCGATACAAGCGTGGCATTATAGATGGTATAGGCACCATATTTAAAGCGATCACAGGTAACTTAGGCGCTGAAGACGGCGAGTATTATAAAAATTGCATTAACAAATTAAATAACGATGAACACCAATTAGAAAACCTGATGAAAAATCAAATTTCAGTCACAACATCAGTAATAAAATATTTTAACGCTACAATTCAAAAACTACAGCTTGATGAGCGGACGTTTAATAACGACATTACATTGATTTCAGACACAATTTATCGTACAGCAGATGAAATCAAAATTATTCGATTAACATTCGATTGAAATTTTTGGAAAAATGCGAAATGCTCATGAAAAGTTATCTATATATCGAAAATGAGTTAGATGATATTTTAAATTCAATTACTTTTGCAAGATTACGAATAATCCATAGCTCCATATTTACACCCGAAAATTTGATTACCTCACTTCACCAAATTGCTCAAAATTTACACCAAAATAATTTACCACTTCCTACTAGAATATCAAACGTTGCTGAATACCTAGACGTAATGGACTAGAAGCTTTTCAAGCAAACGATGATTTAATTTTTGTATTAAAAATTCCATTAACTGATCAGCAAATATACACTTTGTTTAGATTATTTCCAATTCCAATTCTAAACAACCGAACTGGTCTATACCACATTTTAACAACATCTCAAACATATATTGCGCGAGATGACATTCTTTGATGTACATTCCTATGTCTAACCTGGATGATTGTAAACTACTGTTTCATGAAACCCAAATTTGTTCGAACCAGTTCGCATACCCTATCGACAAAGATGCCATTTGCGAAGCGCAAATTATGAAGAACCTGAAATCCATACCCGAAAATTGCCAAACCTCGCTGATATTCGTAAAAGGTTATAAAGTTCAAAAATTAACCGGAAATACTTGGTTGATTATAAATTCAGAGCCTCTACAAATCACAATCAACTGAAAACAGAGAAATTCAAAAACCGAATTGATTCTCAAAAACTCGGTATTAAAATTACAAACAGCAATGCAATGCATTCATTGGAGCTACCAGAGTACAAGCAGATTCCAAGGACTTTTCTGAAACAACCAGTGACTGGTATATATATATATATATATATATATATATATATATATATATATATATATATATATATATATATGTATATATATATATATATATATATATATGTATATATATATATATATATATATATATATATATATATATATATATATATATATATATATATATATCGAAGTAAATAATTGTATATTTTATATCTGTATTCTTCATTCATTGTCCGGTTATTATTTAAAAACAATAATAAAATTTAATCAAGAATATTACATTTTTTTTATTTTCAGTGAGAATTAAATTGCAAATGGAATTATTAATAATTATTAAAAGTGCCTATTAAAGCAATGTGCCTATTTATGAATAATCCCAAATGGTTAAATAACTTACGCCCAAATGGTTTGTCAATTCTAAGAAGCAAACATAATCATTTTCATAGCCATCTTAATTAAGACTAATAAATATTAGATGCCTGAAAATATGTAAAATTTTCACAAAGTTGGGTGATTTCATTGGGTAGGTAATTGTGATATTTTATATTTATCATCCTTATTGTCCATTTACTAATAATATACATGTAAGCGACACTAGTCTCCGCCACTGTTGACCAAAACAGACTGTCATGGAATGAGGACGGAGGGTAAGGTGAAGAGAGAGAGTCAGAGAGGGTCTGAGCGAAGACGGTGGTGTGGATGTATACGAGATACGATAAACATATTGATATTATTTGTGGATTGTAAATACGTAGTAAACAATAAAAATATTATTTTAAGTGTGAATTAATGTGTAAGTGATATATCCTTTTAGTGCAGCGGTGGGATACCAAACATTTCAAGTGGCTTAAGGCCGCAAAGCTAAGCTATCGAAGACGATAAAAGACGTAAGTGTTAGTTAGAATTATAAGTGGACAAATAGATTATAAGTTTATATCAATCGACGGAAATCTCTATTCGATTTCTGCGACGGACGATCTCGACGTTCTCGAATTGTGCAGCGACGTGGCCGAGACATAGGGTAACGGAGGATAAAAGTACGCAGTCGGGTAAAAGTACGCAGTCGGGTAAAAGTACGCGGGGAATTTTTAGGCAGTTGGTAACATTGGAGGGATTTCCTGCTATGACGCTTTAGTGTGCCTTGGACTAGTAGAGAAGACGCCACATTGTTATCTGCCTCCTCGTAGTTGTAAGGATTTTATCAGGTAAAATATACATTTACTACTTTCTCATGTAAGATTCTGACTAAGCAAGATTATTTTGAAGGAACTTTAAAAAATTTATATAAACCATACTCCTCAAAAATTAATTTCCCAAAGCTACATGATGGTGCATCTACAATGAGTGGTAGAAACAACGGGGTCCAGGCAAAAATTAAAAAAATATATAATAATGCTAATTACATTCACTGCTACGCACATCACTTGAACTTAATTATTCAACGCGCTACCTCACAAAATAAACAAGTTCGAGTTTTTTCTTCAAACCTAGATGGCTTTTCTGCCTTTTTTTTCAAGACCTCCAAAACATACTAATGTTTTGGATGAAATAGTGAAAAAATGACTTCTGCAATCTACGCCATCCAGGTGGAATTTTAAATCACGGTGTGTAGTGACACACATGTTTTTAAACACAAAGTGAATCTTATTCGATGACTGGAACAAATTTTAAACGATGATACTAGTGACACATCAACTGTAAGAAAAGCTAGCGGTTTAAAAAATACTTTGAAGGATTATGATTTTAATTGTTGGTTACACTTTTTTAATAAAATTATGCCGAATTGCGATATTCTTTTTAATCAACTACAGCAACGAGATATTGACAGTTTTAAAATTCAGTCCTACGTGACATCATTCAAAACATCGATTCAGCATGTGAGAGAAATACAATTGATTACGATTATTACCGAGAAAATGAAAACAGTGATGATGAAGACCACGAGGGACCTTCCCACCGTAAAAGGCAGAGTTTTGACGACAAATTTGCAATGGTTGCTAAAGAAGCGTGTGATGTTGTTATTTCTAATATTGATGACCGATTTATGTTTAGTGATTACTTATCTATAGTTCATCTTTTTCAACCTCAGTTGTTTTCCAGGTTTCAAGTAAATTTTCCCGAAACTGAATTTCAGAAAGCTATTAATATTTACGATTTGGATCCAATTGCATTTAAACATAAACTAATAGTGTTTTATAATAGACCAGAATTTGTAACTGCTGCGAGTGGCTTATGAATACAATGTTTTTATGAAAATAACTTAACATCTTCGTTTGTGGAGACTGTAAAATTATTAAAAATTTTGTGTACAATGCCAAAGACGACAGCCGAAAGTGAGCGATGTTTTTCTACTTTAAAAAGAATAAAAACATTTTCAAGAAATACCATGAAAAAAAGTAGACTATGTGCATTAGCAATATGTTCAACTGAAAAAGAACTAATAACGTCAACAACAAACTTCAATGAACTTGTTATCGACCATTTCGCCCAACGCAAAGAAAGGCGTATGCATTTTGTTTTCAAGAAAATTAATTAAAGCTAAATAGGTAAGTACCTAATTTAATAATTTTATTCTGATATTTCAAATCTGGCTTAAAACACTGCGATATACCTACCTAAAATGTAACCATGTAGGTGCCTAAATATATACATAAATTAATATTTATTTATTGCCCTCTCAGGTGTAAAACACACGATACATTACTGGTTCTATATATACCTATTGACATCCGTGATGGTTTTTTGTATATGTTTGTTTTAATTTGTGTAAATATTAGAAAGTAGAAATCTTTGTTTACTTGGAATCAGGGCACATCTGTTTCTTAGGGATAAAAATGAGATTATCTCAGGCAATAAATTTGCCTTTTTGTTAATTGTCTCAGCCACTTGTTAAAACCCTTGGAGAGTACAAGATCGGTTAAGATTTAACTCATATTGTGCAGAGTAGGCCAATGGTTTATGACAAGCGTGGCGTTGGCATTTGAGGTAAGTTTTTAAATCAGCCAATTCCCGCATCTTGCCCCGAAGCATTCTCCTCTTTCGGTACTAGCTTGTTCGCTATTCAATTTATACCAATTAAACGTAGCTATAGCAATAACATACCACCAGTATCATTTTACTACACACAACACCCCGTAGATCGCCAAAAATTGCTGACCCCAACGTGATATTAAGAGAAACACAGTCGTTTCTTTTTGGTGTTGCTTTCGCGATTTCGGAGTGAATTTTTGTTGAATCTGAAAATGAAAGTTGACGTGTAGTGACATTCAAACGGTGAGTTACAATTACAACCATGAGTACCAACGACGTTAATAACCACACGAATGGAGGTGCTCGCAATACCAAAGACGTCACGGAATGTAACCGTATGTCAGTGAATATTCCCCTATTTACATTCGATGATCTGGAAATATGGCTGAAATTAGTGGACCGAAGTTTTATACTCGGAAGAATCACCAGTGAGAACACAAAATTAAATTACGTGGTGACATCGGTTGATTCTCGATCCGTGAACGAAGTTAGAGATATCGAGACCCTCCTGAAGGTAAGCCATACATCGCGCTTAAGTTTGCCTTAATGTCGAGGTTAAGCACGTCTCAGAACAAAAGACGCGACGACTCTTTGAACGCCAAGGGCGACTCGAAACCGTCGCAATTTTTACGTCGTCTAAGGGCGCTGGTAGGTAATGACATTGCCGAATCCTTATTATGGACAGGAAGACTTGTCAAAATGTCCAAGGAATTCTTGCGACACAAAAAGAATCTCCCCTAAATGAAGTGGCGGCAATGGAAGATGCTATTATGGACTATCTCCCAGCACCCTCGTGTTGGAAACCACTAGGTCACGTAGCTCCGAAGGCGATCGCTTCCAGGAGTTGGAACAGCAGGTGCCTTTTCTAACACGAGAAATGGCAAAACTACGTACCTACCGGTCATGAAGAACGTTCGCAAAGAACATCCTCACGATCTCATTCGCGATCTTATTCGAGAGTTCGTTCACCGTCGCGATTTCGATCACGGGACCGTCCCGACGACGCACTATGGGGCGAAAACATCAATATCGTCTCAAAAATGTTAAATTTTAACCGGAAAATTAAGATCTCGAATATGGTATTTCCGGTAGCTAAGACACTAAGCCTTAATATCCTAGAAATATTATTTTTTCACACGTTGATTTCCTGAGTTAGACACAGTGGCGTAGCTAGGTAACCTAGGGCCCTGGGGCAAATAAAAAAATGGGGTCCACTGCTATCAAAACTGGTAAGGTTTTTTGAAGTAAAATCATTAAATATACAAATACTTTAAAAATGCTAAGCAACTTTATCATCAGCTCTTTTTCGTGCATGGGCAGGTAATAAAACTATTAAACACTAACAACATAAATTACAATTATTTTAATACTTGGTGTAGGTATTGGGCAATAAAACGAAATAGAAAAGATTCAAGGGTTTATTATATATTTATTTATTTATTTATTCGTAGATACGTTGCACCAGCTTACAGTTATTTAACCTATCGCCGATGCAAGCTATTTACAAAAATTATAAAACTTAGACAGTATGTTTTCTTAATTAATTAACAAAAATAGACTAAAGTATAAACTAAACAAAAACAAAATCATATAATGGCTACTTCTAATTATTATAAAGGTCAATTAATTAAAATTAATAATATATATTATAAAGGTCAGACCTACCAACAGACTAAATAACGATTATAATTATTACAATCTTTTCCTAGCTTTAGTTTTCGCAAAAGTATCAATTACTTCGGTTAAATCCAGACTTGATGCGGTTTTGTTTTCTATTGCTATTAGCGATAAATGTCGGAGTCGAGTTTGGCCCATACTATTTTTTAAATAATTTTTTATTATTTTTAATTTGCTGAATGACCTTTCAGCTACTGCAGAAGTGACAGGAATTGTAAAGAATAATAACATTGCTGTAAATACTTCCGTTAGATCGCATTCTAGCACTCCATATTTACTCATTATTTCCTTACATAATTGGTGAACAGTCCATGCTTGAGTTAATTGAGGTACAAGTAGGTGGTAAATATTAACAAATTGAAGTGAAAAGCTAGGGCCTATTATATCGGAATATTTTCTTTGGAAATTGTCACACTTTTGTAATAAAGTTGCTTCATCAACATGTAATAAAAATGTTGATGTTAGAAATTCGAATGTTTGACAAACTGCACTCATGCCAGTAAAACGGGTATTTAATTGAGTTATTAATGTATCAAGTACCTTATTGAAAATCACAATTTTAAATATTTCTTCTCGGTTTGAAAATCGGTGATCAGCAGTTAATTCATCAAAATGTTTTTTTACTTTCCTTTGTCTTTTTTCTTGAAAATGGGTATCTTTACCATATTTTCTTGCAGTTTCACAGGCTTTGCACTTGAATAATTCGACATTATTTCTATAAATTTGCAACTTTGCTTTGGCCTCTGCTAAAGCTTTACTTGCCTCGTCCAAATTTATGTCGGATTTTTGTAAAATTTTGGATGCATAATTGATGTCATGCAATACAATATGCATGAATTCACAAAGCAACACAAACTCGAAATTTAGCATTTTTGTTTTAATACTCTCTGCTTCATTACGCTCATCTTTATTAGGACTCTTTAGAACCATTTCTGATAATGCTTTGATAATATCAAAAAAACGAAGTTTTATTGCAGATATCGTATTGACTCTACTGGACCATCTAGTGGGATTTAGTTTTTTTAGAGTGGTGTCTGATTCGCCTGTGAATTTTGATAGTAGATCCCAACGCTTGATACTGTTTCCGAAAAAGTTATACAAATCTTGCAACGTTGCGAAAAAATTCTGTATTTCCACACAACTGTTAATGGCATCATTTATCACCAAATTTAAATTATGAGTGGCACAATGTACATACTCCGCGTTAGGCTGGATATCCTTAATACGTTTTTGTACACCATTATACACACCACCCATCACATTGGCTCCATCATAACCTTGCCCCACACATTTTTTTAAATCAATATTTTTTTCTTTAAATAATGTAGTTACTTGATTGACTAAATCTGCTGCGCCGTGTTTGATGGCTGCATAAAAGCCTAGAAACACTTCTTTTATTTCTATATCAATTGGCTGTCTATTTTCCGATCTGGTTATTACTGCATACCTCACAACAATGCTTAGCTGATCTACCTTCGATGTGTCCTGTGTCGTATCCATTATGATGGCGAAAAACGGTGACGCCCTAATTTGTTCTAGTAGATGGATTTCGAGTTTGGTCCCCAAGCACTCAATCATTTCATTCTGAATTGTTGCACTCAGATATCTTGTAGATCCTAAAAACATAAAAAACACAATTTTAAAAAGCCCTGATATTAAACAGTTAATAATTATGAATAATATTAAAACAAAATAAAATTATTATTATTACCTTTGGGCATATCCAAAACTTGCCGCAAAATGTGATCATATCGGGCGACAAGCTCTACAAAGGACAAAAAATTTCCATGGTATCCTTCCTGACTTAAGTCTTCTCGATGTCCTCTCAAAGCCAAAGAACTCTTTGCTAGGGTAAGTATGATATCAAATAACCTTTGAAGAACCATTTTCCAAAAGGATGTTTCTTTGCGAATTTCATTTTCAAGTTCCTTGTCGATAGTATCATTTTTCTTCCAAAATTCATACACAGCACATGCTTCCGTATGGTCACTCGAATAACTGTGTTGTTTAATTCTTTCTGATAAATGTTTCCAATCACGAATTCCCGTACACCAGACATTATTCCTCTGTGAAGCAAATAACCAGCAGGGTTGACAATAGGCAGCGTCTAGTATTTTGGAATAGCACAACCAAAAACGATTAACTGGTCCATATTTTGAACTTGAAACGTAGTATGATTTTGAAAAACACCTATTGTTCTGGTTAATATCAATTGGAAAAGGTCCTAATGGCTGTAAAGGTCCCATATCAAGAATTTGACGTCATTAATTATCATTTAGTATTTTGTTGAAGTTTCCCAAGTCATAAAGCGATTTATCGAACACATTTTCGAAAAATGTAGAGGTCTGTGGTTTCTCCAAATCATCCGTTCTTATGTTCATAGGTGCCGTACAAACATCATCCACGTTCACATGATCGGCGGCGGAAGTATCTTCAACTGCAATAATTGTTGAATCTTCTTCAGTAGGATTCTCAACCAACACTGCAGTTACCACATTATTTGAGTCACTATCAATAGAAATATTTTGTCCAGAAGTACTTGCAGAAGGCTGACTAAAAAACTTGTCAATTTTGGGCAATTTTTGTTTACTTTCTTCTCTTTCTTGGCGTTGTTTGCGTTTAAATGCACCACTGGGTTTCTTTTTTTTTGTCCATAATATTAGTTTTCTAATTTATTTATGCAATATTTATGTAAGATTGTACTCAAGTAGGTACTCACTGTTCACTGACAACGTTACAAGTCAAAGGAAAGAGAAACGTAATGATACGATACAAGACGTCGTTGGGGAATCCCCGGCAAACATTTTATCGCCGCCAGTGTTACCACATTTGACGGTTTAAAAAATGACAAAAAAAAATTACGTAATTAATGGACGGCCCCCTACCTACCGCATGTGACTTGTATTTTTCACGGTATTTTGCGTTATATAGTGAGTAGCCGAAATCTATAGATTTCTTTACGTAACTATGTATACGTACTATAATCAAATAAAATTGAACTTTTGTATGGACCAGTACAAAAAATTTGTTGACATACGCTTACTTACTCCTGATACATTAATTTTTTAACCATTCTCGAAAAAAAATCTTGACTCGAAGTTCACAATCGCGAATCACAAAAACGCACATCGATAAATATGCAGATATTGATATCCGACAAATTGATGAAAACATTAATAACACTGTCAACCCACACAAATAATTTAGGGGAATTCCCTTTTTATAACTTTGGAATTTCTCACAACTGAGTTGCCATGATTAAACTCGAGTTGCCACCTGTCATATTTATTTTGAAAATGGGAGAAATTTTCAAAAGTTGAGTTCGATTGAGATTTTCTGGTAAGGATTCTAGGGCCCCCTGAGCTTGAGGGCCCCGAGGCACTGCCCCGCCTAGCCCCTTGGTAGCTACGCCACTGGTTAGACAACTGTGAAGGGGAAGTTTCTGTTAAGGGCAAATTATTACTCAGCGTTAAAGCCAACTTCCATGAGCGTTTACGTACCTAATTTTTTTTTTCAAATTTAATATCTTATACATCGTTGGAAAGGGCATTTCATCTAGTTTTAGAATAAAAATATCTATTTGTATGCTTGTTTTCATTTGTTACTTAAAAAAATAATAAAGTAGTAGTGTTTAGTATGATCACTTTACAACTTCACCTAAGGTTTTAATTATCATCAGGATTTCGCCGGGTAGATTTCTTTTATGGAAATAATACGCCATATGGTCCTCTCAACGACACTTAAAAAAAACTGCTGCTCGATTTTGCTCCATTTTGAGAAAATTGGAATCAAAGTAGGAAGAAAACGCGTTCTGGTTATGGTTTAAAATCTAAATGACACATTTAGGTATTGGTAGCCGTCATAGAAAATTCGTTCAATTGGATAAAATGTTTAGACTTTTTTTAAACGCTTTTTTTGTATAGCTTATTAATTCAAAATAAGGTGTACCAAAAAATACCGTAAATACAAAAACGTATTTACGTAAACACAGGTATCTAAACCACATATTGTTTATTTTAGCAAAAATAATATTTTTGCTAGTATCTACCGCAACTAGATAGAATAAAAAATATTTTTATTTTCGAAATATTGTGGTTTTTCGTATAGGTATATATACTGCTATGTGTTTTCGTATTTTCATACAAGTTCCTTACAAGAATTTTATAATATTTAGTTAAGAAACGTTACCACTATTCTTGCTAATAATGACCACTTTTACAATTACTAATCGCGAGTTATGTATTGCTTTCATAGAGCATGGGAAGCATATATCAACTGCAGAAAATTACATACGCGAAAAGTTTTCACTTTCTGAAAATGATTTAAATTGTGTTGTCAAAAAAATTCAGAAATAGTTACTGCCTGAATTCAAATCGAGATGGGCTGCTGCTACCAGAATAAAGGAAAGACTTTTGAAGAATAATGAACAATGGCTTAACCGTACATTTTCTGTTCAACTTGACGACACTGAGGAACCTGGGCCGTCATCAGGAAAAAGGCGAGGAAGACCTTGTAAAAACTATGAAGCATCCGAAAATACTAAAAAGAGAAAAGCGACTAAATTATTCCGGGATTCTGGGCTGGATTCAATTCAGTATTCATATGTACAAGGATTGCGTTCAATTGGTGAAAGTAAAGAAGCTCAAATAATAAAATTAATTCGTTCCGCATCCTCACAGAAAAAGGAAATCATACACCTGCAGTTGCTAGAGGAAAATACGTTTGTCAATTCTTTTACAGCAGATGAAGCTTTGGCCATATTTATTGATTTAGATTTGTCAAAAAATCAATACCAATATCTTATAAACTGTACGAAAGAAAGAGGATGCAAGTTATTTCCGCCATATAAGCAACTCCAGGAAGCTAAAAGTAAATGCTACCCAGATAACTCTCAAATTACAATTACCGACATTATGGCTAAAGTGGAACTACAAGGATTATTAAATCATACAGCAACAAGGTTATTAAATATATCGTCAGTTGATGTAACATCTGTACGTAAATTAATTTTATATAGTAAATGGGGTTGCGATGGTTCCTCGGGCCAAAGTGAATATAAACAAATTCTTTCTGGTGAGAGTGAGTTAGTATCCGATGCTAACTTGTTAATATCATCTTTAGTTCCCCTTAGACTGGTAGACAGTTCTTCAAAGGAAAATATTTGGCAAAATGCAGCACCATCATCCATACGATTTTGTCGCCTTATCTTAATAGAATTTTCCAAAGAGACTCCAGAGAAAACCAGAACAATTATAAGTAAACTAAAGGCACAAATATCTTCTCTTTTACCAACGTCTGTTCACATAAATGACATGGAGGTATCAATCACTCACGAACTTTTTCTTACTATGATCATTGGGAAAGTTACACAAGTATTAACCAATACACCATCCATTTCTACATGCAGTGTTTGTCTCGTTAAACTGAAAGAAATGAATAATCTTGAACGCGTTAAGCAAAGAGTAGAACGAGAAGAAACTTTCGAATTTGGTCTTTCAACTTTACATGCGTGGATTCGTTGTATGGAACTGATTCTCCACATTTCCTACAATTTATCATTTGAAAAATGGTCCGCAACTACAGTAGATCAAAAACGACAGAAACAAATTAAAAAACAAGCAGTACAAGAGAGGTTTCGTACAGAACTAGGATTAATTATAGATAAACCACGACAAGGTTGTGGAAACACAAATGACGGTAATACTGCGAGGAGATTTTTTGCAAATGCTGAAATTCATGCAAAGAGGGGATTGATTGATGATACGGGGACTTCATATTATCTTACAGACAATGACATGCGGGCAACCAGTTAATGCCCAAAAATTTGGAGAGTATGTATTTAAAACTGCAGAACTTTATGTACGTAAATACAACTGGCACTACAGTCTTCTTCTGTCCATAAAATACTAATTCACGGAGCAAATATTATTCGTTATAACTCAGTATTGCCTTTTGGACAGCTTTCAGAGGATGCACAAGAATCGCGAAATAAAAAAAATTACAAGCAATACAGGTTATATCATGCTCGAAAATGTTCACGATCAGATACCAATGCAGATGTATTTCATACACTTCTTTATACCTCAGATCCATATATAACCAGTTTAAGAATGACCCCACCAAGAACGCTGATGGAGCTCGACGAAGAAGCTTTGCAGTTACTGGAATAATTGTGAATTATGCACCTACTAAATAACGATTGTTCATGATAAGTTATAATATTATTATAATATTATCATACCTCTATACTAATACCTATACGTAATTTTTGTTTCTATTATTGAAAACTAAATTTATATAAAAGGAATCAAATATGTCCATGATAAGTTATAATATTCATGTTCTTAACTTAACTTAATAACTTATCATGATTGTTCATGATAAGTTATAATATTATTATAATATTATCATACCTCTATACTAATACCTATACGTAATTTTTGTTTCTATTATTGAAAACTAAATTTATATAAAAGGAATCAAATATGTCTATTAACGTCTTATATTTACTAGTTTTCTGTTTATAAAGGCATAATGGACTGACTCTAATTTTTACATATTCCTCAATTTTGTCCACTAAATATAGCAAGATATATAAAAGATATTGCAATAATATTACACAGTCTTCAACACCACACCTTCTTATATACACCTACTAAATTTCACTTGATTTTATCTGTAAACAATAAAGTTACAGATTTCTGAGACGCGAAAGTGCTGTTTGCCCCATAGTGCGACGACGCAAGTGACTTGATGAAGTGAAAGTGTTGGTTTGGTACCATAGACGTTTCGGAGCGAGAGCTTGGGCATGCCGCGAACAGTGTGCTCGAAGTGCGGGAAACAATGCGGGACATCGTTGATGGCGACCAACGACACATGGCCTGCTGTGCGCCGACTATGTCACTTCACATTCACACACTATATATCACTATATGTTACACACTATACATCAAAGATATAGTTTCTCGTTGATGCTGGTGTGGACCTTTGTGTATAGTCTCGCGTGTTAATGAAAACTTTACATACGAAGTCGACTTACGAACTTACCGCCGCGAATGGGACCCGTCCGTTTCAACGTACGGTACAGTGATGATAACACTCAATCTCGGCTTGCAACTCAGTTTTTAGTGGCAGTTTGTGGTCGCGGACGTGTCTAAGCCTATAATCGGGGTAGTTTTTTGTCACATTACGGGTTACTCGTCGACGTAAGAAGCCGACGGTCAGGTAGTTAAATGCACATCACCGTTAATCAGGACAATCGCTGGAGGCTCGGTATTCCACCGTCTTCTGCAGCAATACTGACATTACTCATCAAGGCGGAACTCTCAGAAATGTGAACCACCAGACAAAACACCACATCGAAATCACCTCAGGTCCGCCTGTCGCCGAGAAGCCGAGACGCTTGGCACCCGAAACATTGCGGGCCGCGAAAAACGAAGCAAAGTTGGAGTTAGGCATTGCTCGTGTTTCCAGCAGTCCTTGGGTATCGCCACTACACCTGGTACCGAAGCAGGGAGACGAATGGTCACCATGAGGTGACTATCGTAGGTTGAACGCGAGGATTTGTATCCGGTGAGTCATATACAGGACTTTGCACAAATAATTTGCGGAAAAACAATGTTTTCATCCGTCGACTTAGGTTTAACTCAGACGTACCACTTTACAATAACATTGGAACCACAGAAAAGTCGTCGCTAGTGGAGAGTAGCAAATTAATATGAAAACGCAAGTTACCACTCACACGACCGACACTGTGTAGTCGATTTCGATGACAGTTGCAATGAGTGGTTGATATCACCCACAAAATTATCGCAGGTAATGGTAATAACTGAACCTAACTCACACGTGCGACTTATCGGCCACAAACCAACCACAGTCGAAAAGAACGAAAGACTGCCGACCATCGTGGTAGTTGCTCATTCATTCCATTATTGCATTGCGTGTCGATTGCACATTTCCTATCGAAAAAAAGGCAGTAGTTCTCTGAGTTCACATTCAACTGCACGCCGACAATGACCATTTTGTCGTTGAAAAGTGGTACGTCTGAGTTAAGCCTTAGTGCGTGTTTTTCACCAAATCCCCGTCGCCGAAGAACCGCGATAACGACGCCTTTCGGACTTTATGAGTTTCCGTACATGACCTTCGAGTTACGTAACGCCGCGCAGATATCTACATACCACTAGTATCATTTCATTACACACAGCACCTCGAAGACCGCCATCATTTTCTTATATAATTGTTTCCTACCTGACACATAAAAGTAGAAATACATATATGATTATTTCTGCAATTGTGTTTTAAACGAACTGCAATTTTATAACCACTAGGTTTTAACCAACGCACATAAATTTTTACATTTTTATTTGCCTTAATGTACTTTTTCTTCTTGTTTTAATAAAAAACAATTGAGTCAGTTACCATAAATGTAACGTTATGTACCATTTACGATTTTCTATAAAAAAAAAGGTGATAGTGTTGATAAAGAAACTATGTAAATAGTTCAAAGTTAATCTAGTGGATTTACTTTTTACAGTTTGTACGAAACGTAAATCTATTCCCATTCATAAAATAAAATACTTAATTACGTCAATGACATGCTTTTAAATTAATCAATATTATATATACTGTAATATGACCACCCTATAAGGTCGTATCATATTTTTTGCAAGCTCTTTTCCTTTATTCTTTAACAATACTGTAATATCTTTGATAATGTAACTGATACAAAAAGCTTAAGTCGCAACTTTGCGATAAGCACTTTAATTAAATATAATTGTACTCCTGGCTCATTGGAGATACAGATATACTAGAGTTTGGGCCGTTACTCTGTAACTTTCAGTGTCAATAAAATAGTTTTTCAAGTGTCGAAAGGTCTCAACTTATTTCTGGCGCAGCCGTTAGGATACAGCCGTTTTGTGTTTGTGAGGATTATCAGTGCATCGTGCCACACTCAACCCAGAGGAAGATCCCGCATCGCAGACATTGGTTTCAACCATTAAGCTGTATTACCGAATCACGGACAGGCTCACCGAGAAGTCCACAGCGAGGCCAGACCGACAGAAAGACTGTAAGTAGAACTCATATTTCTATCTCCACCCGTCTTCCTTTCAAATCTGACAAACCTTCTCGTTACCCGTTGACATTGTGCGGAATAACTTGAAGAAGAGTTGTAATTTTCGTTTACTTTGTGCGAGTAATTTCAACTTTAGATTAAACGAATCAATTTCTTCAACAGAATTTCAAGATAAGCAAATACATTTTTCTCTTTTTACACAACCTAAGTAGTTAATTTAATTTTAGTAGATAATTAAATTTAAATTTCTATTTTTAAAATCCATCTCATTAAATTATTTTAATTGTATATTATCTCTCTCCTGACGAAGTTAACAAATTAAGTTCAATTTTATCTAAGCTTTCAATAGAAAATAAAACACACGAAACAATGGCATTAGACTTAATGAGACTTAGAAATTAAGCTGAATTCATCCCTAGCTTTGACGGCGATGAAACTCAATTAAGGAAATTTTTGATTCAGTAGAAAATATTCTATTCCATTGAAGCGTGTGGCTCAAATAAACCACTTCATATGAAAATTATTTTAAGCTGCATTAAATGTAAAATTGTAGGTCGAGTACAACAACTACTCGATAGTAGACAAGATATAATTTCGGGACCCCAAATTAAAACTCTGTTCACACAAAATTTTAGTGATCATAAAAACTTGCTAACTCTACAGTATGAACTTCAATTCATGCGTTTACAACCTAAGGAATCTCTCCTAGATTTTGGCAATAGACGTTTACAATTAAAAACAAAATTAATTGCAAAAATCCAACTTTCGGATAAATCTCTAGCAGAAAAACAGGGAACAGTAGCGTTTTATGAAAAACAAATTTTCACGACATATAAAATGAATTTGTCCTTACAATATGAAAATCTTTTACGCACATCCCCTAATATCGATACAATTGAACACGCAATGGCTTTTATTGATGAACAAACTAAGTACGATGAATATAAACAACTCTTTTTAGGATAAAATAGACAAATAACTAATCCAAAACCAAATTATCAACTACAAGTAAATACGTCTTTCAGACCTGCGTACAGTCCACAATTTCGAAATCATAATCAGATTCCGCCACAGTTTAGACAACAACAATCTAATTTTCCACGGCAACCTATAAATGTCCAGCCAAGACAATTACCACCACGTAGACTTCCCACTAACTCTCAAGTTTTTGGAAAGCCCCCTAATATTTTCGTCTCAAGAAATCAGAATGTAACTCCAAGCAAACCAACTTCCAGGTCTGGAGTATCCATTCAACCGAGACCACAATAATCACAACAAAACTCCAACTATTTCAGACCACAATATAATAAACCCCCAAACTTTCACTCACAGGAACTTTTCCATCAAGAATGTGACGAAAACTCACCCTTTTGTCACCGGTCAACCATTGAAAACTATTTTAATGGTTGACCGGTGTACGACCCATACACCGGTCAACCATTAAAATACGACGACCCTCTCACAGATCCCCAGGATCTCTCAAATTCCGAGTACCTTGAAGAATACCATGAAGAACATGAATTTCTATGTAACGAAACAAATAGTCAAGATCAAAATTTCCATATGGATCACCAATCCAACAACCAAACATAAATGAGGAACTAAATTCTATGCTATCCCCTGCTCTCTACCGTACATCATAATTCAAGATCCCCCCTTAAAACTTCTTATCGGTACTGGTTGTTCGAAAACCGTTATTAGACCTGACATCGTAAACCATTATTATTTGGATTGTATATTTCAAAATGAAACAAATATAAAAACATGTACTAGTCAAGCAAAAATAAGATACCAGGCAGATATCTCAGCTTTCGACAAGTTTCAAGTTGTAGATTCTTTAAATATTCTTCTATATGACTTCCATACTTTTTACGACGGACTAATTGGTTTCGAATATCTAACAAAACTAGATCTAAAACTTGACTTTGAAAATCATCTTTTGTACAACGATTATATTCAGCTTCCATTTTTTATTCATACCCCTGATGATGTATCACGTACATACTCATTAAATGCCCATGAAATTGTAATTAAACAAATCCCAGTTAATATAACAAATGGCGAAATTCTCATTCCAGAAATCAAAACAAAAACTTGTAAAATCCCTGACAGTTACAAATGCTAAAAATGGTCTAGCATTCGTTGACACTCACAATATTTTAGAAGTCCCCACTCAGATAAATTTTGCCCATCCTATTCAAGCTGACTATTTCAATAATTATGAACCTTATATTCCGAAAATCAAAACGACCAAAACAGAAATAAAACCCCAAGAAATTAAAAATCTTATTCGTACATCTCACTTAAACTCTGAAGAAAAAGAAGCCCTCATTTTATTGTTGAAAAAGTATCCTCATATCTTCTATTTTCCTGGCGACAAATTGACCTTTACGAATACAGTTAAACACCAAATACGTACGCATGACGATATCCCAATCCATACTAAGACTTATCGATACCCATACGTCCATTGACAAGAGGTACAGAAACAAATCTCCCAAATGTTGGAAGATGAAATCATCAAACCTTCTCAGAGCCCCTAGAGCAGTCCAATTTGGATTGTCCCAAAGAAAATGGACGCATCCAACAAACAAAAATGGCGAATCGTTGTCGACTATCGTAAAGTCAACGAAAAGACAATAACTGATCGATATCCCTTACCTAATATAACAGACATTCTCGATAAACTAAACAGATGTCAATACTTTACCACTCTCGACTTATTCCACCAAATCGAGATGCATCCGGATAGTATTGAAAAAAACAGCCTTTAATGTATAAAATGGTCACGAGTTTGTAAGAATGCCCTTTCGTCTTAAAAACGCGCCAAGTACCTTTCAACGCGTTATGGACAACGTTTCAAAGCAACTCCAAAATAAGATGTTTTGTATACATGGATGATGTTATAATTTTTAGTACATCTCTGCAAGAGCACCTCCAAAATTTAGAACTTGTATTTAAGGCATTTGAAAAAGCTAATTTAAAAATTCAAATTGATGAATCAGAATTTCTTAGTAAATACGTTGAATTTTTAGGCCTTGTTATAGCGCCAGAAGGTATTAAACCCAATCCAAATAAGATTAGTGCCACTAAATGTTTTCCAATTTCTAAAACACAAAAAGAAATCAAATATTTTTTAGGCTTACTTGATTTTTATCGAAAATTTATCCCAAATTTTGCACATCTCACAAAACCGCTAACTTCATGTCTAAAAAAGGATGCAAAAGTAACCTTGCCACCCGAATATCGTAAATGCTTCAAGGAATGTAAAACCCTCTTATGCAATGACCCGATTCTGAAATACCCTGACTTCGACAAACCTTTTACTTTGACAACTAGTTAGTTGACACTGCAACTTCGCAATAGGCGCAATTCTCTCACAAGATGGCCACTCTATCAGTTATGCTTCAAGGACTCTCAATCCCGCTGAGTGCAATTATTCAACCATCGAAAAGGAACTCCTAAGCATAGTCTGGTCAACAAAATATTCACGACCATATCTCTTTGATTCTAAATTTACAATATTAACTGACCATCAGCCTCTACAATGGCTATTTAACCTTAAGGACCCAAACTCACGTTTAGTACGTTGGCGTTTGAAGCTTGAGGAATATGACTATGACATCAGATATAAAAAAGGTAAATCTAACACGAATGCAGACTGCCTATCTCGCATGAATCTTGACCCTGTAGAATTAAATGCCGTAGAAGAAGACGATTCTATTTCTCTGATTGTCAACCCCTCTGAAGACATCCAAGCTCTTTTAAAAGATCTCTCAGAACCAAATCCAGAGATTGATAAAGACATCTCACTCTCACTCACTAACCCCGAGAATAGAAATGACGACTTAAACGAAACCGTACACACTAGTCATGAAAACCCACGACATATAATAACCCTTAGAAGTCGATCCTCAGACGAACAAGTATTTAATTTTCTAAAACAATTTCTCAATTGTACCCAAAATACACATAATTGCCTCTATTTCAAAGACGAGCCGACAGAACGTAAAATTATTCGAACCCTGCAAACCTTTCTCACGAAAATTTGTTGAAGATATTCCTTCAGAACAAGAACAACAACTAAAGATAAAATACTTACATGAGACAAAATTGAACCATCGAGGACACGCAGCAGCTACACTTGCGGCCCTTAAAAAACGGTATTATTGGCCAAATTTATCACAACACATGATGAACTATATAAATACCTGTGAAGTATGTCAAAAAGGTAAAGATGACCGACACCCCCAACATATTCAATTAAAAGAAACAACCACTTTAACCAAACCTTTTGAGGAAATTAATATGGATACATTACAAGTAAAAAACTTTAGCATTTTAACAACCGTTGACCCCTTTTCCAAAATAGGACAAGCGTACCCCATGTCTTTCATTTCAGGTATAGAAGTTCAAAGAAAACTTTTAAAATTTATTGAACATTACAATTTACCCCGAAAAATATTATTAGATTCCGGGCTGGAATTCAATAACGCAATAATCCAGGATTTTTGTAAACTCCATAAAATTCAACTTCGCTATACTTCTATTCAAGGACATATAAGGACATGTCTAACGATTCCATCGAAAGATTCCATTCCACCCTTAGAGATAACCCTAAACCAGGCCCTTCGAACGTCCAAATCGGACAAGACTTTGAAGATCAAATACCCGCCATTACCATCCGACTTTCACCTGATAGACCAAAGAAAAATCAAACACATACACTAAAATAAAATGAAAACTTTAATTCTCTTAGAAATAAGGAAACTAAATAATCCAATATACTTTTTAAAACTCAGTAGTCAAACTCGTTTAATATCAACCCACTATAGCTTTCTTCATATCATTCACCTAGAGCCCATAAACGAAAACCTAACGCATGTAAATTAAAATTCACAATCATAAATGTAATCACCCTTTTATGACACAACAAGTAGTTCTTCTGTATAATCTAACTGCTTCAAAACTTGACAATCTTCAACATGATCAAATTAAACCAAGAATAAAACGCAGACTCCTTAATGCCATTGGTTCCGTCCAAAAAATACTTTTTGGTACTGCCACAGAAGACGATATAAAAGGTTATGATGACCAGATAAAAACATTACACAAAAACCAGGAAAATCTGGCCACACAACTGAATCTTAGGACTTCACTTCTAAACACTCTTGCTCAGAAAGTAAACGAAAGCTTTATAATTATACGCAATAATGTAGCACACCTAGAAAAAACAATTGAAAAATTAAAAGACAAGTAAATAGTAAAATTTTACAAAATTTACATTTTTTATTAAATTTCTTGGACAATTTAGAAAACGCTCTAACGATGTCCCATGCACACATTATTCACAATTTCCTTCTTTCCCATTCAGATTTAGTAAAAATTTTAAATAACTTAGAAAAAATTTATCTAATACAAAAAATTATTACTTTTCAAAAATTTCAATCCTACTCAATAAAAATGTTTATTGAAAAAAGTAAAGTTATAGTTAAAATTATTGTACCAACATTCTTGGATGAAGGTTTTACAATTTACCACCTAATTCCAATCCCCTTAAATAACCTTACCTTAATTCCACCTCAACCCTTCCTTTTAACGAGTTCTACTGGAAACCAAATACATTTATGGAAACAAGACGCCTGTCCAATCAACAGATGCTGATATCGAGGATATCAGCATCTGTTCCGGAATTCCCGAATTGCAGCGAGACCAGTGTTTCCAGTCCATTACAAGGTTCAGTGCCCTCAGGCTGTTCCTATCTCCGGGTGCACGTCAACGCAACCATCGTCAGCCAAGTGGCTCATGATAACCTGATAGTGATTCCTAATGGACAACATCTCCTCCATAGCAAATGCCCCGAGGAAGGATCACCAAAATTTCTTCCCCCGTTGAAATCCTACTAGGAAACTGCCATGTTAGCATCGATGGAAACTCATTTTCACAAGATAAAACCCTAGTGCCTGGTAAGACGTATAACATCCCCAAAATTGATGTACAAACAGACTTACCTGTGCCCAAGGTCCATCTCCAAAGGATTCCCCTTCAGGACCTTCAGGACATACATCGGACTTAAAACCAGTGCTAGTTGAGGACTTACCTGATTACAACAGACACTTATCTACGTTTATAATTATCATATTTCTTCTTTTGATATATATATATATATATATATATATATATATATATATATATATATATATATATATATGCTGTAGACTATACAAATCATATATATTATGTTTAAAAATAAGAAAAATTAGAGGTAAAACTTTGTTAGACCCTAATTTTCCCTCTAAGAAGGGAGGTGTAATATGACCACAATATAAAGTCGTATCATATTTTTTGCAAGCTCTTTTCCTTTATTCTTATAACAATACTGTTATATCTCTAATAATGTAACTGATACAAAAAGCTTAAGTCGCAACTTTGCGATAAGCACTTTATATAAATATAATTGTACTCCTAGCTCATATGAGATATAGATATACTTAAGTTTGGGCCATTACACTGTAACTCTTAGTATCAATAAAATAGTTTTTCAAGTGGATCTCAACTTATTTCTATACATAAACTATCTATCCAAATGAATGAGGACAATCAGGTCAAAGACCGTATCTATGTAGTTGCGCAATTAAATCGACTTGGTAATTTTCCAAAACATTTATCGACCGTAAAAAATTCAACAGTATCCTGTTAAATATCGGATTCACTTACGTTCATCTACTTCCCATGTGGTAATGCGATTTCATACAATTGACCCGCCCCGCGCACGGTTGCGAAACTTACCTGAAATGAAAACGAAACTAATTATAGCAAATTGGTGTAGTGATTAGAATCAATATAAGTATAGTTTATTTCATCGCTATTTGCCAAATAAATAATCCCAAACGACTCTTATCTCATACCGTTGCTTGTTTTTATGGCTAGGCTCAGGTAGACTGTTTCGTTTATCGGCAAGATAACAGTTTTTTTTTTTGGAAAATAGCGATGAAATGAATAAATAGTATGTACATATATTGCTATTGGCACGCCCGCACCCCCCCCCCACACACACACACACAGGAGAATTGTAGGATAGCAGTTAATTGTTATAAATTTGTTGGAATTTATACAAATCATGTTACAAATCTTGTCGATAGCAGACGTTAAGTCGATGTACTGTATGCGCATATCTCGAAAGCGTATGAAGGCGAATCATAATATTTTGCTTTCTAAATTGGAATCATTTGGATTTAGTAGTCATTTATGTCTATTAATGCAGCCGTACTCATCACAATGCCAACTGTTTCGTTTAATGGTTTTAAACCAAAAACTTCCATTGCCGGTTTTAGTGTACCTCAAGGCTCGAACTTAGGATTACGCATTATTCATTATATTCATTAATGGCTTGCCTGTAACTCTACAATCGATTCATTGTTTTTTTTGCTGATGATCTAAACTTATTCTGAAATGTTACTTGAATATATGATAACTGTTAAATTTTACAAAAACTTATAGGCATTATGTCGACTTGACGTGTAAATAATAAGCTTTTAATAAAAGCTTATTGTTGTAAATAAAACTAAATATAACGTTTGTTCATTTATTACCCTAAAAAACAACCATTATTATATGATTATTATCTTAATAATACAGTCTTAACATACTGTAAAAATGTTAAAGATTTATGTGTCCTATTTGATGACAAACTTTCATCCTCTGACCATGTTTATTAAATAACTATGAACGTATATAAACATTTTAGGATTTATAATTAGTAATAGAATATCATTTTCTAACGCTGCCGTTTTAAAAATATCATATTTCTCATTGGTACGCTCAAAGCTAGCATATTATAACATTGTCTGGCATCCTAGGTATTAAATATACATATTAATTAACTTCAGAATACTGAGCGTCGTTCCCTTTTTAGCATTTCGTATAGATCATATTTAGCCAGTAAACCATTTAGTCAGTGGAGTTTTGACCAAGCATTACTTCTAAACAGATTTGACACGCAATCGTTGAATACCAGAAGAGTGCTTGTTAACTCACTATGTTTATTTAAGCTACATATTTAATAACAACATAGCTTCACCTACATTACAAGTATATTTAATATATGCACATATTCCTAGACTTGGTTCTCATGCAAGAGCGAATGTACTATTAAAGTCTCCAGTACATACGAGTATAATGTGATAACTTTAATCTAATATCGAGTTTTAGTTGCGATTTACTTACACAACTGATTTACTATCTTGACTGAATTGTTATCTTTAGGGAAACATTTGAATTAACATTAATTGATACTGTGAATATTATATGAATATGTTTACTTATATATTGTTATTATGATATTCTATTACTTATATATTGTCACATATTGTTATGGTGGATCTAGGTTTGTACGTATATTTTGATGTGAGTACATTGTTTAATTTCTATTTATTTTGTCCCGCAACTGGAATTAATTCTGTTGGGCAATAAATGTATTATTATTATTATTACTAGGACCCTGGAGTCCAAAGTTTAAAAGTAAAGTCCAAAGTTTAAAGGTAAGTTTTCCTTGGTGCGATTATCGCGATGATCATTCAGCGATCATTGTTGAACGATTAAACGTTGAACGATAATTGTTGATTATCATTTTGCTCGGAGCGTCTACGATTTGTTGAATTTTCACTAACTGCGTGTTTTCATTCACAGTCAGATCGTTATAGAGGAATGTTGTGTTTGTTGATAAATGTTGTGTGTTGTTAAACACAATGAGTTTAATATTGAGTAGACGTAAAATATTATTACCTAATACCTCTCGATTGAGGCGATGGAAGACGAGGAAATATTTTTCCATATGTATGGGATGAAAAGAGCCAAAAACTCGTTATGTTTGAGCTCAGAAATGAAGAAAGACTGCATCAAAAATTGAGCGCTACCTATCAGCGCGCGTAAAGACAACAAAAAGTTCTCCGAATTTCTCCGATTTTCTTGAGCAGCTTGACTTCGTGCTAGGATTAATTAAAGATGAAATACTGCTTGCTCAACGATTAATTATCGTTGAACTATTGTCGTTGAACAATCATCGCGATAGTCGCACCGAATAAAACGTACCTTAACTTTCTCGATGAAACATTGACAGTCATATGCTGCCTTTTTCACTTTAACTGAAATAGATTATTATCTAGTGAGATAAACTTCGCTCTGCTGCCAAGTACTTACGGATCTTAAAATCAAAAAGGGTCAAATTTATATCACTGTTGAGGTGTTAAGTTGGTATTTTAAAAATTTGAATGTTATCAATTATCCTTTATGTATAGTATTTGTCACACTAACTACCGTACTTATGTTTATATATCTTTTGTATATTGTTTGTGCTACTTGTTCAGCATTAACACATGTTACATGTTGAACAAAAGGTAGAATACTAACTGATAATAACATCCAATTAAATCGTCCACAGTGATTATTGGCTATATTTCATGGTCGGATATGTAACTTTCTAAAAATCCGAGATCGAGAAATTAATTTACCAGTTAGTAAAGATTTTAAAATTTGCTTTTATGAATTTTAAATATTCCTTAGTAAATATGCCTTAGTATTGATCCAGTGAACATTAATTTTGTAAATGTTCGGTGCCGGCGGCAAAAAAAAAATCTAGTACAGAAAAAAGTCCTGTTATTATTGTTCTGTTAATATATTACTAAAAGCTCAAATAAAAACTTATGGAGTAAGTCCATAGTTTAATATACAGGTTGGAAACCATTTATAGGAGAAAATTGGTTTTGGCCTTATATTAGAGACTTGAGAGTCTCTCAAGATGAGAAACGCTGCGATAGGTTTACTTTGGTTATCTAAACGGAATTAGATAAGCAGGGTGATTCGTATCAGTGTAGTGCAATGTACACTGCTTTCATTTCAAAACCCCCATTTTTTGTATTCGGGCATCGGCAGCCAAGGCCGTTAGCCCAAAACTCTAGTTTGGTCAGATTTCTAATAGTAAACCATAGAACTTTATGAAGGATATCACTTTTCCAATTGAAACCGGATCATTACTCAGACCGCTGCACAAATCATCCGAGAGGTCAAACTGCGATCTAGCAATGTAGTATCGTGGGCAGTGGACTGTAATATGTTCCACGCTGAGTTCAACCGCACATACATACTTCACAGACTGGGGGGTCTCCTTCTGTTTTCTAATAGATACATTGATGTTAATCTAGTATGGCCGATTCTAAGTTTCGACAGAGCTACTTGTTCTCTTCGTGATAGTGAAGTGGGCGTTATAAACTTTTCTAATTTGGTTTTAATTGGTTTAAGTTTAATCTCGCTTATATTCCAATAATTTTGCCATTGTGTTTTTTATCTTTGATGTAATTTTTCGTATCTTGTGTGCGTATAGCGTATCCTCAATTGTACAGTCTTCAGTAGCTTGATATGCTGTTCAATCTGCCAGCTCGTTTCCAGATATACTAAACATAAGCCGAACACCAGATAAGGAATCGTGTAGGCACAGAATACGTTGAACCAGCGGGCCTGAAGAAACGGTGATTCATATAACGCATTTAGTGAGCCTGAGCAAATAATGAAGTTTTTGCTATGTGACATTTGACAGTAGCATAGCTTGCCACATTGCATATAATTCAGCAGTAAATATAAGTGCGTTTTCTATACGCGTTCTCGGACAGAAGCACATAATTGGAGCTCACCCATTCCAGCCTCTAGGCTGGAGTGGGTAAGCTCCAATCATGTGCTTATGCGTATAGAAAACGCACTTCCCATTCCCTGTTTGATTTTGGAATCATCGGAACACAAAATATTGTACCCTGAATATTTTTTAATGGTTTGGTAAAATAATGCTCAGTAACTGGGATCAGTTATGGTTCTTCTTTTGAAGGAGGTACATCCCAAATCGAGAACTGGTGATAGTAGCTTCCAAGGTGGTATCTCTAACACTAGTAGGTAACATAGATGGGAATATGCCTAGGTTGTTAGCTGCTTCGTCTATACGTAGGCCTATTGGATTTGTAACAGTTTGACGAGATTCAAAGTTTTCAGGGTGGGACGTCTGCGTTACAGTGTAAGGATGATATTGGGCTAGTTCGAAATGCTCCCGCTTTAAGTCTTAATGCGGTATTTTGTATCTTATCTAATTTTAGACGTGAAAGTCTTACTGAGGAGTATATTGCACAATCGTAGTCTATTTTTGATAAGATAAGACTTTTATATATTTGAAGTAGAACTTTTCTATCGGCCCTCCAATTAATGTTTGCTACGCATTTTAAGATGTTAAGAGATTTTTAGTCAAATAGTAGCCCAAGGAATTTTACAGTGTTTTAAAATTGAATAGGTGTTTCTTTAATAGTAAAATGAGGGTGATCATGGGGTAGTCTTAGGCGGCAGAAATGAACAGCTTGAGTTTTTTGCTAACGATGATTTGAAATCTTTTTTCTCTGTTTCTCGATTATTTCATTTATAGAGTTTTGTAGCATTTCCTCCATTTCGAGGGTGGTGTCAGCAGAGATCAGTATTTAGAATCGCCAGGTCGTCGACATATAAATAATTTTTGGACGGGTGGCCTAATACATGCTACGATATTGTTAACAGCAATGGCGAATAAAGTAACACTTAGGATGGAACCTTGCGGTTCACCCGTTTCCATGTTGGAACACCCTGATCTCGTCGTGCCGACTCTAACCATAAAATGTCGAGATGCCAAAAAACTCTTTATGAAACTTGGTAAATTTTCTTTAAGACCTCATTCATACAAGCGTTCCAAAATTCCATGTCTTCAAGTAATATCATGCGCCTTTTCGAGGTCAAAAATATTGCCGTCAGATGATTTCGATTTAAGAAACAGTCCTGGATAGCACTTTCTAAAAATGCAAGATGATCTGTGGTAGATTCATTGTTTCTTTTAGTAAGGGAAATATCTTCAAGATAAAAAACACGCAATTTTACAAATCGAAAGGGAAGTTTAAAACCAGTGTTCATTGCGGTTTAGGCTTCACCCCCTTACCCCCAGTTACCCCACTTAAAAATGTTAAATGGTACTGCTATCTTGTAATAAATCCTCTTAAAGGTATTAAAAATGATTATTCAAGTCCGTTTGGGAAATTGAATTCAGTTGATCCATTCTCGTAATAGAAATAAAAATAAAATAGCTTAAATGCAATACAAAATAACTCCATGGAATATTCTAGGGATTGTGTTATGAGGTCAATGAAAGTATGAAGCACAATTTTTGTGGAATTGCTGCCGCGAACTCAACACCGATAATTTGTATATTTATTTTAATTCTTTTTACACAAATTACTTTTCTTTTGCTGATATTGGAAGTGAAATAAGATAGTGTTTATTCTAACTCGTCGTTCATTTGTATTTGAACGCGAAGATGACTATGATAGAAGGGTTACATTTTATAAAATGATGACTGTAAGAATTGTAAGTTGCCCGAATATTCCTGATAAGGAATATTTGTTTCGGTGATGAAACAACATACATCTTTCTTAATGACTGTGTAAAGAAACAACTCTAGTTTATATACATGAATGATGAAAATTTATGAGATAAAAGAGTGTTTGTTTTAACTCGTTGCTCATTTGTATTTTAACGCGAAAATGACTATGACAGAAGGGTTAAATTTTGTGAAACGATGTACTTAAAAACTTAAACGATGTAATTGTACTTAAATTTATTAGAAAAACGCCCATCTCATAACTCTCTGATGAAGAAATTGATGAAGAAAAAAACCCACTATTGATTGAACAAAATTTACACTTACAAAAGGGTGGCACATCATCACAATGCGTATTACTTGTTCGACAATGGCTGGATCAAAGGTTGCTTGGTAAATAGATTGGCAGAAGAGGCGCTCTGAAATGGACGATGAGATCTCCAGATATACTCCACTAGGTTTATTGCTCTGGGATTATTTTAAGAAAATTATATATAAAACTTCGCCTCATAATATTCGATATCTAAGAAATAGGATTACCCACACATGCAGGCTAATTCTAATGACGGATTTTAAAACGTGCGTCAAGAATTCAAGTATAGATTGTACTTTTCTTTAGCCAACAATGGCGGCCATTTTGACTACTTAATCAAGTAATGTTTAACTGTGTTATGAAGAGTAAATTTATTGCATTAACTTATTTTACGTTTTATTTAACTTATTTTATTTGTGACTCTATCACGAGAATGGATCAACGGATTTCAGTTTTCTAAACGGGGTTGAATAAAAAAATTTAAGGCTTTATAAAAAAGGTATTCGGAGTTTTATCAGTTTACCTCTGCCAAATTGTGAAAATTATGAATAAGGAATGAAGGTAACAGTTACCTAATTTGCCTCTAGTTTCTTTACTGTTTCCTGGAAGAAATTAATTTCACCATCTGTATAGGGAAGAAGTTATTCATTATGGAGAAAATTAATTTTTAGCGCAATTTCTAGGGTATCTTTGCATGAACTTGATCTTGGATTTTATTAAAATATCTATTTCACAACGTGTTCTACGAAACGAAATTTTCTTTGAACAGCTTAACATGTTCAAGTCCCCTGAACTATCCATTCGCATATTTGATATGATCCCTTGTAACATATTGAAGATACTTATGACTAAAAACGTTAGTAACTTCCATTTGACTTTTATACATAACGTTACAAATAATCCTCAAATTTTATATTCTATTTTTGTAAATTGTGTACCTCATTACTTATCAAGCACAAAATGACTAAGAGACAATTAAATAAAATGTTACCATCTCTGTAGATGTATACCTACTCGGTTTTTTTATTGTATGTAGTTGCCTAGATTTCTATTTTACGGCACCTTTTATAAAAATGATGATGATAAATGTCATAGATAGAATTTATTACTGCATATACTTAACAGGATGAGATTCGCACAATACTATTTTTTTTAAGAATTCTTAGTTACAAACAGTACAAATTTACGTTTAATAACTATAATATATTATAAGAATTATACATACATATTATGTAAAACACCGATTAAACATTTTAAATCCAATCATTAAAAAAGTTTACTTATAATATCCAAAAATACCGCGTCATATTTGTATTCTAATTTCAATTATTATTTCCTACGGTATTTTATATATTTTTACACATTTGTATTTAATATTGTATTTAGTTAGCTTTTAAGAAGTTAAATTTGTAATTCAGATTTTGGCAATATTTTAATTTGGCTACGTTAAATATTTAAATAATACGCAATGAATGTCTTAAAATCCGGCAATCTACTAATATATTGCAGGTAAATTAATTTTATACATTGCATTGTTTTCGTTTTTATAGCTCTTGTAGGTTCAGTTATGGGTTGCGCATGTCTTTATATATTGGCATCAATTATGAGTGGATG
The DNA here is from genome assembly GCA_037954035.1 of Rosalia funebris. Lineage (NCBI taxonomy): Eukaryota > Metazoa > Arthropoda > Insecta > Coleoptera > Cerambycidae > Rosalia > Rosalia funebris. The sequence continues at coordinate 25,177,564 of JAZFAV010000006.1, forward strand.
AGTAGTAGTTTTTTACTCAGTTTTTTTTTATTTAGCATTTAGCTTAGTCCATTTACTGGGCTTGACATTTACCGTTCATTTGAACGGTTTCCTTTTCGTCCACACATATGGTAAATAATGGTCGATCAGGCAGTGGCGGCGCTAGGATTATTTTGCGGTTGGGCGAAAATAGGCAGGAAATATCTAAGGTGGGCGAGGGGGTTAAATATATTATTTTATGTGCGAATGTGATATACTGGTATTATAAGAGGTTGGGCGACTAGTTGGGCGAAAAGGATCTTGCCAGGGCGCTCGCCCACCCGTGCCCACCCCTGTCGTAGCCACTGCGATCAGGTTAGTTATCTTTGAAGAAATTTATATAGTGACTAAAGTATACTAAGACTCTTTTTACCTCTTCCTCTTTTTTATTTTATAGAATAATAAATATTCACGTAGGACATATTTCCATCAACTTATAACTAGGGCAACAAACATAACACTAACTTTATGTATTTTATCTAATGTCGAATATGAATAAATACAAGTATAAAACAATACAATATAAAATACAGGTATAAAATATGAAACTGACAATTCAATAATTTTATTATTCAACGAAGCGTGTTATAATTCTGATTAGTGATTACAATAATTGTAGGTGCGCTCTGACAAGATTAACATTTAGTTGGAGTATAAAGGAGCCGAACTACTTAGAATACATACTAGGGAGGGTTATTGTTACACGTACGACCTTTAACGATAATATTTTTATAATTTTGATCTGAACGGAATTTATTAATACCTTTTATAAATTCTAAAGGCCGAGATAAATGCATATATACTTATATTTACTACCATATCTAAAACATGTAGAGGCCTTTTGAGCGAGTTCCCAAAATGAAAATTAATTGGTATGGAATAATAAAGTATAAATAGTGTTTAATATTGAAAAATAAAGTGAATATTACACGAGTATTTTCAAAGTCATCTCTAAAAACAACACTTTGGTGTACAGAAGGCAAGCAGAAATAACGGTATTTATTGGCGATTTAGAAGGAACTAGGGGAAGTCGCATCAGAGAGCCAAAATAAATCCTAGAAAGCACTAGAAGGAGAATTTGGCGTACGAGAAATCCAGCAGAAATTTAGTCACATGTTTAAGGAGTTTAGGAAAGAAAAATGAAAAACATGGAATAAGGTACCTTCGTTCCGATACAGTAAATAAGAAAACATCGTCTTCAAAAATTTTAACAAATAAGTACTAAATTAATCAGAACAATAATATGATCTTCACTGCAAAAGTTTTAAAACCCAAAATTAACAAAATCAGTTCTTGACATTCTCTCATCTAATAAAATACTAAATAAGAACTGTTGTATATAAAAAAATTGTATAAAACCACTCACTATTTTCGTATCTAATCTACTACATAATCAGCTCTACGCAATAATGCAGATATATGTACACACGAGATATTAGGGTTACGTATAATGTAATTACTACACAATACAAACTAAATGGATATTTTGGAATGGTAATGACAATAATTAGTTAAATAAAACATTAATTCAAGTCTATTAGTTAAATAATACATTTCAATACATTTATTCTGTTTTACCTACCTCAATACTTAAATACTTTTATTTATTAATATTACTTTTAATTATTAATATTACATATATTATTATATTAAACATATACATTCTGCGGTATTACCATTTCAAAGAGTACTGCTTCATACATATTTCTAGCTATGAAGGTTTTGAGAGATAAATTTAAAAATTAGGGTCATATTTTGGATACACTGACATATAGTTTATTTCATCACTATTTGCCAAATAAAAAATTTCAAACGGCTTTTATCTCATATCGTGGCTTGTTTTTATAGCTGGGCTCAGGTAGACTGTTCCGTTTATCGACAAGATAAGAGTCTTTATTTGGCAAATAGCGATGAAATGAATAGTAGGTAGGGTAAAGTAGCCTAATATGAGTCCTCTCCTAATATGAGACACCAGCTTATTTCCGATACAAACCTCTTAAATATAGCAGAGAGCAGTTTTCTGCGATGTCAATTGTGTAATTCTTCTACTGTGTACACGATGGTGCTACAGTCGTTTAACAAACGGATGAAACCAATAGTTTGAGAATTTTGTAGTGAAAAGTTTTTCACGTAGTGTTGTTAAACTACAAATATTTCGAACATGGTAAGTTGATAATTACTTTCATTGACATGAGTACATAGTATAAATACAGCAGATCATGACCTACTGTTTATTTCAAAATTAATTGACCACTAATCTCGAAATATTTTTTGTGCTTGTCAATTCAGTTCGGCCTATTATGAGACCTCTAAGAGGTCGCAATATGAGAGAGGTCTCATATTAGGCATCCTAATTCTGTGCATATTGTAAAAAATTGTTCTGGTTTAGGCGAATTCACCTAACAATAAGAGGCGAAAACAGTGGAACAAACAGGAGATGGTTTTAGCAGTTAAGGCGATTAGACAACATACTATGGGGTATAAGAGAGCGGCAAAACAGTTTGGTGTTCCAAAAGGAACTCTCGAACGTTATGTGAAAAACATCAACTTTTCGCCTGAACAGCTGGTTACAGAATCTCCTGGCAGAAAACCTGCATTAGGCAAAGAAATAAAAGGCGAGCTAGTTCAGTACTGTATTGCTATGGATAAAAGATATTTTAGTTTGCGAAGGTCGGACGTAAAACGAATGGCGTTTGAGTTAGCCATTTCTAATAATCTTCGCCATCCATTTTCAGAAGGAGCCACTGGAAAAAAGTGTCTTCGAGGTTTTTTGAAACGGCACCCAGAACTGTCTGTTAGATCTCCTCAAGCTATTTCCAATGCACGCATACGAGGTTTTAATCAAGAGAGCGTTGCAGCGTTTTTTGAAATATATGAACAAGAATTCCGAAAAATAAGCACAAAACCACATAGATTATTCAACGTTGATGAAACGGGAATTACCGTGGTACAACTTAAAAGAAGTAAAGTAATATCTGCTAAAGGTAAGAAGCAAGTAGCCGCACTTACATCAGCAGAAAGAGGTGGTCTTATTACTGTTGTTACTTGCATGAATGCTGTTGGAACGTACGTACCTCCTTTAATAGTGTGGCCCAGAAAGAACACGAAGGCTGAATTAATGGATGGTGCGTGCCCCAGCTGGATCTATCTACGCCTATCATCCTTCCGGGTGGATTTAGACAGACATTTTTACACAGTGGTTTGATCATTTTGTAAACTTTACAAAACCAACAGCATCCGATCCTTTACTATTAGTGCTGGATGAGCATTATTCGCATACGCGAAATATGGCGGTAATAGAGAAGGCGAGGGAAAATCACGTATCTATTGTTTGCCTTCCTCCACATAGTACGCATCGATGCAGCCTCTAGATGTAGGCTTCATGAATTCGTTCAAGACATATTATGCCAAAGAAATTGAAACGTGGCTTAGGAATCATCCGGATCGTGTAGTAACTCGTTTTATAATTGCCCGGATCTTTGCTGCTGCTTACAACCGAGCAGCCACACTGGAGGTATCAGTCAATGCATTCAAGAGAACTGGTTTGTTCCCACTCAACAAAGATATTTTTCGGGAGCATGATTTCGACATATTCGAAAATGAAGCAGTCACTTCAAACATCACACCTACCTTCGAGCATTCGGAATCGCGGTTGTCCAATTATTTATGTGCTGATATTAGGTATTCTCAGTCAGGAAATTCGAACGATTCCAATTAAGTGTCAGTCCGTCAAGGGATTTCAAAGGATCAGTTCAACGGCAGTAAAGAGTCTTGCTCACGGAACCCAGAAACTGCAGCTCCAAAAGGTTCCATTTCGACTGAATAATTTTATTCAAAGGCTTCTATGGCTCGTCAAGAGATTTTAAAGGACCAGATCAACAGCAGCAAAGATTCTTGCTCACAGACCACAGAAAGAGAAGTCTCAAGAGGTTTCATACCGACTAAACGGTTTTATTCAAGGGCTCCTACTAAACTGAGCCTTGTAAGTCCTCAGCAAATCAGACCATTGCCAAAGATATCTATTAAAAAGGTTGGTAAACGTTCTGGTAGTTCAGCTGTAATCACCTCTTCGCCTTATAAAACTGAGTTAGAGGAAAGTTTGGATAAGAAAAAGACCAAGTTGGTTAAGAAACAGAACAGAGCAAGAGTTACTAAGAATGTTCTTGTTACGTGCGAGCCCAAGAGAAAAAACAGTTCTAAAAAGTCCAATAAGAGGAAACGTGTGGAGTTGGAAAGTGACAGCTCATGTGACAGTGAAGATATGATTCTCGATGATGACAGTGATGGCGAAGAAAATTATGAGGCAGAATGCTTGTTTTGCACCAATCCCTATTCTTCAGATACACAGGGCGAGCAATGGGTTAAGTGCACAAAGTGTTATCGATGGGCCCACGAAGACTGCGGTGCTGAAGATGCGAATTTCGTCTGTCCAACGTATTTAAAGAAACAACATTAGACAATACAACAGGGCCTCATTTTAGGAACCCATTTTATTGAATATTTACATTATTTGCTTTTATTGTATATAAAAACAAATGTTATATTTTTTTACAATAAGATCCAACAGATACCAGAAGTATACTTATCCGGCTTTAAGAAAATGATTTGAAATTTAATAAATGTGTTTCTAATTCAAAATTATGATAGTTTTTATAAATAGGTCTCATATTAGACTACTTTACCCTACATATTTTTCATTAGAGAAAACCCAACGAATCGCTATTAGGCCACCATTCCAAGGTTAAATTGAATATATCGCACCAAAGAGTAGACGTTCATATAATTACGATTTTATATAATATAAAGACTGGTATACTTAAAAAAATATATAAAATTATAAAAATTGTTACACTTGTGTAAAAATTATTATTGAAAAAGCTGTTTAAGTAATGGGTGTACACATTTATGGAACCTTGATTTTTTCAGAGTCTGGGTTCGTGACTGTGGCAATTCTTTAAATAGCAACACTACAATTTAAGTAAATTAAATATTTTTTGAGATGTGTTCATGTACTTTTTGTAATACTAAAAATACATATCTTAAATAGTGTTCAGATGGAACGTCGGTATAATTTAATCAAACCTGTGGTTTGATTAAGCTCTTATAAAACAATTAAGAAGCAAAAATATATCCGCAATTATTGAAATCACGCGAAAGAGCTTCAAAGAGCTCACGCGTGAATATCACGCGAAAATAGAAGTATAATAGGACTTATAAATTTATAAATTTAATAACATATTAAAAGTTGTCATAGAAACAGAAACGACAACTAATTTTGCTAGCGCCTAACATGTTTTCGATAAGCAATGAATATATATTTATATATAATTTAGAAAAACAGGAACTGGTCTATGGAACATGTTTAAAAACATTTTAAAACCTTGATGAATGCGACAAAACAAAATAAAACGGTATATTGACAGGATCAGATAAAGTATTAAATATATCTTGTAGTTTATTCTTTTTGCGATAGTTTTACAAGAAATTTAATGGCGTTATTGAGTTCTAATGCAGTTAAGTTTCTTGTACGTCGAGCATTGTTAGAACTCTTTATGTTGTGGATAAATCGTAAAATATACGCTGCCGTTCTTACCAGGCGAGATAGTTTAGAAAAATTTGAAAATGGGAAAACATTATGAAACTCTACTTTGAAGCACTTGTTCCCGCATCTAATTTCTGGAAGATCTTTAATCTTTACTTCGAGAAAGGGCCACTGACTCTCATCGTGCTTTAACCAGCCAGGTCCGTGCCACCAAAGCTTAGAATTTTGAATTGAACTTGGTTGTACCCCACGCGAAATTAAGTCAGCAGGGTTGTCATGCGTTGGAACATGACGCCACGTGTAATTTTTTGTTATTGTTTGAACTTGATTAGTTTGAATGCTGTATGTCAAGAAATCTTCTGCGCAGGACCAACGTAATCCCAATGTTCTCAAATTGCTTTCAGCACCGAAATTTAAATCAGTCGCATTAGTCGCGTCTTGGACGTTTTGTAGGATTGAAGGATCATTGGAGCGCCATTTGCGTAGGTTAAAACAACCTCCTTGCAGGCATTCAGAAATTTGTTTGCATAATTCTATTGCCTCGTCTTTTTTATCCGCTCCTGAAAGTAAATCATCGACGTAGAAGTCGGTTAAGATTATGTTCGCTACGCGTTCATTAGTACACGTATGTGCTAATTCATGTAAGCATCTAATGGCTAGATACGCCGCTGCAGCCGTACCGTATGTTACCGTATTTAATGTGTATACCTCTAACGGATCGGTGGGTTTCTTTCGCCATAAGATTTTTTGAAGACAACGTTGTGCTGGTTCGATAAGCACCTGTCTATACATTTTTTCCACGTCGGAGGAAAATACGAAAACGTGCTTACGAAAACGCAAAACTATTGAAAATAGATCTTGCTGTATAGTTGGTCCAACTGCTTGAATGTCGTTAAGAGACCAACCTGTCGTTGACGCCGCTCTCGCGTTAAACACAACTCGAAGCTTCGTTGTTTTGCTATATTCGCGCATAACACCGTGGTGTGGTAGGTAGTATGATATAGAACTATCAGTATATATTCCGTTATCGTTTGTCATGTGACCTAAGGATTCGTATTCAGAAAGAAAATTGATATAACTGTCACGCAAATTTTCGTTCAGAGCTAACCGCTTTTCTAGCCCGTAAAATCGCCGCTCAGCTTGAGTCCTTGATTCTCCTAGAAACTGTACCGAATGTTTCAGAGGGATAGATACGACGAATCTACCATCGCTATCGCGTCGAAAAGTTTTAGAAAAATATGCCTCGCATGCTGCTTCCTCGTTTGACATAAGTTTTTTCGAATAAGATTCCTCGATTTCCCAAAACCGAGTTAATTGTTCGTGAAGTTCGACGTTTTTGCTTAGATTGCAATGAAATTTACCTTGACGAGACGTTAGCTCGATTGGACCCGGTACTATCCAACCGAATGTTGTCCTTTGTAGCTTAGGCTTGTTGGCTCCTAAGTCAATTTGCCGGGTAGCATAACTTCCCAAAATGTGTCTGCCCCCAACAGTATGTCGATGTCAGATGGCTTGTGAAAAGTGGGATTTGCTAACCTTATATTTTCTGGAATACCTATTTTTGAAATATTAATTGAAATACTCGGTAAGGTACCCGCTATTGTAGGCAAAACAAAGCAAACTATATTTTTGTAAAATGAACCGTCGCGTGATTTTATTTCGGTATTGCATTTGTGTGTGATGCTTGATGTCACATTTCCGATGCCAGAAACCGATAAATTAACCTTTTGTGCATGCAATTCTAGTTGCTTACATAACCTAGCTGTTATGAAGCTGGTTTGAGACCCTGAGTCCAGTAACGCTGTTACGAAGTGTTCATTTCCGCGATTATCGTTTACCGCGATGAGAACTGTCGAAAGTAAAATATGCGAGTTTTTAACGTTACATGCCGATAACGAATTTGAGCTTGACGTGCTAGGATCTGAATCGTTTACTACAGAATCCGTACTTAACTCATTGTGCAACAAGGTATTGTGTTTAATTTGGCATTTTTTACAACTGCCGTATTTGCAGGCATCCCTGTTGTGCCCTGCACGTAGGCAATTTTCACATAGTTTAAGGTCCGTAGCCTTTTTTGACCTTTGAGTACCGTCATCTTTAAAAAGTCTTTACATCGATATATGAAATGATTTCGGTTGCAAACTGGACACATTATTGTTTGAGCGTGAAGCCCGTGTGACCTTGATTTGGCCTTGACCGTATGGTCTGACGTTTGCTTGTTTGAGTAGCTTACTTCCAACGTTTCAAGGAAATCCGCACGATTTTTTAAGAATTCCGTAAATCGTTCTAAAGTAGGTAACTCGGTACCTGACCTGTGATTTTCCCATTCGCGGACAGTTACACTATCTAGTTTTGTTATTAAGATGAACGTGTCTCAATGCTCGGTTGGTTGCTTTAACTGAGTGAGGCTCCTGATATGCTTAGAGAAAGAATCTATCAATTCTCTAATGCTACTGGACGATTCTTTTTGAACACCCTGTATATTGAATAGACCCTTTACGTGATTGTTTACCAACAGTCTTGGGTTGTTGTAACGCTCGCATACCATATCCCAGGCCATGTTGTAATTACTTGCCGAAAAATCCAGAGCTTGTATAATTTGTGCCGCGCTTTGAACCAGTGAAGCTCGAAGATAGTGAAATTTTTGCAAGTTGTTTTTTGCATTATTTTCATGAATAAGTGACTGAAATGTATCTCTGAATTCGAGCCAATCATCGTAAAAGCCACCGAAAGGAGGCAACGTATTTGTTGGTAATTTCACATAATTTAACATTTGTGTTGAATTTCGAGAATGATTTGAGCTATTTGACGAGTGATTACTACCCTCTTCGTGTCTAGCCGGTACTAACTTTTGTAATAATAATTTACCTTGAGCTATTAAAGAATAAAACCGTGATTCAATTAACTCCCGATTGTCGAATTCTTTGTTTACATCTTCCGCCAAAGACTCTATGTTTGTTTGTATGTCCTCGAATTCCGTTATAAGTTTCAGCTCGAAAAACGCGCTGTTCCAGTTCGACAGCCTGAATTTGGCTTATATCTTCTTGGCCCTGTTCGACCGAGTTTAAATAATTTTCAAAATGTGTAAGGCGAGCTTTGATCGAAGCTCTTTTTCGTATTAACGAATCGAGATTCATTCTGATGTTATTCTACGTGCATGCAATTAAACTGAACTGAATAATTGTGAAATTAATTACGTGATATTGATGTTTACTAATTGTGATTTCTACGCAAATGGAATCAATTGTGAATATCGCTAAATGAAAGTAAATCAAAAGGAATGCACAGTACCTTCAGATCCCAGCTGTATTATACAGTTGACCTGTTGCTTTGTCGAAGCCTCCGTAGACGATGCGATGACGACGCTATCCCCCACTTGTTTGGTCTATTGTTTACGTTTCCGCTGTCCGTTGTTAGGTTAATGAAAACCTAATCCGGCTCGAAGGACCATGTATAGGTATGAATTGGGCTGTATTTAGTTGTATGTATATTTTATATAAACGAAGATATTCAAATACAATACGTGAATATGTGAATAGTACATTAACTTAAACGTTTCGTTACTGCTCGATACAATACAAAGTCTGTTCACGTCTGAAAACTAATAGCTAATACGTCTGAGATCACTCTCCCCGCATGGATAGCACTCGCGCGCACAGAACTCGCCCGTGGTTTGTTCGAGGCATTTACACTATTTCACTTGATCCCTAACAATTATTTAATTCTTTAAACGCTCTTCTTGCTCTGATTTCCAATTCTTCTCGTGAATCGATGGACGTCTAATACACTTTGGTTTTCATCTTTTCCCAAATATAGAAATTAAACGGGGCGAGATTCGGACTTCTAGCGGGCTATATCCAGGGATGCAGGAAGATTTAAGTACCGTGGAACGGGGTTACTTTGATCAATATTGAAATTCATGTTGCTGTATTTTGTCAAATATCGCATATATGATTATCAAAAAAATATGGGTTAAATCGCACCCACCAGTACTTTCGAAAAGTAAAAAGAAAGATTTTTTTACTACGATGCGAGCTTAAAAAAATAAAAACTACCTGATCAATTTTAGACTTCGAGTGGGGCTACTTTGATCAACTCTATTTTAGTACATAAATCAAATTCGCCCTTCACTTATGCTTCACAAATACAAATTTTATTCATCTTTTAAAAAAAGTGCTATTTTTTATGTATTTATTGATCGCAAACAATATAGAAATGCAAATAACCAAACATTATATCTGAAAATAACAGATTGAGTTCATTTTATTGATAGAAATAACAAAATGTTACAAATAATGAGAGTTAAAATAGTTTGCTAGAACATAGTCACCAACTTTCAGTGATGTAAAGTCAAAATTCATGCCTGATGACGAAGAGGCTTTGTCCCGTTATGTGCTAGGTGCCTCGTACAGGTGTTTATTTTAATTATTGTCTGATTCTATATCGGATTGGATAGGCGAATTTTCGGAAGTTAATAACATAATTTCTTCATCACTTTCACTATGCGACGGTGCTGCAACGCTTTTCCCTGGTTTAACCCCGATCTTACTTCGTCTCGTACGACATACAGCAGATTGAACAACTCTCTTCCTTTGTAAATATTGCGTCAGTGAATCATTCACAGTTTGCTCTACATTCGTACTGTTAGTTATTTGAGGCAGTTTTCGTAAAACTTCATTTTTATTAAAAAGCGCAATTCCTGTAGCTCTAAATCCTTTTATTAATTTTTTTTCAATCCTTCTATCAGACCCGTTCATCTGGAACAAAGTGTGTTTTAATAATCGAGAACAGGATTTTTGGAGACTGGACCACTTCTAGGATGCACTTCTTACCACTCAAATAACTTTTCTCGCCATGCTGTTTTCATAAGTCGAAATAACGCAACATCCAGAGGCTGGAAAATATGAGTCGCATTCGGTGGAATGCCTTAAACCAGTTCTCAAAGGTTGCTGAATCCAACCATGCATGTTTTGTGCGTATATAGTGTATTCCATGAGAGCAACAGGGTTGATCGCACCTTTTGGTCCTTCTTGGCACCACTTATCTCAGATGTAGTCACTTCTATAAATAACATATGGTGGTAGCATCATACCACTGGCTAACCCACACATCATAATAGAAGTGGCGGACTTTGGCGGAAAAATTGACAACTCTCTCTGGGTATTTGACACCACGGCAATATATCCCAGTAAAAGTAAGTATCCAGTGACCAATATTGGTATCCAATATATCCAGTAAAAGTAAGGACTTTTACTGGGATCGTCGCATAAATTGGATTCGTCATAGTTGAAAATGTGTAATGAGGGAGTATCGTGCATTATTTCACCCAAATTGTTGAAATAAGTTTGAAGTGTGTCTACTGTTAATTCTGCTCGTGCCCGCTTAATATTAAAATTTTGTGATGTTTCTGCTGTAGGCTCTAAATAATTTTTAATAAAAAAATCTCACGTCCTATACATTAAGAGGAAACCCCAAGTTTCTGCATTTTAAGGTGGCTTCAATTATTGTTACTTCTTCTTGTCGTGTCAGTTGCGGTTTGTTCGCCAGGCGTCCTTGTATGTTTTCCATAATATCGATTATATAGAGTCCCAAAAATGATTCCATACTGCCTAGAAGCTACACGGATAGATAAATGCCCATCTGCTGTTTCTTATAGCTTCTTCCATACTGTCTGTGGAATAATTCCTATAGTTTCTAGTTCCTAATTTGTATAGGTTCTCACCATTCTGAACCCTGAGAAAAAACAATAACTCACAGCAACATATTTATATTATACAATGTTACGTGAGACAACATACAAATAAAACAACGAAGGCCCTAATAGTCTTTGTATTGTTGATTTTGTGCTGAATTATGCAGGCAATCAAAGTGACCCCTCGACGAAAAACACATGTTGCTAACGGAACTATTCCACAAAACTTAATTTCGCACATGAAGTAATGAACATGACTTCTAAAGAAATTTTAACACTTACTTAAATTTGAAAAAAGTACATACCAAAGATAAAGCCCTACATTTATTCCTGCCACTAAATTCTGCAACATATTAAATGTTCCCCTCCTATAGCCGCTGTCAACTGTATAATAATTCTATGGTATTGTAAACATATCAGTCTAGTAGAACCAAGGAGATTAGAGAGGAGAATGAACTTCCATGCATGTACCATTGTTCGCTTGATTGGAAATACGGCGGTATTGAGTATGTGCAAGATGGTCAGAAAGTGGGGGCAGATATATATATATATATATATATATATATATATATATATATATATATATATATATATATATATATATATATATATATATATATACGTGGTTGTATAGAAAAATTATTAAAAACCGATAACGCTCTAAGGTAGTGTGTTGTGTGGTTCGTTGAAAAAACGATTATAGTAATTCTCCAAAGTGTCATTTTTACGTTTTTCCTTCTGTGCCACATAAGAAACCTCAGCGAGAAAAGTGGATAACTGCGATCAATAGGTAAAGGTAACCTATCTACAAATCTTGCAGTTACCGAGTCACCTCATTAACACAAAGTATATTATTAATAATTTTTATTTATTCAGCGTTGATGGAAATCTTTGGCAACCAAACAAATATAGTAGAATATGTAGTGCCCATTTTCTTGGTAATAAAAATCGGTCCGTCCCTTAAGTCCAAATTTTATTCCAACAATTTTCCCTACTGCTTACAAGAGAGCAGTGTCAAACAAAATAGGTAAGAAATACACCATTTTTTAAAATAAAAATTACGACTATATATAAAACATATTTCGTACTTACAAGAAGGTCAACTTGATAAGGTGGTGAAGTTACAGACGTTTGTCGAATGACATAACCTCTAATCGTACCCAGGTCCAGCTCAGGTGATTGTCGTTCTTCTACTCTCACGACATGAGAGTTTGCAAGCGTGATTCCCTTTTGTATTCCTTAAGGATTAAAATATATTGTGAATAACGGCTCCGAATCCTGATTTCAATATTATCCCCATATTTTACTATTTTATTATGTAAATCTGTGACTATGATAATCTGTGGTGATAACTTCTTTGTATTCCTTAACCTTTGCTTTATATATCTATTGCACTTACATTTTCCTCACAACTGCACTATTAATTATGTTTTTAGAATTTTACACGGCAGATTTTGCATTTACAGCAATTGTAAAGAACATAAAGTACCCTTCGTTGGGGACTGCATTCTCCGCAAGTGGCGCTAGAAGCTAGCTCGCACATACTCAATACCAGGCGGTGCTGCGACCATGCTCCAACGTGCGTGGAATACCATTCGGGCTATTCTGCGCATGTCGTGAGCGTGTGGTTAGAATTCTTCCATTTCCACCGTTTGAAACCACTCCATGCGTAAAATACCGCAGTGTCGCATGGTTTGGAACCTTATTTTAGAAGTTTAACCAGAAACATTGTCGGTAATAGTTTATGTCTTCTGCATGGTATTTACTTTGTGTTGATCAAAGTCACCTCGCGAGTTAAAAGTCGGCCCCGCTCCACGGTACTCTTGTACAAATCTCACAACAGATTTTTCTCACAATTAACCCCTCTAAATCTCATCTTGTAAGGGGGTTAAGATCTAGTTGATATACATGTTAATGGTAATCAATTACAGATAACGGAAGGTAGCAAAAAATTTAGGCTTTACATGGATCTTTTAAAATTTTCAAAACATGTAAGTGATATAATACAAAAATATTTTGGAAAAATAAAATTGATATACAGCAATAGGAATGCACTTTCTACTACAAATAGAATTTAATTGTGATTATGTTGTCCTCTCGCAATATAATTTTGCATATATTGTATATGGGCCATTCTTAAGTAAATTTTGGAATCAGTGAATTCATAAAATTCAGAATGCATGTATACGTTTAATACTTGGATTACAGAAATTTAAACATATCTCAACCAAATTTTATACTCTAAAATAACTAAATGTAAAACAAAGAAGATACACGCACATCTTGTTTTTTCCATAAAAAAATTCAGAAGAAAACGCCACGATATTTATATAACAAAATTTCGTATAGGTTTGACATCTACAATATCAGAAATAGATGTTCTTTGACTATTCCGCCTCACAGGACGTCAGAATATCACCGTTCATCTTCATATTGATCCTTACTATTACAAGAAAATCTCATCTAATATTGAAAACCATTTTCCTTCGCAATTTAAGGAAAAGAAATAAAGAACAAATATTTTAAAATATTCTAACATTTGTCTTTTCTATTTTCTTTTTATTTTTTCGCCCTTTTCATGGTGTTAAATTACTTGCAAGTTTATATTATTTTTTATGTACTTTATATTCAGCACAATTTTTTTTACATAATATTAAATCTATAGGTGATTTATCACTTACTGTTTTTTTTTATATTACACTTATTATTGTTTATTGTTGAATTTATTATTGTGTATTTATTATTTACATCTTGCGTCATACATTGAAGTTTACTAATTGATTTATTTGATGGGTTGTTAATCATATCATAGTATAAATGTGTCATCATCATCATATCGGTTTATAACGTCCTTCGCTGTCTTCCGATTCCTAATCTCCATTCCTCTCTATTTCTCCACATGTCCTCGTCCAGACCTCTCTCCCGAATTTCATTATCAATAAATATATAGTAGTATATAATAATAGTATAAATGTGTAATTATAGAAATATAATGTATAAAGAGGTAAGAAGATGTATATAAAGCTATAAGGAAAGTGTATATATATATATATATATATATATATATTAATTATAGAAATTATGTAATATTAATTTGTTACCCCAGGTTGAGTGGAATTAAATTTACCAACTCTGACTTTTAGCAAAATATATAATTAGAAATGTTTTGATGTGTATATTTTATTTTTGTTGATGTATCTTCCTAACAAAAGCTATTTATTATTATTATTATATTGTACAATATATATCTATTAAACTTTAAGAATCAAAGGGATTTTTTTCAAACAATATTTTTTATCAAATAGTTATTTTTCTTGCATATAGACGTCTATATTAACAAATATTATTTTTATTTGGCTACGATATTACTAAAGAAACATAAAACCTAAAATCGAATACACTAGTTATACAATATTTATTCACATATTTAAAAGGAGACATTTTATTATTTCCATCTCACTTGTTGACTAATGGCTTACTGAATAAAAGTGCGATTCTTATCGAGTTTGATGAAAAAAATTATTTCGCAGATACCACGATTTTTATTAAATATCAAATGTTTGATTATTCCAGCTGCTATTGTTAGTTACCTAGGACTGTTCTAACTAACAACTTGAAGCTAACTTTCTTATTTAATTTTGTTGCCCTCCAATGCTACATGGGTTTTTATTTCTTTTATACTAATTTTCGTGGAATTATTTTCTTTTCTATTGATTTTCGATTGATATAACTTGATAAAAATATCAGTTTATAACTAATCTCATCAATTTTATTTCACCATCAATGCTTTATTCTATGATTCTTTCTTTATATAATTGTATTCCATCATCACCACGTTATTCTGTATATTTCAGCTCGGCTTAAATATGGTCGTCCGCCTCAGAAAGGTTCTAAACATTAACTATCTAGTGTAGGAGACTACACAAATCCATTAGGAGACAAAGCTGCAAATGTAACTGTTATAATCTGAACTTCTATTTTAGATTCTGTTGTAGGCATGCATACTGGACAATTACCGCTCCATTGCACAACGGCTACAAATTAAGTGAATGAATAACCGTATAAAAACTATGCGATGGCGTAATTTAAATCGAATTATCAGCTAAATTTTTTAAATATTAATAAAACTCGGACTTTAATTAAATACGTGAAATTATTCGCCCCGTTCCGACTGATTGATCTATGTTTAACGCATACTTTTGAAGCAGCATAAAAACAATTTGTTGGAATAGTAGTATCGCAATGGTACTTATGATATATTTTTATATCAAAACAAGAAACAAAACTATGATACCGATATACTACTACAAATTTTCTTAGTCAAAGGGGTCCTGAAATTATGTCAATTAGTTTCTAATTGTTTAAATTTGTGAAGCTCACATTTGAAATGCTCAAATAGGGCCTGTGACTAATAAAAAAGATGTTGCTAGACCATCCGTTTGTGCAGAAGTGGTTAATGACATTCGGCAACATATGAAACAAAAGCCCATAACATATTTGAAATGATGTCTAAATAAACTGGACTTTCTTATGGAACATGCCGGACGATCGTAAAGAACTTGGATATTCGTATGCAGTCATATCAAGCTTTTTTACCGGCAAAGTATTCTAGACCTCAGTAACAGAGTGGTTTATTAATAATTTGATAAATAACGGCCTACTATGTTTTTAAGGAAGTGTGCTTTAATCTCGCGAAATACACCAATTCTCAAAACAGGTAAATGTAGCTACCGATAATCCGCAACTATTATTTAATCTCCTCTACATCCTTATAAAACTGATATTTCAAATGGCAGATACTCGCCAGAAGACTAATTGGCTTTCTATCAATCTCGCCAATTGATAATGCCGCAAAAAAAATTTTACTGATTTTTTTCAACGACACGATGATGAACTTTTCGGAGCAATTTCCTCCGAGGTCTTTTTTTCTAACCATTATGGATCATATTGCATTCCCTTACTTAAAAAGTAGAACTTTCACAACTCCTCTAGCTAAGTTGTGAGAACTGGAACAATGAAGTATGTACAACATACCGCTTGAAATTCAACAGTGTTTGATTCATATTATTTGGAAAACGGTTCAATTTAATAATATGTTTATGTTTCACAGTGTCACTTCTAAAATAACGATTAACGAACGACGAACAGGTTTGAAAAAAATATATTCTAAACAAAACACTTTGAAATAGTAGTAGAGGATAAGATACAGTAACAGTAGTGTATATATATATATATATATATATATATATATATATATATATATATATATATATATATATATATATATATATATATGAAAATAAACTTATAGGAAAAAGTCAGCCTTTTATCTCAAAATTTCGAATTAAACCATTAGTTAACTGGACTATTTGTTTGCTTGTATGTAGTTATAGAAGCTCGTTATAATACATAGATACTGAGAAAAAATATTTCTCAGTATCTGCTGATAATAGAAGTAAGTACAACAGTTAACGTAAAACCTAGGTTCGATATTAAACAGATGGCAGCGTGTTTGTAGTTTTGTCGCGTCTTGATAGGGCGGTGGTGTATAACTAACACTATAATTTGGAGGTTAAACATTACCACTCTATTCCTACATTATTTATTTTTTAATTATATAAGGAAGTTGGTGAAGAAGTTTGATAATTTCTAATATTTGTGAAGACGATATTGAATATTTTTTCCAAGTTTTAATACACATATTTTCATCTCTCCCACTCCTATAAATGTTCAAAGCTTTGCAGAGACCTATTCCGTTGCTGTGTGTACATTTGTAACCTGTCTTTATTCTAAACTTACACTATTACCGCATTCTTTATTACTGTCGCAAATTTACCAGGACCACATCAGAATTGTTCTGCGCTCTTCTGTGCCTTTTCTACATCAATTCAACAGATCGAACACTACTGTTACTGTATCTTATCCTCTACTACTATTTCAAAGTGTTTTGTTTAGAATATTTTTTCAAACCTGTTCGTGAAAATCGTAATTTTAGAAGTGACACTGTGAAACATAAATATATTATTAAATTGAACCGTTTTCCAAATAATATGAATCAAACACTGTTTTGTGTCCCATATGTGTGAACATATGGGACAGAGATTCTTTGATTTTGTTGTCTAAGCTGGATTTATAACTCTCAATAATTTTTTACAAGTCCAAATTACGATTCTGTAAGTCTTTTATATTTTGTTTCAAAGGCTCCATTGATTCCAGTAAAGAATTATATTTTTCTTCAAGTAGCTGATAAGGCGTCTTCTCCGGAGTATTTTCTTCTGCTTCATTGATAATGTTTACTCCTGGGTCTAGTTTATTAAACGTGGATGTTGTCGGTAAGCCGGTGATTTCCTTTACAAGAGCTTGTTTTCTTTTTTTTTTTTTCATTCTTTCAACTCGTTGGGTGTCTTCATTTTTGCTTGACACTATAGTTTCCGGCAATAAATGTAGTGTTGGAACAGCTAAAGTAAAAGTAAATTGAAACAAGTAATAAATGCAACTTCAAAAAAATTTATTTACAATCTCATTTCAATTTTACTACTACTCTGTTCATCAATTTGGCCCTAAAGCGCATCGCTGTAATCTTCAGTAAAATATTTACTGCAAACCCTCGTAATTTTGGGATTAAACGCATCTTTTCGGTGGCATCGTCGAGTCCATTCTTTCCAAATTTTAGGATCTTTTGGAAACCGGAAAAAAGAAATTTGCTCTCCCATTTTTTTGCTATTTATCGCGCTGCTCTTGCAAATAGCAACTGCACAAATTACTCCTGGCATCTAGTATGATGTACGATTGTTTTAGTAAATAATATAATAAAAAGTAAAAACTCACATTTGTAATTTATAAAGGGAAAGGCACTTGAACAATTTAACTTCAAACAAACCATCAAAATAATCTACACTTCAGTTGAATTCTCACGCTTTGTTCGAATTTAGACGACTGTGGACTACTGATGACGCGCCACATCAACTGATCCCCCCCACTCGCTAAAGTTACGAGGCAACCTACCACATACCAACCTCGATTATATCTTACTATATGAGAGGTGCCGTCAACAAAGGTTAAAAAATATATATATATTTTCATAAACGAATATTCGTAGACACACAAATAATTTTACTTTTCCACTATAAGCGGAAAAGTAATGTAATCGTGTAAAGAAAAAGTGAAAAAACAAATTTTTTTTGGGTTTATTTTTAGTTTTTCGGCATAAAAGCAAAAAAAAAATGGTTTTTTAATTTTTTTTGCTGTGTGTGTGTGTGTCGTCGTTGTCGTCGGCATTTATTCTTGTTAGCACGATAATTCAACTGAATCGTGTTGGATCGATCGGGTTTTAACTGATTAAGATCGGGGACTTCTCCCAGACGACACCTATTGATTTTGAGGTGGATAGAGCACACTCTACCATGTTCATGGGACATGAGAAAGCACAATGGTGCACAATTAAATCGTGTCGGATCGATCGGGTTTCGACTGATTCTGATTAGGGACGTCTACCACA
The DNA here is from genome assembly GCA_037954035.1 of Rosalia funebris. Lineage (NCBI taxonomy): Eukaryota > Metazoa > Arthropoda > Insecta > Coleoptera > Cerambycidae > Rosalia > Rosalia funebris. Next base: position 25,196,314 of record JAZFAV010000006.1, read on the forward strand.
CGACATCTATTCACTTTGAGGTGGATAGGACACACCCCGCCCTGTTCATGGGTCATGAGAAAACACGATTGTGAACTATTTGTGGTTTATTTTTTCTCGGCTACTCAATTTCGAAATAGAGATGTTCTACGTGCGGAAAAGTCCGTTTTAAGGTTTTAAAACTGTTTATTTTAAGAGGTATTCCGCGTTCTAGATTTTAACCAAACTTTGTAGATATACTGCGTATACTATTCTTATTACATTATACTGTATGTGATGTGGCGCCAATGAGGCTAATGGTGAGAAAAAAATCATAAACGAATAGTAATAGATCCACAAATATTATTTGTTTAAAAGCTATTCCGCGTCCTAGATTTCAACCAAACTTTGTAGATATATTCCGAATATTATTCTCATTCTATCCCACTATATGGGATGTGGCGCCAATGAGGATAAAAGCGCAAAAAAATATATTCATAAATGAATATTAATAGATCCAAAAACTATTTCTTTAAAGGTGTTGCGCATTCTAGATTTCAACCAAACTGTATATATATATATATATATATATATATATATATATATATATATATATATATATATATATATATATATATATATATATATATATACTCTGAATATTATTCTCTTTATATCCCACTCTATATAGGATAAAAGCGCAAAAAGAAATATTTTCGTAAACGAATATAAATAGATCCACAAATTATTTTTTTTAAAAGTGTTCCGCGTTCTAGATTTCAACCATTCACAGACGTATTTTTCAAGGGGGTGCCTTAAGTGCTTTATGGTTTTGCTTTGCTTTAACCCCCTCTCTGAAATGCTGACCCGAAAATCACAGGGATACCCTATAACACCATAGAAGTCCGTAGGTCATCTCTTCTATATGAATGACGTACGGAAAACCGCAAAGAGCTTGACAAGTCAATAAACATAGTTAATAGATTCTCCGAGAACATCAAGATGCAGTTTGGACTAGATAAATGCAGAATCAATGCCATGGAAGCTAGGAAATGGGCGGAGCAGGTGCCGTTTCCAATTCATGAAGGTGAAATAGAAAGTATGAAGGACGATGAAATCTATAAATACCTAGGAGTCAACCAGAAGTGCACATTGGATAAGAAAACAATGAAAAATAAACTAAAAGATAGGCTGACAAAGAGAATCGCGGGCACTCACCAGGACGCTGTTCACTAAATTTATTTGGGTTTCATCACCCAAAAAGTTTCGTAGAGCGGTTCCATTTATCTCGCTCACGGGGCGGAAAATGTATAAGGCTGGTTGCATCGTGATCAATTCTGTCTCCTAAAATTAAGTTGGGATACTTTCCGTGGAGTGGTTGGAACTTCCACTTTTCTATTAATATATTGCGTTGTTGGGTTCGGGTCTCCGGCTGGCAAACCGGTGAGTGGAGGTTAAGTGGGGTAACACAGTTGTCTGTGGTCATTATAGCTGCATGTAGCGGACTGGTTTGGGCCTTCTGCGTGTACTATAAATGAAAGTTGTATATTTGACATGTGTGTTGTGCATTCGAGTTAGGCTGGACGCGCACGATATTAAATTGTGCGATTATTTTATCACAGAAATGTGATGCACTGAAATGTATTGTACTACGCGCACATGCGAGAAAAAAATCGCGGCGATTTTAAAATTGTGATTTGTTACATTTTATATGGGACACGATTCTCGCTCGAGTAAATATATGTTGGCAATTATTGGACCATAAATATACTATAAAAATACTACGTGGAGAAACGCAATATCAATCGAGGAAAGATACTTTAAGGTAGGTAAAAAAAACTATGTTTGTGTAAATATTTATTATTAAATGTTATCTAAGTTATAATTCTGTCAATGTAACATCATAACAATCTTCTGAATATTGTGAAAATTCGGATTCAGGAGACTGTAGATTAGTACCGAATTGCGTCAAAAGCTCCTTGCAGTTTGTGATAGGTGGTGTTGCACTTTGCTGTACTGGCACCGTTTTTTGTAAAGGGTGTATCTAATGTGTATTCATTATAACATTGCTAGGATGGCTAGGATGCGTGTATACTCGTATGGTTGTGGTAGATGGTCCTGGTTGAGGACTAAAATAGGTAGAACATGCTTGTGGATATGTCACAGGTTGAGGAAGAGTTTGTTTTGACCATAAATTTTAGCCCTATTTAATATATTTAGAATTTCAATTTTTGCATAGTGTGTTTGGTCATCATTTAATTTCCTTAACAGGGGTACTAACATTTCCATAAAACTAATATCTTCGTCAAAAATATTTTCTTTGTTTTGTATGTAATATATTCAATATTTCTGCCTCAACGCCTGTGCCTGATTTGGATCCTGTCTTACGTTGACATCTGACTTGCCTTAAATTTTGTTTGGGTGTTTGGATGACTTCTTCTTGATCAGATCGATTATCCGTTCTAGAATTTTCATCGTTCAAAGCGACATTGCTGGTAGTTTGTCTTTGGGTAGCATTTTGTATCAAGAATGAAAGTGCATCAAAATAAATATATTTGTGCTTTTTTTTAGCTGGCTGACCAGAATCGCGTTTTTTCTGTAAAGTTAGTTCTCTAAAAAAACGATCTTTTATATTTTTCCACTTCTTTTGGATGTCAACACCTAAAGTATTAAATTATTTTAGATCATTGTACACGCACACCCAAAAAATTAGTTGGTTACATATGGCGAAATAGATATTTACGTATGCAGTATATGATCTCTTGGTGGTCCGCTTTACGTCAGGACAAAATATATTTTATAAATTACATACATCTCAAATGTAGATGACGAACACATTAGGTTGGAAAAACCGAATTTTTCTCTTGCTCTGCATTTTTTCAAAACATTTGATGTTTTTTAGCTGTCAAAGTTTTTATACATTTAATAATTTGTGTATTGTTGATCGAACGTTTAACTGTTTTAGTACCTTGTGGTAATTTTAAAATATTTGTACATTCAATAATTTGTTAAACTGTTGTGAGCTGAACGTTTAAGTGCTTCAAGAAGAGAAATGGTACGTGTTTTAGGTGATAAAGTAGCAGCGATCCTAATACTTGGTAAAACTGGAGAAAATATTCATGCAGCAGAACGCATTTTTAATGAAAGGTTTCCCGATCGCCCAGTTTCGAGGACTTATTTGAGAGAGCTTCTTCGTAAGTTTAAAACAACGGGTAGTATTAATGATGCAAAACGATCTGGCAGACCACAAATTTCTGATGAGAAAAAAATTGATATACTGGCAGGAGTAATAGTAAATCCTACTTCTTCAACAACTCAAGTTGCATCAACCTGTGAAGTCAGTCAAAGTACAGTGCACAGGGTGTTGAAAAAAACAAATTTCACCCATACAAATTAAAAATGGTTCATCAACTCTCAGACGACGATCCAGACCGAAGACTGTAATTTTGTGAAAATATGGAGACTAAAATTAACCAACAGCCAGACTATGTCAAAACAATTTGTTTTAGTGACGAAAGTACTTTCTATCTAAATGGAAATGTAAATACACAAAACGTGAGATATTGGAGTGACGCAAATCCTCACATGTTTCGTGAAACACATACTCAGTATCCCGAGAAGGTCAATGTTTGGGCAGGTATACTGGGAAACCACATCGTTGGGCCTGTTTTTTTAAATACCAACTTAACCGGTGAGGTGTATCTGCAGATGTTGCAAAATGCAATAGAACCGTTAATCCTTGAAATTTTGGAAGATAATCAAGATGAATTCGACATTTTGGAAATAACATTCCAACAGGATGGTGCTCCTCCACACTATTACGGTGCAGTAAGACGGTATTTGGATGAAGAATATCCTGGTAGATGGATTGGACGACGAGGTTCAATGGAATGGCCGTCTCGATCACCGGACCTCACCTTTAGATTTCTTTCTGTGGGGGTATCTTAAATCGAAGGTTTACGCCACTCAGCCTGACAATATTGATGTTTTAAAACAACGTATTGTTACAGAATGTAGGGCTATTTCCGCAGACACATTTGAAAAAGTACGAGAAGAGTTTCGCAATAGGATGTTTTACTGTTAGGAAGTAGATGGAGCTCACTTCGAACAATTACTATAAGTAGGTACTGATTCTTGAATCTGTAATTAAAATTATTATCCAAGTTTACTGATTACTGATTTAATCCATCAAAACTATCATAAATACAAACAATATTAGTATCATTGAATACGTTTTTTCGATACCTTTTAAAAGAGGTGTCGCTTGCCATAGGGTTCCATTTAAAATTATTGGCCACAATGACCTTGTGACGTCATCTTTGACGCATACGTCATCTATCATCACTAGTAGGGAAGTTTATAACCCTTAATATTCAGTTACCAAATTTCACTAGTTTATGTATAATCGTTAAAAAGATAAGAGGGGGGGGGGGGAGGGGGCTTTTGAATAGCACTGTAGATAGAGACGCCACGATTGCCATGGATAAATGTCGAGTGTACTTCGGGACTGGGAGGAGTATTGAACACATTATAGGGGGCTGTTGCATCTTAGCCCCGACCAGCTACACGAAGCGCCATGACAATGTAGCAAAGATAGCTCACCATTGTTGATGCATATTAAATCGGACCATCCTCAGGTCCCATTCAACGTCGAAAATTTTACTAAAATCTGGCTAAAATAATATTAATATTTATAATAACAAATAATTATTGTATTGTTCCTAGTTTCAATAAATTTTTACTTCTTCGTTTATAATTTTTGAAAATCAAAATAAGTCATGTATGTAATGAGTTCATCACATAACTATGATGTAATATAGTTCATTACATAACTCCAAATAGTTCAATGAACGCCATATTACAGCACGGTCGTAGATAACAGAATATCAATATATTCTGTTATTGTGAGTTCAATAACTCACAAAAATTTTCATGAAACAGAATTGTCTCCAATTTAATAACGGTTTTTTTGAACATAAAAGGACAGCAATGAGTAACTCGTTATCACCTTTCATTGCCAGTATCTTCACGAATAGATTTGAAGCAGAAGCAAAAGAAGAATATGAGTACTTTCGTAGGGTTTGGATTAGGTACATGGATGATGTCTTCGCAGTATTTGACACAAATGTCATGAACACAATCTTGGTTTCTAAATTAAATAATCGTTTCGCATCAATAAAATTCACATATAATGTTGAAACCAGTGAGCAACTACCATTTTTAGGTGTACCAGTTATTAGAAATAGTGAAAGTAAGTTAGAATTTGATGTATAAAGAAAAGCTACCAGTACTCTCAGATATATCCCTAATGATTCCCACCAGTGTGCTAAACACAAAATAGCGAGTTTATATTTAAATAATTATTTAGTTGCGTTCGAACGACAGTTTCCAATACCTTAGACAACGTTGGCAAAATATTGATAGGGCGATAGTCAGAAGGAACTTCTGGATTATTCATTTTTGGAATAGGTATTACATAGAAATATTTCCAAGCTGAGATAAAATATTCTATAGTTACACATTTATTTATGATAATGTAAAGTACTCACTTAAAAGGGAAATACATATAACAGCATTTTCTGATTAATAGTATCAGAACCTTTAACCCAGTTTTAATTTTATAAATAATATTTTCTACATGGCTTGTAGTAACTGTACTAAAATCAAAACAATTGTTTAGCCCGGGAAATGTTTCACGACATTTATAAATAATTAAATTATTATAAGTAGTGTTAGGTAGTTAAGGTAAGTTATCGATTAAAAAATTATTAAACAAGTGGGAGTTTATGTTGTTTCTTATATTTTTAGTTTCGGTAATATTTAAATATTTTAATGTTTTCCGAAAACTCTTGGGATCGATTCTAAATTTGAATTGCAAAAATGTCTTTTCTCAGCTATGACAGACCGATTAACAAGATTGCGCAAGTGTTTACATTCAGTAAAGGATGTATTTCTTTTAATTTTTTTTTATCTATATCAAAAGCTTCTTTTTTAAGTTTTATCATAAATTTAAGGATTGGTGTTTTAAGGTTTTTTTTGTAACTTAACAGTTTTCAATGGAGCATTATCGAAACACATCGATAATCGAAATTTCTATTCCAGAAGTCGAGCATTTCATCAACTGGATTTAAAGAATAATAGAAATGTAAATAACAATAGAAATGTATTTCTAATTTTATTACATTATTATTAGTAAGGGTTGTTAGACGTTTGTGTAAAAATTTTAATTAAGTTAGTATGTATGTATGTACTGTGTATTTGTTATAATAGTACTGGCTTATATTGAAGTATATTTAGTATTCAAAAAAGACATTATATATCTTTTTTCAAGATTTGTAATCATAATGGACCTCCATTATCTGAACATAGTATTTCCAAATTATTTGGAATGTGTTCACTAAGTTAAGTCCTTTCCATTCTTCCATAATGGCTGGGTTACGCAATGCGAGTGCCGTGCGTTATAGTTATGAACTATAAACTTTCTGAAAAACACAACAATTGGTCAATGATGGACACTATTTTGTGGACAATAAAGCTACCATTTAACTCATTCGATTATGCGATAATAAATAGTTCCTTGAATAAAATATGAAAATCTGATTATATGTAAGAACAGCAATTTATATCATTACTGGCGGCGCGGCACACAATATCGCAATTAAAATTAAAAATTAACGACCCATATATCGAGTCACAAATCGTAGTTAACGACTGTATATATTAAAAGTAAGCCAAATATTAGAATAGGTGGGCTGCGTGTAGATAAACTACTTAACAAAATGCTTTTTTAGGAAAGCATTGTATAATGCTACTAGTTATTTATTCGTTGAGAATTTTCACGAAAAGTAACTAAATCTAAAGATAGATAGAAAATTGGGAAAATCTATTGTTTCATATGAGGATTTACAAAATATAACTAACAATTAATGACATTTAATCTTTATTTACCTACTTTTAAATCAAAAGCAATATTAATTATGAAATAAATAATCAATACCCTCACATAAAAATTAGGATATATATGTTACGGCAAAAGTGCAAATTCGGTGAATGTGTACATTGTCCGGTTAAAGTGAACATCATCCAAATCGAGTGGTAGGCAAGAGTGTACAACAAAGCAGGCAAACGTGTACATTTTCCGGCGAATGTGTACATTTGCCGTTATCGTACTCTTACCGTAACATATATACAGGGTTTTTCACGGTAGCCGTTCGTTAGAAGTTTTCGTGGTTAGAAAAAACTTAGAAATCTGAATTTTCGGAGTCCAGGATTATTCAAGATTCTCTTTCATTTTGAAATATTTTCAAGGTCATACCGCTTCGGGTTATCCCGGAAGTCGCCAGTAACTTCCTTATTTTAAATAGAACAACCGGTATATTATTTCATTTTTGGATTCCTGAGAACTTGGTCCAAACATGTTGCATTTATGACAGCATTACAAAGGAGATGTCCATAAATAAAATCCAAAGGAGATTTCAACATGTGGACTGATATGGATATACCGTGAGAATGTAGTAATAGTTTCGCACAATATTCAATTATATTCAATTTTTTGTACCCGATTGTTTGAGAAACTGAAACACGTCAACATTCTTTTCAATGACATTGACTAACGAAAAAAATTTGTTTGTTTTAGATATTGTATGCGGTGTCACATAATCATAGTCCCTTTACTGTAAACCTCGTCATTTTAACAAGCATAAGGGCAGAAATTCAACTGTACCCTACATGATTTAACTTGAATTGAATTACCAGGTATACGGTTATATCTCTATAAACCTTGAAAGAACGCTTTCAGTGTAAAGTTAAATAAACAGTAAACAGTTGTTTATTATGTATAAGTTATTAAATACACGTTAAATAAAAACACTTAATGTAACCAAGAGCAATGTAACGAGTGAAAACATTTATTGACAAAATAAAGACTAAAAAATTCCGTATACTTGTAAACCGCAGCATTTAAAAAAAAAAACCTCCGAGGGAAGGTATAGATAGTTCGGAGAGATAATGAGATAAAGTCTCGTTAGCTCCACAAGTGAAACTGTTAACACTAGCTTCCCATAAATCATATCATGTGATACAACACATGTGGTACAACAAAATAAAATATATCATACCAAATCCATTAGACGAAAGTGTTACAACAAATTAAAACAACAAAATGGTCCACACAATTTCATTGATCACATTTAATTGTATCCCATTCATTGGTTCGAAAAAAGTTATAGAAGTTTTAGACGAAGAATATGGTACTGTTTAATATATAACTTCTTTTTCTTTAAGACATTGTTATGACATTTCGATCAGAGATACTTTTCATGAACTATTTAAAATGAATTGTTCTGATATCCCAAACGGTTGATGATGTCGGAATTTTGCTTAACAATATTTTTATATTTATGTATAATTTTATTGGCACAAAAAGGCTAGTATAAAAATAATAACATTTTTGTCCTTCACCAACGCAGATATGGTTTATCTGTTTCAAAACTATTTGATATATATGTTATATAAAATATATTATATTCAATTCATTATTCAAATAGCTCCCACAGTTTCTATAACTTTATTATCAGGTAACATAAAACCTTCAGTATGTTATCTGAAAGCCAGACGTAACTTAATACTGCTACGTGTCCTCTCATATAACTATATACATTGTAACCAACGTTTATGATGATTTGCTGAAACCTTATAATGTTCTTTCTTTAAATTAATCTTTTGCCAATTATATTTTAACTTTACTTTCAACGATGTCAGCATAACGAAACTTATAAAGTCGCAGCAAACCCGTTGCATGAGCAGTATAATTTTAGTATTAATATTATTGTTATACTCACACATCTAAATTCTTGTTCGTCCGTTAAATAAAATAAATTGTTTTTAAAAAGTTTAAATCCAAACTAGTGATTTAACAAATTTGGCGCAGCCGGTAGGATTTCACGCGTTATTAGAACACGGATTTGCCTCACTAGTAACGTGGAATTCCAATTCCGAAGTGAAATAAAAGAACAAAGCTCAAGAAGAAAACAAACACGCAACAAAAATACTTCAAAGAAGCAACTTCGAAACACGAAGACTTCAACAAAAGAAACAAGAAACAAATCTACAAAGAAACAAAGAAAACAACAGGGGAAATCGCAGATAGAACACGGACCTGTCCTCACTGTTTGTGATTCTCCTCTGCAAGCCATCCTTCCCGAAGACGCCCCGCTTCCAGAACACGGAATTGCCTCACTGGTTGTGGAATCTGGCCGGAAGACGAATGGAAAAAATTTGGTAAGTCAAAGAATTGACACGTTACCTTTGAAACATTTATTTATAATTTTAAGAAATATTATACAGGATATAGACCAAAAACTATTATCCTTCCTATCTGCAAATTTATTTTTATTTAATTTTATTTAATTAAATAACTTTACAATATTTAATTTAAACATAATAATTAACTTATAAAAATGGCAAACGAAGCTATCGTAGAACCTTACAAACTGTCAGAAATTTTCTCAATTGTTCCGGAGTATGACGGAAATCAAATTTTCCTGCAAACATTCTTAAATGTTATTAAATGCGCTTTCGGCATCGCGGTCAATAATCAAAAAATACTTTTAACTCTCCATGTTAAAAATAAATTACGTGGAAAAGTCGCTGAACTAGTAAATTCTAGGAACCCGTCAACTTGGGAAGAAATCAAATATCTATTAGAGACTCACTTTGGAGACTCTAGGGACCTTACATCTCTAATTCAAGACTTGCAAAGAATTAACCAACAATCTAATGAATCAGCTTTAAATTTTGTATCCCGCTTGCAAACGCATAATGCGAAAATGCATACAGCGATTCAGAAACAACATTTAACCGCTGAACAAAAAACCGCACAGTCAAATTTAATCGAGACAATGACTCTTAACACTTTATTGACAGGGTTGGATCCAAAATTAGGATCTATAATAAGAGCAAGTAATCCTATGGATATGCTTCAAGCAATATCCAGGATTAAACGAGAACTTCAATTGTCATACTTTGAATCTCAAAAATTTCAAAAATCAAATAAACCATTACCACCTAATTCATTAAATGCTAAGAAGATATGTACATTTTGTAAACGTAATGGTCACACAATAAATGAGTGCCGAACGAAACAACAAAATTCTTCAGCACCTTTCCAAAATTTTTCTAGGCCTAATTTTCAACAAAATTTTAATCAGGCCCAATCATCTAACTTAAATCAAAATTATCAGCGACCCCAATTTAATCCAAATGGAAATAATAGACCGATGAATTCAAATTTCCAACAAAATAATTACCAGCAAAACAGTTTTCAACAAAACAGGCCTTCAGCTATTAAACCGAATCCCAACTATACAAACCAATCAAGACCACCAATAATTCGGCCAAATCCGAATTATAATCAACAAAAAGCTCATCATGTAAACGCTCAAATGAACCAAAATTTTGATGATACGGCTCATCAATACGACTCACAGTACACTGATGATACTGCTCATCAGTACAGCTCACATGCACAATATACTGATGATACCGCTCATCAATATAATTACAATTGTGATCAAAATTATGAACAATATCAAGATTCATACTCGGACGAACCAACATATCAACAAAATTATAATTTTTCAACAGACCAATTTAATTATTCTGATACTGATCAGGATTTTCGGCAAACTACTCAAGCTCAAGATCATCCACCGGATCAACAGCTATGCGAAATAACGGAATTAGAAAACCAAATTAAAATAATGAATTTAAACACCAACCAACAGCAAAACAAACTAATATTCCTATAAATAGAGGAATATCAAGTGCCCTTTTAACAGTAAATCCCAAAAACTTATATTACATTGAAGATGCTACAAAAAAATTTAAAATATTAATAGATACAGGTGCCGGACTATCCATATTTAAGCCAAAAACTTGTGAAAAATATTCTAAACGTTTTCCCGAAAACGTTATAATACAGGGAATTACCCATCAAAAAATTCTTATTAATGAATCTACACTCGTTCCGTTTACTCTCAACGATCCTCACAAAGTTTACATTCATAATATTGATATTGAATTCGACGGATTACTAGGATCCGATTTTCTAGAACATTACAACTGCATTATTGACATAAAAAATAGACAATTAATTACTAACTTCAAAACTGTACCTTTATTCAAAGCCACAGAAAATTCCACTGATGTACAAAATAATAAAAAACAAAATGTTCAAAATAATCAATTTCTCAACAAAATTTCTATTAACCCTCGTACAGAACAAATTTCAAAATTTCAATGTAATCTTGTAAACACCGAAGCCATACTAACAGCTATGGAAATAGATAAAGTACGACTTCCTAATGCACTAGTCAAAATTAACAATAAAGGAGAATTTCTTGCCTCCGTATTAAACGCAAACGCAGTCCCAAAAATAATAGACTTTTCCGAAATTAAACTAGAACCAATTCAAAATTTTTCATTAAATAATTTAAACGAACATAATTCTGAAATTTATACAGATAGACGCGAAGAAATAAGGCAACAACTTCGTCTTGATCGCTTAAATGAAGAGGAAAGAGAAATAATTACTCAACTTTGCCTAGACTTTTCAGATATTTTCTATCTCGAAGGAGATATTCTGACATTTACTAATGAGATCAAACACACAATAGACACCAACAATGCTAAACCTACCTTTACAAAGTCGTATCGCTACCCTCAAATTCACAAAGAGGAAGTGAAAAGACAGGTATCTAAAATGCTAGAACAAGGTATTATCAAACATTCAAATTCCCCCTGGTCTTCACCGATTTGGGTTGTCCCCAAAAAGCTTGATGCGTCAGGTAAACAAAAATGGCGTGTCGTAGTTGACTACAGAAAACTCAATGAGTTAACTGTAGGAGATAAATACCCTTTACCAAACATTTCTGATCTTTTAGACCAACTTGGCAAATGTCAATATTTCACCACCCTCGATTTGGCCTCCGGTTTCCACCAGATTGAGATCGAACCCAGTGATATTCCAAAAACTGCTTTCACAGTCGAAAACGGTCATTTTAAGTTTAATAGGCTTCCATTCGGTTTGAAAAATGCCCCATCAACCTTCTAAAGGGTAATGGACAACATATTAATAGGAATCCAAAACGAGAGATGCCTCGTATACATGGACGACATAATCGTCTATTCCCCAACAATCCAGGACCATGTTTCACGGCTTACCGAAGTCTTCAAACGTCTTCAAAAAGCTAATTTGAAAATTCAACCGGACAAGTGCGAATTCCTTCGTAAGGATGTTGCATATTTAGGTCACCTCGTCACCAAAGAAGGTGTAAAACCAAATCCAATTAAGATCGAATGCATCAAAAATTTTCCCCAACCAACTAACCAGAGAGAGATTAAATCATTTCTTGGCCTCGCCGGATATTACCGACGATTCATTGATAATTTCGCTAAAATTTCCAAACCTCTCAGTAAATTACTGCAAAAAGACACCCCTTTCAATTTCGATTCAGAATATTTAAAATCTTTCGAAGATTTAAAACAAACCCTTACTTCAAGCCCCATACTATCGTATCCAAATTTTGACGAGCCATTACTACTCACAACAGATGCGAGCGCTTTTGCGATTGGCGCTGTACTTTCGCAAGGTCCTATAGGTAAAGACCTACCCATAGCTTTCGCCTCCAGAACTCTCTGTAGTGCGGAAACAAAGTACTCAACAATAGAACGAGAACTCCTCGCTATTGTTTGGGCCGTAAAACACTTTCGCCCTTATATTTTTGAAAGAAAGTTCAAATTGATAACAGATCATAGACCTCTTACCTGGCTTTTCTCTATTAAAGACCCCGGTAGTCGCCTAGCATGCTGGCGCTTAAAACTTGAGTACGACTACCAGATTGAATATAAACCTGGTAAAATTAATAAAAATGCGGATGCCTTATCCCGTATCAAAATTAACCATTTTCAAAAATGTGTGGATTTCAAAAACCAAATTTTAACATCAAATACAGACATCGAATCGATTAGTTCAGAAAATACCGAAATTTCACCAGAATCAATTTTACAAGAATTAAATACATTTGTTCACCTATATAAAACCCAGTCATTAATAGACTATTCAAAAATTAAAATTACGAACAATCAATTATTAGACAAAGGACATAAAGACATAATAACGTTTTTCCAAAAAGACAAACTCGAAGACTTACATTATAAAATAATTGAAGATATTTTCGAGGAAAAAACAAATTTTATCCACAATAAAATTAATATTGTCACGAGTAAAACGGTGAAAAACCGAAAATATTATATTGTTTTGTTACCCTTCGACACCGAAGAGATAATCGAAACAATGTTTATTACTCTTTACAAAGACAAAGACATTTTCGAATCTTCAAAAACATATTTCATTGAAAACAATTTAGAATTGCCAATACTGGAAATGTTGTCATTTATTTTCACTGAAAAAGATTTAAACCTAGTTAGTTGCCAAAACATAACTAAGACGCCTGACGAAGATCAAATTCCGATAATATTAGACCAAAACCATACAGGAAAAGCAAATTTACACCGCGGAATAAACGAAACCATTCGAAGAATAAGGAATAAATATAACTGGCCCGGTTTAACTAAAGACGTAACTAAATTCATTCAAAATTGCGAAATATGCCAGAAAACAAAGACTTTACGGAAAAACTTAAGCAATCCCCTGGTGATAACTGAAACACCAAGAACACCATTTGAAAGAATAAATAATATATATACTAGAAATTCCAAAAAGAAATTATGTCTTAACTATTAGGGATGAACTAACCAAATTTACTCAAGCGTACCCATTAGAGGATAAATCCGCTAAATCAACAGTAAATACATTACTTCTTTACTTTCAGCATTTTGGTACTCCGCTTCGTGTACATTCGGATTACGGTAAAGAATTCGACAACGTACTACTTAAAGACCTATGTACCTTATACGACATAAAATTAACATTTCCTAGCGTTAGCCACCCTCAATCAAACGGTTCTGTGGAAAGATTTCACTCCACACTTTTGGAGATGATTCGTACTAATCAGGCTGAAAACCCTAATGAACATCCACTAAACGTAATTCCTTACGCTGTTATTTGTTATAATAACTCGACGAATAAAACACACGGTTTCTCTCCATACGAGCTAGTATTTGGACATACGTCCAGTCGCCCACCTGAAACTTTGTATAACCAAAAAGAGTTGATATCAAAATATATACGAGACCTAAATAATAGAATTTCATACTATTATAAAATTGCACGCACAAAAACTGAGCTTCAAAAAGAAAAGGCTAAAATAAGATTCGATAGAAACGTTCCAGAACATCCTACACAATATAAAATAGGCGATAAAGTCTATGTAAAGGAATCTCAAATTAAAGATAAATTACATAATAAATTTAACGGTCCTTTCGAAATAATAAAAATCTTCCAAAATTCTGCTATTTTATTAAATCTCGAAACGTCACAAACGACAAAAGTCAATTTCGACAGGATGAAACCATATTTTGAGAATTAAATTATTTTCAGGTTTCTTCTGCTGATTGGAGCAGCAGTATCCCAATACACCATTACTCCAATAAACAACACCATTGGAATATATTACCATCGAGACAGCGAAATCGTTGTAACAAATAAACAATGGACTCTTCCGGTTCACAAAAACATTTCATCAATAAATAACACTTTTGAACATAACGAGAAAATGCTTGAAATTCTCTTACACGCTATTAACCCCATATTTGAAAACATGAACCTTTTTCGAGGTGAAGTAAAAACACACATCAGCTTATTAACCCAAATTTCAAATTCAATTCAAGAAAAATTAAGCGAAATTTATTTTGATACTAAACGTTACAAACGTGGAATTCTCAATGGCATTGGTACAATATTTAAGTCAATTACAGGAAATTTAGATTCCGAAGATGGCGAATACTACATGAATTGCATCAATAAATTAACTAATGACGAGCATCAATTAGAAAATTTAATGAAAAATCAAATCTCAGTAACAACATCCGTCATAAAGAATTTTAACGCTACCATACAAAAGTTGCAAATTGATGAAGCCACCTTCAATAGAGATATAAAAATAATATCAGACACAATTTACAGGACAGCAGATAAAATTAAAGTAATTGAAGCAAAATTAAGATTTTTAGAAAAATGTGAACTTCTCATGGAAAGTTACTTGTATATCGAAAATCAATTAAATGACATTTTAAATTCAATAACTTTCGCGCGATTAAAAATTATTCATACGTCGATAATCAATCCTGAAAATTTGATAACCTCGCTTCAGGAAATTTCACAAAATTTACACCAAAACAATTTACTACTCATTATAAAATCTTCCAATACTGCCAAATATTTGGATATTATGGAATTAGAAGCATATCAAACTGACTCAGACTTGGTATTTGTATTAAAAATCCCTCTAATAGACCAACACAGATACACCCTTTTTAGATTATATCCAATCCCTATCCTAAATAATAGAACTGGTCTATATCATGTTTTATCTTCATCACAAAAATACTAAGCGCGTGACGTCGATTCTTTGATGTACATACCCATCAAAAATCTGAAAGACTGTAAACCACTTTTCTTTGGCACAAAGATATGTTCCAATCTATTTGCATACCCCATTGACGACAATGCTATATGTGAAGCCCAAATCCTGAAACACTTAAAAACTTTACCTGAGAGCTGCCAAACTTCAATAATATTTGCAAAAGGCTACAATGTCCAACAACTAACAGACTCATCATGGCTAACAATCACTTCAGAACTACTTCAAATTACTGTAAATTGCAAACAAATAAACACCAAAACAGAGATCATTTATAAAAATTCCATTCTTAAATTGCAACCTGGATGTAGTGCTTTCATAGGAGTGACAAAAATACAAGCTGACCCTAAGAACTTTTCACAAACCAGTGTTAGTGATCACCCTATTTTAATTCCCTTTAATTGTTGTCAAGGAATCCCCGATGACATCCAAATCCCAAAATTGGAACCATTAAAATTGAATAACTTGAATGTAGAAGACCTCGAGATTGCCAAACACAAATTGAACGAGTATTCTCGAACGTTAGACGATTTGATCAACGAACCATTTGTCACCAAACACATCTCTTGGTTCATTTATTTTATCATTACACTAATAGTAACTCTCATTTTGTTATATATTTTATGTAAATGCCGAAAGCGAAACAGATTAGCAATCGCCCTCACAAAAAATTCACCACCACCTCCACCTGGACCTTCTAAACGCTTAAGAGAATCCTTCAGGAGCATCCTGCCCAGAAGAAGACCATCGATCAGACCCAAAGATGAAACCCCAGAGGAAGAAATCGAACTGAACTAATGTTTTTCAGTTATAAATCGGTTTCAAAGACTCTATATATTTTAATTTTGTAAATTTTATATTTAAAAATATTAATTGTATAATTTAAACTCAATTTAAGGCTTTATACTCTCATTTAACTTTATTATTATTATATAACTTCAATAATCGTTAAAATCATAATTATTAATTTCAATTTTACTTATTTTTGAAAAGTTGCTGTATAACACCAACTTTTTGTTAAAAAGGGGAGTTGTTATATAAAATATATTGTATTCAATTCATTATTCAAATAGCTCCCACAGTTTCTATAACTTTATTATCAGGTAACATAAAACCTTCAGTATGTTATCTGAAAGCCAGACGTAACTTCATACTGCTACGTGTCTTATCTTATAACTATATACATTGTAACCAACGTTTATGATGATTTGCTGAAACCTTATAATGTTCTTTCTTTATATTAATCTTTTGCCAATTATATTTTAACTTTACTTTCAACGATGTCAGCATAACGAAACTTATAAAGTCGCAGCAAACCCGTTGCATGAGCAGTATAATTTTAGTATTAGTATTATTGTTATACTCACACATCTAAATTCTTGTTCGTCCGTTAAATAAAATAAATTGTTAGATTGCATTAATAAATTCATGTTAGACCAGAGGAAAACAAAAAACCATTGCATAGTGGGTGATTTCAATGTAGATATACTGGACGGTAATTTCAATTCAAAAGATATATGCGAAAAATCTATAAGCCAAGAATATATAAACAACTTTTTAGAATTCAAATATACTCCATGCTTTACAGAGTTAACGAGACCCTCCACCAACAACGATGGGGGCTCATGCATTGACAATTTTTTCATTAAGTCTAGTAATATTACAATAAACTCATACAAATTAACAAATCCTTTCAATGATCACCATCCTCTATTTATAAGTATTGAACAAGAAATTACAAAAATAAATAACCTTACAGATTCTAAATTCATTAGTCACAAAAAACTAAGGAGAAATGCCAGTATACTAGGTTGGAATACTATTATGCACTTTGATAACCCAGAATGCGCTGCTGAATCTCTAATTACAATGGTAAAAAATTGTATGGAGAATGCCTTTATTGTAAACAAAACGAAAAAATATAAAAATAAAGATTTTGTACCTCGAAAGAGCTGGATAACAAGCGCGATTATGGTCTCATGTAAAACAAAAGAAAATCTTTATAATTTAATGAAGACCAAACCTACGTGTAACATTTTGAAACAGGAATACAATAATTATCTGAAAGTACTAAACAAAGTAATTAAAGATGCTAAGTTAAAATTTGAAACCATAAAGCGGAACAGTAATAATCCAAAAAAAACTGTGGAAAACAATTAAGACTAAATAGGCAAAACTACTGTACAAAAAAAGGATTTTATAGAATGTATTTATAATAATAATAATGTAAAACTAGAAAACAAAGCAGAAATAGCCAACTCTCTGAATGAGTATTTCTGCACAATAGGAGAAAAATTAAGTAAACAAATTGCTGAACAGAACGAAGTGGATTTAGAACTTCCAGAAAGTAACAAAGACTCGATTTTCATTAGACCAACAGATGCGATAGAGATACATAAAATAATTTGTTCAATGAAAAAAAAAGCTGGCGGAGTTGATGAAATAACTGTTGTTACTTTAAAAACTATAGCAGAATTCATTATTAAACATTTGGAACACATTTTTAACTTATGCATTGAGAAATCGGTATGGCCTTTGGCCCTCATTTCAAATATAGCCAAAATTTTGGAAAAAATCATTTTCAACAGACTCTATTCATTTATGGAAAAACATAATATAATATCAGATAAACAATTTGGTTTTGTTAAAAATAAAGGTATCACTGATTGTTTGAACTACGTAACAAACTTAATTTACAGCAATTTAAATAAAAGTAAACCTCTCATAACTGCCTTCTTGGATCTATCTAAAGCTTTTGATACGGTGAACCACAAAATTTTGCTAAAAAAATTAGAAAAATATGGTGTGAAAGGAACTGCTCTAGAATTATTCACTAGCTATCTCGTCGGTAGAAAATAAAAAGTTAATATTATGAATAATATGAGTGATGACAAGAACGTAAGAACTGGAGTTCCTCAAGGAACGATACTAGGACCGTTACTATTTATAATATACGTGAATGACCTACTGAGAAATATGCCAAATGATACAATACTATCCTATGCTGATGACACCATAGTCATATCGAGTGACGATACGTGGGCGAAGGCTGAGGAAAGGATTAATGAATATCTCAAAACTGTTGCGAATTGGCTAGCTGTAAATAAACTATCTCTAAACGTAGATAAGACAATTGTTATGACTTATGGAAATTACTGTGATAGTGTACCAAAAACAATTGATATAAGATTAGATAATAAATTGTTAAATAGAGTTGAATCTCATAAGTATCTAGGATTAATTTTTAATTATAATATGAAATGGGATCAACACATTGAATATATAATCAAAAAACCCAAATATTTGATTTTTATATTTGCTAAAATTAAGAATATCATGGACACTAAAACACTACTTACTGTTTACTATGCATTTTTAAATAGCATAATTAATTATGGAATAATTGCATGGGGTGGAGCTTATGGTACCTGCATTGAACTAATACAAGGAGTACAAAATAAAATAATGAAAATCATTAGCCAAAACAATTTCATAAATGAAAACTACCCACTCAATGTAAGGCAATTATTCCATTCTCAATCTGTAGTAAGCAGAAAGTAAAAACAAAACTCAAAGATTATATCAAAGAGAACGCATTAGCCTAATAAGAGAAAAAAATTACAATAATTGTTGAATAAAAAAAAAATATTTGTCATTTTATTATTGTAATATTTGTAAATATATTTATTTACAATATTATATATAATATTGTATCATAATATTTGTAAATATAGCCATTTAAGAGTGCAAACAAGCACTGATTTGTTTTTAGTTTTAAGTTAGTTTTAAGTATATGTATATATATATATATATATATATATATATATATATATATATATATATATATATATATATATATATATATATATATATATATATATATATATATATATATGTATATGTATATATATATATATATATATATATATATATATATATATATATATATATATATATACATATATATATATATATATATATATATATATATATATATATATATATATATATATACATATATATATATATATATATACATATATATATATATATATATATATATATATATATATATATATATATATATATATATATATATACTCGACTGAGGTCGAGTCATTTACCACATGTTCAACTTTTGCGATATAGATCATCCTTGACTAATTCCTGGACCATTTACTTCTTGTAAGAAATTTCAAGCAGTTTCCAGTATAATATGACATACATCTCCTTCCCATGAAGTAGCAGGTTCGGAGGACTCCTCGAGGGAGATATGCCAAACTTTCCCCGTTCAAACCGAAGCATATGACAACACCCACACTGGGCTCTATCCGTCACCTTGAACAACGTATACATAACATTATTGCAGACGCTTAATGTTGTTGTTTATAATGCAATCATTTGTTAACAGTATGCAAAGTCAAGAATCAAGATAAATTATATATCATATCAATATTATGAACCTCAAAATGTTTACACAACTCAATATTTAGATATATTAACAAAATTATATAGTGTAAACATGTATCGTATTTTATATAGGGGCATATGTATGTACATACATATGCCCCCATACATTTCAAGGAAATCGTTGGCTTATTTTTCCGTTCATACCTGTATATATAAACCTACTTTCTACCTACACACCATTATGTTAGTATAATATAGATAAATGTAATTATTTGGGCAACATAAATAAACGCATAAATATGAAGATTGTAAATTTCCACGTACTTCACCACACTACGTAAGTTATAACTTCTGCGTGTAGTGGAAAATTTTTGGAATATATTTAATATACCCATTGACCTGAAAAAAAAATCTGTCTTTCCACGCCTCGGGTAACTGAATCCCATAAGAGAATTACGCTGTACAAATATGTAATACGAATTAAATAAAACTCCATGGATCTGCAGCACTGAAAACGTATATACATAAAATAAACTGTAACAAGTAACTCGGAAAGTAAATTGGAAAACTGGATATGATGGGACTAATGAAAAGTCTATTTTTAAAGATTCGTCTGTACATTCAACAGGCGCACCCCTCCACCAAACAACTTTATCGTTCGCAAATCGCGAGTGAACAAACCTGCGACGTATCTCTGAAGGTTACGAGTGGTAAAGTACGTACAGAGCCGGCTGGAACAAAAACTTCAGATTCCAGTTTAAATGTTTAAGTGAATATCAACTATATCAAGTTGCATACAAATGTGAGAATTTATCAAGACTGGCGCATTGTAAGTTTGTTTCTGAGCGTTGAAAATGTCATTTAAGATAACTATTCATAACAAATATACACCTATCTATATATATATTAGAATTATATCGTACGTTTTATCTGTAACGTACTGCTGAACTACTTTTAAAAAACAATAAGTACATTAAATTGTAATCACAAATTGAGAAGTATATGTATATATATATATATATATATATGCCAAGTAAGTACCTTGTTTGTAAAAACAATCATATACACTTATGAATAAATAATAATTTAATAAACGTATAAATCTTCCCTCTTTCTCACTATTAATTTAGACGGAGAAAATGAATATTTGCTTATAGGAAATTAAAATCAACAATTGTTAACTCGCCAAACATAAGTACGTATGTAATAGTTCAATTTTAAATAAATTCATTATTTTACTTAATATTACAATTTGTGCAGGCATTCTTTTTAATAAACATAAATTTAATTATAAATTTATTACAGATAATATATAGCTTTTACTTAACCCTACAAAAAATTATATTTGTTTTAAAAATTAAATGTTCAATTTTCAAGTCCAATAGTATTGACTCAATACTATGTGGCGACGTAAACAAAAACTATGTGTTTAATACTAGAAAAAACAACAGGAGCTGCATTAGCTTGCTAAGGAAATTCATTGTATTTCACATAATACAAAGACATCACAAAAAGAAGAAAACACGGTAGACATAAACTACAAAAACAAAGTAAAAAAAAAACAATTTACAAATACTAAGTAGAAATACAAAATACTGTTATATTTGACTACTGTTATGTTTATTCGCCATTGTTGACAATTCACATTTTAATTAGGCTTATAATTGTAAGTGATTGCAAAATAGAAGGATTTGTTAATAAAACTTTTGTAAAACCATAGCGCTTACATAGCTTCCTAATATATTGGTTGGTCGTAGCCATTTCCTTTTTTAAATGCGAGATAATAGGTAAGAAAAAATCATACCAACTAATTCTACCATATACTCGTACAATTACTTAGTATCTCTCCTCACAGGAATGTTCTACAAATTATTGTTTCGAATTTAACAATTGTATAGTAGCACTTGTCTGAATTTGTTCATCATGAGTTAGAACTTTGTGTTTATGGCATAGTGTTATGATAATATCTCACTTCAAATAAATTACGTTAAAAAACGTACGCTGCATCGTTTGCATTTGATAATAAAAACAAAATACGTTCTTGTAATATAATGCAAATAAAAGTGTAGGCGATACTCGGTAGGTGTAAAACAGATTATTTGAAGTTGTTCCAAAAAGGAATACCGCTAATCAGTAATTAGGAGTTACTTATCACGGTGTGGTAAACTGCAACCGATTACATTGAACTGAATCTATATGAAGGGCAAATAGGATTAAGGATAAATAATAAGATAAAGCATTATTATATCTACACCAGAGCAAAATGTAAAATCGAAATTTATGAAAGAAAAATACTCAATCCCTAGTAGATCTATTAGTCAATATGAATCAAAACCTCTAAATATGAATACGTAACATTAGAGATATCAAAAAGATTCTCTTGAAAGAGAATATAGAGAGATAAGAAATTATTAGAGCGAAGAAATTGAAAGTCACGATGAGGAGAACTGTCACAATTTTAATTATGAAAAATTCTTATTCAATAACACTCAGATAACCATGCTCAGATAATCTGCAGATATACAAGACTGGACTTCTGCCTATTTGATGTTGTGTTCGAATTTAAAAGCATGATTTTCGATATGCCTGTTTTACAAAAATTGTTCAGTGTATTCAATATATTTATGGCAATTATTATACTGTTTAATTTTGTAATTAATCAACCACATTAAGCTCTACGTTAAATACGTTAATACTCTGGTATTATTACAGCAATTTATTAAGTAAAATGACTAATATTTCAATAATTATGGAACCTCAAGTACATTAAAAAAGAGGCCTGGCTCGCAAATCCAAGTTTAACCTTCGCGAATTTATCCTGATGTCTATTTCATTTAATTACTTTTGCAAAGGTTAAGATTGTGGTTATCTTTGTCCAACGATTGGAGAATAATTTTCGTATATAACACATATTTAACATCTCTGTATGTATACTATATTACAATGAATTTATGTGATATAGGGCCAATTCGAACTGTTTAAGGAAAAGTAATTGTGGATATGAGTATCAAAGTAACTTCTGACACGGATTAAACGTAGGAGGCATTTTTAAGAAGCGGGCGTAAGCCGGCTCTGAATAAACATAAATTTCTGCAAAATAAACATTTCCAAATATACGTTGGAGAACTTACTCATTTCATTTTCACGTTTAAAAGGGGCTAATCGAAAATCAAACGTTTCTTGCGCTCGAAGTGTGGGTAGGCAAAATTCTCACCTAAACATTATAAATATACAGGGACCGGAAAAAATAAGCGAGACACAGTTCTAAGAATGAATGTTATTACGGGCATTTCACAAAGCATGATAATTTGCGGAGATTTTATACATAATTAAATAATAAAAAAAATAGCGGCCTTTATATGAACAATTTCGTTTAAATACAAGGTAAAACAATTAATTATCTAACTGTAAAATAAGATAAATAATATGATGTGTTAGAAAATAATAGGGTACTGCAGTGAATTCGCGGTATTAAGAAACAGTGGGTGTTAATCAATAACAAGCGGAGATGCCGCTTGTGACAGAATAAGAAAAAAAAATGAAGATAATATAAAGTAGGATTGGACATAAAAAATGCATTTAGTACTTACCTTATAAATAATATATTTCCATTTTATATTCCAAAAACAATTTGTTCTAATAGGACAATCTAGCACAGGAGAGAATTTCTTACTTCCTACAGTAGCTTAGACATACTGTAGAAAAATATTATTCTGATTAGTTTCAATAGTATCAATATCAACTGTTAAAAAAGTGTCCGATATTTGTGTTACGTTATGCATCAATTACTATGTAAAAATAAAAAAATATTGTGTTCGTTTTTGTTTTATTTTGACGTACCTAATTGCATAGCCACAGGGGATAGTTAAGTTGTAGATTTACTATTTTCATTTACATTTATTAAAATTCTACATCGACATTTACATAGAATTTGCAATCTGTTAAATAAATAATTAAGTAATTTTTACAACGCCGTACTCATTTATTTTTCTTAATGGCTATATCCATTTTCTTTCTAATATTATTCAAAGTTTTTTTGATAGTAATTGATGAGTACTCTTGATTAATTTGATTTAATTTTCATTATTGTGAATTTTAAGTTATGTAAAACATCGAGAAACGTTACAAATTTCAGGACAAATGAATATGTTTTTAAATTATGTATTACGTATTGCCCTATTACCACAGTGGGCTAATAGTAAAATCAATGTATGTAAGGAAATAAAAATAGGAAACTACGAATTATGCATTCGTATCTAAAATGTTGTAAAATAACTCAAGCAATTGTAATTAACCTAAAATATGAGATACCTTTTAACATCAGAAATTTACATTTAAATGAACGAATAGTTTATGTAAGACACCAATTAATTAAAATATATCGTGATTTTATTACTTTTCAGCACTCAACTATACTACCGGAAAAGTAATGTAATCGTGTAAAGAAAAATGGAAAAAAATTATAAATTTTTCGTTTATTTTTCGTTTTTCGGCCTAAAAACAAAACCTATTGATTTTGAGGTGGATAGGACACACCCCAGCCTATCCATGGATCATGACAAAGCACGATGGTGAACTATTTGAGAAATTTTTTTTTTGTTAGCACTATAACTCAACTACAACGTGTCGGATCGATCGGGTTTTGACTGATTTTGATCGGGAACATCTCGCAGACGACACCTATTGATTTTGGGGTGGATAGGACACACCCCACCCTGTTCATGGGTCATGAGAAAGCACGATGGTGGACTATTTGAAAAAAGTAAAACTGTCGCATAAAACACATATTCTGCATTTATGTGTTGGTTTATTTTTTCTCGGCCACTCAATTTCGAGATAGAGATGTTCTACGTGCGGGAAAGTCCGTTTTAAGGTTTTAAAACTGTTTATTTTTTTTTGAATAGTATTTCTATTAAGAAAGGCATTAAACCTATTGTTTAATAGTGGCTTAACTGTTAGGTTATTTTGCGATTTGGTAAGTAGATGGCCATAGTGCTATTTTGCGTGCGTTTATCTCCGGAGTGGTACAACCGCCGTCAATTTTTTCAGTTTCTCAGGCATAGAGTAACAACACTGACATTTCCCAATGAGGGTGAAGTTGGGATATGCAAATCTCGTACCTAATAGTCCCCATTAGGGGTAAATTAAATGAGACGATTACGATTACGAGAAGCTTACTTTTATATTACAAGATAAAGATAAGTAAGGCAAGAGAGGTACAATTGAAGCGCTCGGGAGAAAAATGTGATAAGCCACAATTGTTGTGAAATTGTGATTTGCGCACATATAAAATCTTTATAATGGTAACAAGCCACATGAAAATATTTCTTTTATTAAATACTAAATGGCGACACTTATGCTTGAATTTCGTTTTCACTTCAATAATAAACAAGCATTTGTGTGTTAAAGATAGGGATTATGTTTATCCATCAAGTGAGTCGTCTAAGCCTGAAAATTCATCAGAATCAGTAAGTAAAACTTATTTGTGGCATGCTCCCTTTTAAAGTAAAATTTATCTGGGCCTATTGAGTTATTTGCTCAAGCACTTCTTGAATGTATTTTAGTATTTGCAGGAAGTGGGGTTATTTGAAATCAATTCAGCATACAATGAAATTAAAAAACAATCGCGGTTACACTGGCATATTCCCGTTTTGCTCAGTTATTTTTTTTGTTTCTTCAGGGAGAAGATCAAACAGATAGCCGAGGAAGCATTGTTACGCCAGAAAAAAGGGTCCTTCCAGATGGAGACAAGTGAATACTGAATATAAAAAAGAACAAAAGAAAGTAAAATACTGAACTTAGGGTATGCTTATAAAACTTAGGCCGTAGAAGAATCATCAAACGTCATGGGAGAGTCATGCAGCTGCAAGAAAAATTGTCCGCAAAAGCTTTTGAAAAAATAACGCGACATTTTTCATGCCTTTTGGAACTTGGAAACCCACGATCAGCTAAATAATTACTTTGTTGGGAGGATTCAAGCTATACCTAAAAAACGTTGCTATCAATAGAAAACTAAGAGAAATAAATAATCACGAACAGTCACATTCAAATAACATGTATAGTTCATTCAGTAGTTTAAATATAGGGAAACGAGGAGTCAAGTTGACAAATGCAACGAAACTATCCGAGTTGAAACCAAAATATTCCAGGAAAATAAATTTAAAGGCACTTATGCCTTATATCCCACCAATTTTCCACGACTTTTATGCAATACTTGGTGTCGCTGATGTAGAAGCTGCTTTGATCTTAGAGCCGCCTGAGATAGAACACTTCGATTTGGAGCTGGATGAAGAACTAAGCAAAGCGACGTTTGACCGACATGATATGAGCGATTACATTTTTCCTATGTTCCAATGATTTTATTTTTTTATAATATGTAACCAATAATAGTTTACTTATTTAAAATAGTGATGACTTTTTCTTTATGTTCGTCCAAACTATAGCCCATTTTGTCTAGCCGAAAAAGGTGACAAGCCATTTTCAAGTTTCTTTTCCACTTTTTTCCTAAAATTTACATTTCAGCTCTTAATTCCATATAGCAATTTGAATTAAATCTAATTTAGAGATTATGTAGAAATATTATATGCATTATTTCAGGATTTGATTGGAACTTTGAAATCCGTTTTTCTCAGAACTAACATATTGTGGCTTACCGCCTTTTCCTTCCGAACGCTTCAATTATTAACTTACAATAACTGCCAATTGATGGTATGTGGTTCTCATTAATGTTATTGCAGAAGAAACGTATTGCAATTTTTATGATCACGGGATACAGAAATAGCTTAACAAGCACAGTTAAAATTTGTACACTATTTAAGGATGCTCATGAATAATGTTAACAAAATGATATCTTCTATACGGCATGGATTTTGGATATTTATATTAGTGAGATATATGTATACAAATAAATTTCACCTTACATAAAACTATTTTAATTCTAGAAGACGATTTTGTAGAAGTCTGTAGATGTGTAAATATTCTGCAATAACAATTAATTTATTTTCTCTGACGAAATCAGTTTTCTTCTTGTAAATTAAAATGTTTATAAATAAGATAAACAGTTTTAAAACCTTAAAACGAGATTTTCCACACGTAGAACATCTCTATCTCGAAATCGAGATAGAGATGTGGCCGAGAAGAAATAAACATAAATGCAGAATATGTGTTTTATGCGACAGTTTTACTTTTTTGATTGGCGACTGCTTCAGTGCCGTATCGATACATTTGTGATCGAACGAAATAATTTTTCTTTTCATTCGTATATGATACAAGATTACAGGCCGAATAGGTAAATTTTTCTCAAATAGTCCACCATCGTGTTTTCTCATGACCCACGGACAGGGTGGGGTATGTCCTATCCATCTCAAAATCAATAGATGCCATGTGGTAGACGTCCCTAATCAGAATCAGTCGAAACCCGATCGATCCGACACGATTTAATTGAGTGATCGTGCAAACAAAAAAAAATTCTCAAATAGTCCACCGTCGTGCTTTCTATGGACAAGGTGGGGTGTATCCTATCCACCTCAAAATCAATAGGTGTCGTCTGGGAGACGTTCCCGATCAGAATCAATCAAAACACGATTGATCCGACACGATTTAGTTGAGTTATAGTGTTAACAAAAAAAAATCTCAAATAAGTCCACCATCGGACTTTCTCATGACCCATGGACAGGGTGGGGTGTGTCCTATCCACTTCAAAATCAATAGGTGTCGTCTGGGAGACGTCCCCTATCAGAATCAGTCAAAATCCGATCGATCCGACACGATTTCGTTATCGTGCTAACAAGAATAAATGCCGACGACAACGACAACGATACGCCAAACATTTTTTAAAAACCATTTTTTCTTTTGTTTTTAGGCCGAATAACGAAAAATAAACGAAACAATTTTTTTTTCCATTTTCCTTAACACGATTACCCGATTACACGATTTTCCGCTAGTATAGTTGAGTGCGGAAAAGTAAAATTATTGTTATTTAATCTTTTACTAAATGAAAATGTTAAAAGCTAGACAGCAGATAATGCGTGTCAGGGAACACACTTTGTATGCAGGAGCCATCTATCGATTGGTTTTCAGTATGTGAACTTGGATGATGAAAGAGATTTATTATTTTTACTTTTCCGCCCGCGGAAAAGTAATGTAATCGTATAAAGAAAAAGTGAAAAAACTAAAATTTTTTGGGATTATTTTTGTTTTTCGGCATAAAAACCACAAAAAAATGGTTTTTAAAAAATGTTTGCTGTGTGCAATGTTTAGAGAAATTTGGAGGACATCATTGGATTTACTCTAGTTAATAAGTACCTAGTTTTAAGAGTGGTCTATTAAGGCCAGTTTTACAAAATAGTCCTTGGTGTAATAAAAAACAAAATTGACTGTGTTTAAAATATTTTAGTAAATACTCAGGAAGCTCCAGCAGGAATAATACTGAAATCAGCAAATAATTGTATTGAAAAGTAAAAACACACATTTTGCCAATAGCTACGAGCAAATAGAAGTCATAAGTTTGGAGTGATTGATAAATTCCATAAAATCCTTAGGAAAAAAAAAACGTTAGAAAATAGTAAAAGTACACATTTTCATACAAACAGAATTTTGTTTCTTAACGAACAAAAATTCGTCATAATTTTTATAATTATGACTTGATAAGTTATAATTATATTATAACTTATAATATATATTTATAATTATAACTTGATTAATTTTATAATTATAACTTGATAAGTTATAATTATATTATAACTTATAATATTATTATAATTATATCAGTCTACCAAGAAAAAATCACCGACCAAAATTAAAAATTTTACCATCAAATTCAAGCAATAAATGAAAATAAAAAAACATAGAGAAATAATTTTCCAAGTTGTTATAAGTTTCTAATTAATTTAAACATATTGTGTATGCTTCTTTGTTATTCAAATTTGCATATTTTATTGTTTAAAAAAATAATTTACTTCAAAAAGCGGTAGGCGCTTCGATTATAATTACACATTCCATATGTTGCCGACAAGTACAATAATTACTGAGGAAGCATTAATAACATTCAGTCGGACACAAATAGATGATATCAAAGCGGGAGGTGTGCAAAAGCGCCCACCCCTTTGATTGAATTCACTACTTGACAAATCACCCGATATACACCTAGAAAAGAGACTACATAGGAAAATGTATACAACATTCTGAGACCTTATATTACAGATCTCCTTATGATTCTGTGCACGATATTTGAAAGAAACCTATCTATCAGCTCGCTATGCGTTATTCAAATATGCACGTCTACACGTTGATATAATCATAATTAAAATAAGTAGGTTTAATACTTTTTACATAATAGTTAACACAGAGAGCACAGAAAGAATAGTTTATCTTACAACAAAGCGTCTTTATTTTACCTTAATTAATTCGAGGTAAATATTATATTGTCAGAAATACTATTGCTTTATATGTATTATTTTGTCAGAAACACATATGTTCATTGCAAAGTTACAGCCTACACAAGGTAAAGTATACAAGTTATAAATAAACTCAAAGAACCTATCCGAACAACTGTGATAGAAGACTAACTACGGTTATTCTTATTACTGAACATTCACATTGACATTCTACTTTTTCAATATTCTCCATAATGTATTGCTTATAAAGATCACATGAACGTTAACCTCCAAATTTTTTAAAAATATCAAGACAATTGCACTGGCGACAAGTTGAAATATCCTCTACAAAGCCATAGTGTCTAATTTATTAAAGCATACTGTATAACGTTCTATCATATTAATGATTCCAGACGGGACTAAAACTTACTATTAACTCATCATGAGCTTTAATCAAAACTATACTTCAACTCCCTTCATGATTCCATACTGAAGAGTACCCAGTAGAATAACAAAAATGTAGATATTTTAGTATATACAAAACCTTATAAGATTGCTATGGTGAAGACACTATGGCGTGACGCCAGCAATACAAATATTTTGCATAGTTTATAGAATTAAATATTACTGTAAAACCTATATTTATTTTCATGCATTAACCTATTAAATATAAGTTATAAATAAAAGTAAATATAATTTAAAAGTACGAATATACTCGCAAGCTTATCCTCATTGAAATTACTATCAATACTTCACTTACTACTAACAATATACTAATTGCTACTGAAAATATATATTTTTCACGAAAATAAGAGCTGTAATGTTATCTGTTATAATGTGTTATGTAAGATGGTATATGTGTTAAACGCAGCTATACCTGAGGGCTATTTTGAAAATAAAAAGATGTCACGATTTTTCCAAATAAATTGCTCCAGTTAATTTTTTAGTTAGAGTTAAAATTATTAAGTTAAAATGTTGGCCTCTTACCAGTATCCGTTAGTATTAACTACCTTTTATTATCCCTTCTGGTACAGGTGTTAACTATCTGCTTCTTACCTGTAAAAGAGAAAATATATAGGAGTATTAATAAAGACGGTATCTCGAGTCGCTTAACCAGCGACCATATAATACAAATTGAATTATTATTGTCACCGGCGTAAATTTCGCATATGGCGGTATTTACACCTATGGCATAATAATCATTTTATTCAGTATTATTTTGACTATTAGCTATGTTACGTGCAAAGTATATGAAAAGATAGCATACACCATGAACAATATAAAAATTATATTAGTAACGATAACAATACCGCTGCCTGATTTTGTATTGTACGACAATCGTCGTCTAAAGACCAGTTGTTGCACCATTTTGTCCTAAAATATTAGAATAACATTATAACAACGAAACTAATGTTGAAATTGAATCATGCGATATATCTTTAACGGTATTCATCAATGTTTATGTATAATTTTATATACGAAAGGATGAAAATTATAAGATTACTGTGAAAAAAACAATAAATGTTTAAAATTTATTCGACATTTTTCATTTTATTGATGAAGTTGTTATTATGAATGTTTATGGATTAAGTTAATAATCTCATACTTCTTGCTGAGCAAACAGATTATGAATGGCCTTTTATTACTTACTGTTAACGAAATATAGCCTAATCATAATTTTTACCTTAATAACAACGGTTAACAATATGATGTTTGTGATATATATTTTTGTGTAAAAATATAGACCCAGTTACTATTCATTTCATCGCTATTTGCCAAATAAAAAACTCTCTTGTCTTGCCGATAAACGTAACAGTCTATCTGAGCCTAGTCATAAAAACAAGCCACGGTATAAGATAAGAGCCGTTTGGGATTTTTTATTTGGTAAATTGAGATGAAATAAACTATACATAAAATATTTTGTACTTTACTACTTATACTCCAGCAAACGAAGGAAAATACCCAGAAGAAAAAGTAAATTTTACTAACAAAATGAAGAAACAGCTAAGCAATGGAAAACTGAATTTCGATACAGAGAGAGAAATGTTCATTAATTCAAGATTTTTAATTTCATCTCTCGGTCGATTCTTTGAAATAGTAAACTGCATGTAAGTACGATACTAACTTGACGATTCAAAAAAAAAAAAAAAAAATTAAAAAGAAAATCCACAATATAACCTATTTGTTGGCATAGATCGTATAAAGTATTTTTCAATAGTATTGATATGGGGAAATTTCCAAATGTGTTGAAACATTTGATTCCGTAGATGAACCCGATTTTTGTTTTAATCCAGACAACGAAGACCAAAAAAGGCCAAATAGCGGAAATAATTCACGTAGAAGCCAATTTTGGCATAGTTGTAGGAGAGAGTGTCCATAACAACATATTAAAAGTACTGATGGATGGTAGTGAAGCTGAGGGGGTGGGGGGCTGTAAAGATCTTTTGTTTTCAGTTTCTTGTTAATAACACGAAAACTACTACCTCTAGCGAAAACATGCTTATATACTAAATTAGTCTAGATACAATTATATACAAAAAAGGTCCTATACACTTTTTCGCTAGGATCAATAATTAAGGAGATATGGAGGGGGGAAAATGGCAGTTTTAAAAAAATCGGTTTTTATTATTAAAAATCAAGTTTTAATGATAAATGAACTATACTCAGACCGCGTATTAATGACTTTACTGCATGTACCGCCTATTGTGTCCGTTCTGGGGACGGGGGGATAATTACCCTCATTACCCCCCCCCCCTCCCCGTAGGACAACACTTGTCTTGTAATATATAACGGAAGAATTGTGTGCGAGAGGACAACAATAATGTGTATCGTTGGAGCATATATGTACAGAAACATTACGGTGAAAATTCTACGGTGGTTTTTGATAGTTACAGTGATGTCAACAGCACAAAATGAGCAGAGCAGAAGCGAAGAGGACTCACAAAAACTTCGATTGACATAAACTTTAATAAAAGCACGACCATCACAGTTCAACAGGAGCATTTTCTTGCTAATAAAAGGAACAAAACAAGACTGATCCACTTGATTGAAAGAGGGATTGAAACAACTGTTGCTATAGGGGATGCTGATAGCACTATTGTGAGGTGCGGGTTTGATAAAGCTGCTGTACATCCAACTGTAGCAATAGTTGAGGAGGATGTGGACTTGATAGTTCTCCTCATGTGATTGGCACCACCATCTATCAACATGTACTTCATTAAGCCAAGCCGTGGAAAGGTGGAGACAAAATTGTTTTCGGTACGACAACTTCAAGAGCTTCCATTCGCCAAGGCGATACTCCTTCTCCATAGCTTCTCCGGATGCGATACCACTTCGGCGATACATGGAAAGAGCAAAGTGGGAATCTCTAAGCTCTTCACAGCAAATTCTGGCCTCACCCATGACATTTCAGCAATATTCACAGATCCCTCAACATCAACTGAGGATATCGAACAGGCTGGCGAGAAGCTTTTTCTGGCTGTATATCAAGCGCCTGCACATAAAGACAACCTGAAGAAACATCGGTACTCAGTATTTCTGAAAGCGTCAACGAAGCCCAAATCAGACTTGGCCACTCTTCCTCCAACTAGAGGAGCTTCAAAGCAACACTCGCTCAGAATATATCTACAGGTAAATCCATTTACATATAGTTGTTAAATACTGGTTCCTTTAAATTACAAATATCAATTTATGCTAAATACTTACGTTGGTCTGATTACTTTCTTACAGATACAACAGTGGCTCGGCAACCCGCTACCACCTACCCAATGGGGTTGGGCCAGGGGAGAAGATGGGATCCTCAATCCAATTACCACGAATGACCCTGTGGCACCCGACTCCGTTTTAAATATGATCTCTTGCCGATGCACAACTGAGTGTGGGGAGTGCTGCGGTTGTCGCAAAGGAGGGATTGTCTGCTCCGGTGCCTCGGCTCATGTACGAACGGAGCCCCCATCGAAGACAGCATCGATGATGATGAAAATTCAGATTTTGACTAAAATTTATGTTCCAGATACATCTTTGGACACAAATTTCTTTATTTCATTTCTTCTTATTATTGTTATTATTCATTATTAGTGAATTAATTCAGTTTTGACAATAAACATTTCATTTTTAACAATAAAAACTGATTTTTATTTTAAATTTTCAATGTTTTCCCCTCCATATCTCCTTATGTATTGATTCTAGCGAAAAAGTGTATAGAACCTATGCTCAGCGCAAGTTGCTGAAATTGTTGAAATCGAAGCCAAGAATACAATGACACCTCCAATACTGGGCCCAGTTTTCCATCTCGGTCCACAGTACGAATGACATTGTCGCAGCCGCCTTGATAAGGGAATAGGTCCCCCATTAATGTTATGGAACGGAGTAAACTGAGACAGTTCCGCGTCCGGCGATTGACTTTAATGTTTGTGGTATTCTGTGTTGAAAATATACAAAACACCCTCGTTAAAGACAAAGAAAAAATATTGTCGACTTTTTCAAGAATCATTTCAATTAATTGGTTACGAAAAATATATACGGTCATATGTATATTTTATAGTAAATGAGAAAGGTTAGAACCGTAATAGTAATAAGTAAAACAGAGTGAGGTCGTGGTTATTTACTATTATTATGAATAATTTGTGTAGAAGTTCTGGTTATTCCATTATTTATTGCAGTCTACATCTACAAGCGCATTGATTTGTATGTTTGCGTATGTGAATTTATCTATAGTTTCATACAGCATGGATCTTCAATAAAATATCATTAATACAACGAAAATCAATCAGTTCTAGTCAAATCAAAATGCCGCAATGCACGTATTTCATTACATATAGCTGTTATAATATATGTTTACATGTAATAATTATCCCCCGGAGTCAGGATTAATTGATCAATAGCAAACTTTTAGTTACTGCAACGTCAATATCCATTTGTCCATTTAACTAAAAAGGTGCCCCACATTGTGGAAATGAGTATATTAATCATCTATGAGTAATTACTTAAAAATAACAATTCATATTTTGATATTTCCATAACATTAGTATTCAACTGGTACTCGCTCAAGTGTACCTCTTCAATTTTACCTTGAATACAAAAAATCATGTGATGAAAATTATTAAATACATTTCTGAGTAGTGGTAAATTATGATGAAATCACGTGATAGGTACGCATTTTCTCTGCAACGGTCACAAATTGATGAGCGAGAGATATGTAGATAAAACTGCAAGTTGCAAAAACAAACAAAGACCAATAAGTAATACCACCCGGTTGCTGGTACTACCGTATAATATTTAATTATTCTAGTAATACCATATATTTCAAAAGTTACTTAGAAGTAATCAAATTATATGGTTCCAATGTGGGGAGAAGAACATAGAGACTATGTTCTTGTTTAAAATGATTCTAATTGTAATGTATATTTAATACAAACCACGTAAAAACTTAGTAAAAAAACGTAGTTTCGATCTCAGTTGGAGCAACATAGATGCTGTTGGAGGTGTGTCTCGATCGATACAGCCACTTTGTAGAGATATTTTTTACAAACTTTACTCTTTATAGAGTTCATTTTAGAAACATTTACAAAATGTTATATATGGTGGTGGAGAAAGTTTATTACCTGAAGTGGGTCACTTAAGCCTAGATTCCCAAATGCAATTCATTATAGCCGCGTATTTAAAAAAAAAACATTATATGGGTATAAGTGATAATAAATTTGACGGACCCTGTGATTTGCCAAAATCTTATTGGATATTGTGCATATTTTCTATCTCAACCTGATACGGTTGAGATAGGTAAAGAGAACTCGCATTATTTGAAAATGAATGTATTGACTAAAGAAACAGAAATGCGGTTGCTCAAGTCAGAATATATAGAACGCTCTTGTTCTGTTTACAACTAAACTAAGATCTACAAACCCAAATATAGATTAAATCAAAATAAAGGAAATTCTATTATTTAATGGTTATATTTTCCATACTAGTTAAAGTCGGTCGTAAGTTAATAATTATTGAGGAGATATGTTATCTCGCATAAATAGCATAATTTCCAATCGAGAAACTGCGTGTATTAAGAGCAGTAACTCTCTTAACCAGATTAATTTGCATACATATTAACATAACACCAACAGTGTTCTGGATGCTCGTATTACTGACGTGGGAGGTCACTCAGATTTATTATCTTATAACTCTTTGCAACTGTTTATTTCAGTGGCGTGCCCAAGAAGTACAATAATTTGAGAATAAATAAAGTGCACAAATAAAGTGCATAGAATAGCAGCAAAAGTAATAACAGATTAGCAATAATTATATGATGATGTATGAAATTCCAAACCCCAGAGTAGTTAGTTAAGTTAAATTCCTTGTATATTTATATTTGCTTCATGATTAATTCTAAGAAATCCAACAGACCGATAAAGACTGTTAAATTTAAGTTTTCAGTTCCCCATTCAGTAACGTATCAAATGTTTAGGTTTTGGCACGTTTGCTTGTGTCGCAGATCTATCTCAACGGCTTTCTTGAGGTAGGTCATCATATGTATAAATTCAATATTATAGCCGTTAAGACAGACAATAATTGTAGCGGTCAAACAGTATGTAACGAAATAAATATTTAAATAAAATTTAAAATCGTTAGCCAGTGTTTTTCTTAAGTAGAAAAACTCGCGCGCAAATATGGTCCTTCGAAACGGATTGGGTGGAAAAATCGAAAAACTCCACCAAACATTTTAGTGAAAACATCGTAAATCGTTTAAAACTCTTAGTGCATCGTCGCGAAATCGAAAAGCGAACACTAAGTGAACGAAAAGGTTATCGGCCCGCTGCCTAGTGAATCGTCACATAAATTACAAGCGAACAGTGAAGAAAAAGAAATCGTAAATCGTTTGGAACTCTTTGTGCATCGTCGCGAAATCGAAAAGCGAACGCTAAGTGAACGAACAAGTTATCGATAAGGTACCGAGTGAATCGTCGCAGAAATTAAACGTGAATATTAAGCGTTAAACGTGAACACTCATCGAACGACATCAATCAACACAGGATTGCAAACAGGGGATTAACGTTGCTGGGAAACCCCATAGGTAAGTGATTTCCTTTCTACCAATTTCCTTGAGAGTATCGGTGGAATTAGCTTCCTCAAAATGTCACTAGCGGAATTAAAAAGAGCTCTTACTAAAAGAACAATAGTTAAAAAGAAATTAAGCAACATCGAAGCGTTTATGAGTCATTTTCCGGAGAATGGTAACATTTTAGAAATCAAAAATCGTATTAGTGAAATGCCTAATATTCGAAAAGAATTTGAGGAAATAAATTCCGAAATAATAAGTATCAACGAATCAAGTTCGGAGGAAAGTGTTAATGGAACAGGTAGTCAGGCCGAATTTGAAGAAATGTCGAATTTTGAAGATAATTGGTATACATTATTAAGCGAAATGCAATCAATTGTTGAAGCCAGAGTAGCTCCAGTAGTGGGAAATAATTCCATAGCAAATAATAGTTCCTCACAAACGATGGGTAACGTGCGTTTACCGGTCATAAACCTTCCAACGTTCTCAGGTGTTTATACAGAGTGGCTACCATTTTATAACGGTTTTGAAAGTTTAATCCATAACAGTGTCACATTAGATGATTGTCAAAAATATCATTACTTAAAATCTTGTCTAAAGGGTGAAGCGGCCCGAGCTATTGAATCTCTAACAATATCTAGTTCTAATTATTTAACAGCTTGGAATATTTTACAAAAGAGATATAAAAATACGCGATTGATAATACAAGGCCACGTTCAGTCGATTTTAAACTCACCAGAATTAAATAAATGCTCACCGGAGGCACTACGTAAATTGCTGGACGATATGTCTATAAATTTAGAAGCGTTAAAGGTTTTGCATATGCCAGTCGAATCGTGGGATGCATTTCTTGTTACTTTAATTATGAACAAACTTGACTATCAGACGCGAAAAGAATTCGAATTAACGTTAGGATCGGATCCTTTGGCGCGAGATCAAATTATAGATTTCTTAGAAAAGAAATGTGTTGTCCTTGAATCAATGAGTATAAATAAACAAATTAGACCGCAATCTAACACAGTGAGTGCGAATTTAAAAAAGCCTCAAACGCACAATTCAGTCGATCGTACGTCTCATGTGCTTACATCGAGATTTTCTTGTTATTATTGTAAACGACGTCACTATATACACGAATGTCTTAAGCTAAGTGTAAGGGAAAGAATACGCCAAGTTAAAGAAAGAAATTTATGTTTTAATTGTTTAAGAGATAATCACCAAACAAACGACTGTAAAGCATCAGGTTGTATCAGTTGTCAGTCGCGTCAACATCATAGTCTTTTACATGAAACGAAAAATGAGTCAAATTCGAATAACGAGAGAGTGGTTGGTACGAATCACTGCACGCCAATAGGAAACGATCCTCAAGTTATCCTTTCAACGGCGGTTGTTCTTGTAAAAGACGACAATGACGAATTTCATGAAGTTCGGGCCCTGTTGGAAAATGGGTCACAACTAAATTTAATATCCGAATCAGTAGCTAAAAAATTAGGTTTAAAACCTAGGGAAAATAAATTCTTGGTTTCAGGAGTCCATCAGACTTGTAGTAGTGTAGTACAAACGGTTGACATTACATTCGAATCGCTACATTATGACTACACTAAAACTATAAATTGCTCAGTCGTAGGTCAAGTAACGATAAACTTACCTAACAGCACGTTTGATAAATCGCAGTTAAACATCCCGAAAAATGTTAGATTAGCTGATACTGAATTTAATGTTAGCAGACCTATTCATTTGTTATTAGGAGCAGAAGTTTTTTGGAGTCTTCTATGCATCGGACGAATTAAATTAACAAATAATCTATTTTTATCGAAAACCTTGTTAGGCTGGATTATAGGCGGAGCTTACGACGTCCCTAACACGCGGAAATCGTTATCTTGTAATCTTGTTGTAAAGGATAGTAATACAGAATTAAAAAATTTAATAGAAACATTTTGGACACAAGAAGAGTTAAAGGAATTTCCTAATTCCTGTACTTCTAAAGAAGAGGAAATCTGCGAGAATCAGTTCATTAGTACCGTCAAACGCGATGAAAATGACGGAAGATTTGTTGTTCAATTGCCGTTTAAAAATGACCCTCCGAATGTAGGCAAGTCGCGTAATATGGCTCTTAAACGATTCCTCTCATTAGAGCGGAAATTTCGAAAAAATCCACAATTTAGGGAAAGCTACCGCCTAGCGATTAACGAAATGCGAAGGTTAAATTTTATAGAGGAAATAGTAGACGATCATAGGGATGGTGATAATGTATTTTATTTGCCACACTCGGGTATACTAAAAGAAACAAGTTTGACAACAAAGGTACGTATTGTATACGATGGGTCTGCAAAGTCCAGCAATGAATTAAGCTTAAACGATAATATTATGACAGGATCCAATTTACAAAATGATTTGTTCGACTTGTTAATTCGATTTCGCGTACCTCAAATTGTTTTCTCGTGTGATATAGAAAAAATGTTTCTTCAAATAAGAATCGATAATACTCATTTGGATTATCAGCGATTATTTTGGCGGGATTCTGAGGAAGAATCGTTGGGGATCTACCGCCTCACGAGACTTGTATTTGGTCTAACAAATTCGCCATACACGGCCATGCGCTGCATACGATTTTTAGCTGACAAATGCAAGGCCGAATTTCCGGATGTAAGTAAAATGCTGCGGCATGACATTTTCATGGACGACATTCTCAGCGGAGCCGATGAAATAAACAGAGTCATTGAGCTGCGTGATGATCTAATAAACGTGTTAGATAGCGCCGGGTTTAAATTATCTAAATGGACCAGTAACGCGCCTCAAATATTGCCGAATTTATCAACATATACTAATGCTTCGCTGATTAATCTTGACAAAAATAAAACCGCGAAAATATTAGGATTATGGTGGAATCCAAGTCGGGATTGTTTTCAGTATAAGGTACATCGCGAAAATTTTAGTGAAACTTTTACGAAACGAACTATATTGAGTTACATAGCGAAATTGTATGACCCAATAGGCCTTATCTCACCGGTAATAATTAAGGCAAAGGTAATCATGCAACGTTTATGGGCTTTAAATTTAAACTGGGATGATCCGGTACCGTCTGATGTACGAGGTAGCTGGGAAAAATATCTCGATGAACTTCCGGAACTAAACAATTTGGAAATTCCACGAAAAATATTGCCAAAACGAAGTATGCGATACGAACTAATAATATTTTGTGATGCGTCATTAAGCGGCTATGGCGCCGGGATTTATTTGAGATCGAAAGATGAACAAGGTAATTATTTTGCAGAATTAATATGTAGTAAGTCCTTTAAAAACGATAACTCTACCGCGCTTAGAATTATGTGCAGCTCTGCTAGCGGCTCGTTTAGCGGACAAGGTACTTCATGTACTCGATTTGAATATTGAAAATATTTTTTCACCGATTCAACAATCGTTCTACATTATTTATCTGCAAGCGCAAACACATGGCAGGTATTCGTAGCTAATAGAGTTTCTCAAATTCAGACCATAACTAACGTTGAGGATTGGTATCACATTGACTCTAAATCGAATCCTGCTGATCTAATATCGAGAGGGGCGTATCCAAGGCAATTATATTCTAAATTGTACTGGAACGGTCCTGAATTTTTAACAAAAAATAACATTGAATGGCCAGAATCACGATTTGTACCACGAATGCCAATCGAGGATTTCCCGGAAAAACGAAGAGTCGTTAATGCAGTACAAATGTGTACTAAATTTTCACCCTTGAATAAATTTTCCTCTTTTCCGAAGCTGCTGCGAGTAATAGCATACTGCATGCGATTTATTAATAATACACGAAAGAAAAGTAAAAAGTCGGGTTTCCTAACGGGTGATGAAATTAAACAGGCTAGGAATGTAATCTTACGAAATGTTCAACGAAACGAATTTTGTTCGGAATTGACGATGCTGAAAAACGGACAGCCGATACATAAAGGTAGCAAAATGTATCCACTAGATCCATTTCGGGATAATAACGATTTGATTAGGGTTGGTGGAAGGTTGCGTAATGCACCGCTCATATTTGATAGGAAATTTCCAATTATATTGCCACCAAAAAATCATGTTACCCAATTGATTGTGAAACACGAACATATTTCACTGCTTCACGCAGGACCAACTCAGACTTTAGCATCCGCGAGAGAAAAATATTGGATTATTAGGAGTAGGGCTGAGGTTAGAAAATCAATTCATTCCTGCATTTCGTGCTTTAAATCTAATCCCAAATTAACACAGCAAAAAATGGGCGATTTGCCTCATGATAGGCTCGTACCTTGCAAACCATTTCTAAAGGTCGGTCTAGACTATTTGGGTCCTATCTTCATAAAACAAGGAAGTAGGCGTAGCAAAACACTAACTAAGGCATGGGTTGCTCTGTTTGTCTGTATGATTACAAAAGCGATCCACCTCGAGTTGGTAAGTGATTTAACATCAAAATGTTTTATAAACGCTTTAAAACGATTTATGTCCCGACGTGGGAAAGTTTCTACTATTTATTGTGATAACGCTACCACCTTTGTGGGTGCCAAAGCTAAACTTTGAGGAGGCTGTTACACTGACCACTCAAATCGAGTCTATTATCAATTCCCGACCCTTGACTCATTTGTCCAATGATCCATCTGACCTTTCTGTTTTGACTCCTTCTCACTTCCTGATTGGGGTAAATCCACAGTATCTCCCAGAAAATGATGTCAGCAATATTGCAGACAATAAATTAAGTTATTGGCAGCGAGTTCAGAAGTTGCAACAGCATTTCTGGAAACGATGGTATAAGGAAGTCCTGACACAACTGCAACCAAGGCAGAAGTGGTGTCAAACGAATCATATATCCTTAAAGGTAGGAGACTTGGTACTTATAAGTGAAGACAATCTTCCGCCCATGAGATGGAAAACAGGACGCATCGATAAGCTATTTCCAGGTCCTGATGGGCGCATCCGGATAGCTGCTGTCAGAACTAATCAGGGGGTCTACACTCGTTCAGTCCGGAAGCTGGTTGTTCTGGCCGTCAACGACAACGCCGACATCAAAGACGAACTTAGTGCTAGTGATAGTGATAAGTGAGTTCGTGAAAGGACCAGTTATAAGTCAAGAATATATGTCTTAGACTACGACCTGAATATAACTATATTGTTATATCTCTATTACATTTCAATGTGTATTTATTAATTGTATTTAAATTTATTGACATTATAATATGTCAAAGGCGGGAGGAAATGTATGAAATCCCAAACCCCAGAGTAATTAGTTAAGTTAAATTCCTTGTATATTTATATTTGCTTCATGATTAATTCTAAGAAATCCAACAGACCGATAAAGACTGTTAAATTTAAGTTTTCAGTTCCCCATTCAGTAACGTATCAAATGTTTAGGTTTTGGGCACGTTTGCTTGTGTCGCAGATCTATCTCAACGGCTTTCTTGAGGTAGGTCATCATATGTATAAATTCAATATTATAGCCGTTAAGACAGACAATAATTGTAGCAGTCAAACAGTATGTAACGAAATAAATATTTAAATAAAATTTTAAATCGTTTGCCAGTGTTTTTCTTAAGTAGAAAAACTCGCGCGCACAGATGATGTATAAAATATTAGTCTAACGTGAATAATGTGGAAATAAACAGTAATAATGTGGAAAGTATTTGTGTATATTCGATAAATGTATCGTATAAGATAATTCTAACGAGGCAAACTTCCTTCTTTCCCCATATTGGTTGAACAGTTAACGTGGAGTTCAAATATATAGTAATCTAGTATTTACGTGAATACAAAGCAATGATATTTATAGGATCTTGTGGTAGCTTCTCATATGTATTGCAAGACTTTTAAGCAGCTTGCACCGTTTATTAGCTCAATTTACAATTCGTTATGTCGTCTTAAGGACTATGTATTTCGTGTTTGTGATTGTTTAAATTTCATTATAATATCCACATAAGGATGCTACGTTTTAAAATAATTAGATAAGTTGATGTTATACGCCAGGCCTCTGTTACATACTACGTTATGAAAAGTGGAGATCTTATTTATATTTTTTGCCGGCTTTATTTAAAACTCACGATAAATCATCAATCAAATAAGATACTGTAGTCATATCGT
The DNA here is from genome assembly GCA_037954035.1 of Rosalia funebris. Classification (NCBI taxonomy): domain Eukaryota; kingdom Metazoa; phylum Arthropoda; class Insecta; order Coleoptera; family Cerambycidae; genus Rosalia; species Rosalia funebris. The sequence continues at coordinate 25,238,802 of JAZFAV010000006.1, forward strand.
AAAGTTAAACAAAAATCCTTTAATCGTATATGCAGTTGTTTGATCGTACGATGGTAAAAATTATATACTAAATATTGCGGTATTCCATGACCTGATTGAAGTATTTTTACAAATTAATAATTCTAGAAATAATTCAAATTTATATTTATTTTTCATTTGTAAGTAAAACTATTTTGTATAAAATATATACTAGCGTGATTTCATGGTGACGAAGGGTACGACAAACAGATGTTACATACAATCAGAACCTATATTTTAGTTATTCTATAAGCTCAGTCGTTTTTTGTAACTATCCTATTATTAGCCGAATGTTTACGAGTGGTTTATAAAATTTTACATTTTGTTCACATTTCTTACTTAAATACCTCTGAGCAACTTTCTATTTAAGTCTAAAGTAAACGACCCAGCATAATTCATCAGGGCTTATGTTTTTTATATTAATTGTATTATGGTGTCAAATTTAAAGCCATAACTCAATATTTCAAGAGCCTTTTATACATTTGGCGCTATTCGAGCTTCTAGGTAAAAACCGTTGACTTTGTTCCCTTAGAGAAAATCAATGAAACCCCTAGAAATTGTAAGACACTCCTCCACTCTCTTTCATATTATAATAACATTTCGATTTTAATATAAAACTGTTAATAATAAGAAATCAAACCAACTGCAAAACAAAGCTGATATCTGAAATCTGAGACAACATTATGATCCAAATTGCCAGAAACATAAAACTTAGTTTCTCATTTAATTCACTTTTTCACTGTTTTAACGGTACGTAAATAGTGCAAATAAATTAATTCATTATATTAAACGTATTATTTATCCCAAAAACACAAAATTATATAATTCAAAAAGAACATTATAGTCATTTGAGTCGCGGATCGTTTACATTGCACAAATAAATTAATATTCGCCACGTTTAAATTATTATTGGCTTTGTCGGCTAAGTTAACAACTAATGGATTTCAAAATATGGTGTGTAAACAAAGTTTTCAACATTATAAGGCCAGTAACACTATAAGGTTAGTAAGTATTTCAAAACTGGCAACTTTTCAGTAACTGAAAAATTCCAAATCCTAGCGTGTAAACGATTTTAGGTGCTACAAAGCCAGTGATTTCAAAACTGATGACTTTTCAATAACTTAAGAAAATTTCAAATGTGGTGCGCAAACCTAATTTTCAGCACTATAAAACCTATTCAAAACTTTATATGCTATTTCAAAAGTCAACTCAACAACTAGAAGATTTAAAATCTAGTGTGCAACCAGAGTTCTTTAGAGCTATAAAGCCACTGATTTAAAATCTAGTAACTTTTCAAGAACTACCATAAATAATTCCAAAACTAGTGTGTAACCAAAGTTCTCAAGAGATATAAAGCCACTGATTTCAAAACTGGCAACTATGTAACACCTAAAAACAGGGAATTTTAAAATCTAGTGTTTGAATTCTCAATGATTACAAATACAATTACTTTCAATCACGGGTTTGTTAAAACGTGATATACGAAATATTTGTTATTGCCAAGGAATGTGCAAATATTATTTTGCAGTGCCTGTAATTTTTCTTACAAGATATTTGGTCGAAATAAGTGTAGTGTATAAAAATTTGTCATTAATATTTTCCATAAATACTGAAAAATAATACACGATGGACGCGCATTTCATCAAATTGGAATCATCAGATGATTAAAACACACCATCCTAGTTGGCGAAGCGGATGCTCATTCGGAATTGGCTTTAATCTATAGGTAACAGATATATCTAACAAAAGTTTCTGTGAGGTTCTTAGTGAATAACTGTGATAATAATTGATAGTAATAATAATTATATATGACGAAGCTATGGTGTAGAGTAGACGAAAGTATCAAATGTCTCAAGTAATGAGGAAAACTAGTTACTATATTAGATTTGTTATCATTATCATTAATTATTGTCATATTAACATAACATTTATTGTCTTATTATAGACTAACATACAGCCAAAAGTATTAAAACACGCCATATATTATCACAGAAACGCCGACAGAATCTGTTTTAAATATGTATACTATTACGATTTTTTCGCCAACTAGAATTAATGATTTAGAAAAACGCGTACTACAAAATATTTGATCAGTAAAAGCTAGCTAGTAACAAATATTTGACCAGTAACAAAACTACAGAATGTTCCTGATATTCTCCTACCTGAGAGACGTTTGTGGTACATACAGCACGTGTCTCATAACTTAAAAGAAACGACATATAATATAGATAGGTACTACAAAATAAACAAATGTCAATTTACAAACTACAAAAATATTTTAGATAATTTAGATTCACGTCCATTGCGTGTGAAATTCACTTTATGGTACTCCGGTACTCTACTTTGAATGTCGCGTCGGTATCGACATCAGACACTCCCGCACTGCTTGCACTATCAGCAATTCCACCAGTGACATAATCTGCGTTAGCGGTTGCGCTGCTGCAGATATTCTCCGGTGGATTGATCAGTGTGAACTTAGCAGAACAACTTTGAAGAATCGAAAAATGCATAGGCTCATTAATTGCCGCTAATTAACCGTTAATTAAAGTTATGAAAGTTATAATTTAACCGTTCTTCAATTTAAAAAAAAAATTAGTGTTCTGCTAACTTCACATGAAGTTAGCAGAACATCTGTCAAATTTTTTTTTTGCTAAAAGTAAGTATATAGGAAATTGCCGCTAATTAACCGTTAATTAATCGTGACAGTTACAATTTAACCGTTCTTCAATTTAAAAAAAAAATTAGTGTTCTGCTAACTTCACATGAAGTTAGCAGAACATCTGTCAAAATATTTTTTTGTTAAAAGTAAGTATATAGGAAATTGCCGCTTTTTAACCGTAAACAAATGGTATAAACGAAATTAATTTTTTTTTTCAATGTTAGCAAAATAATTCAAAATTGGAAGTAACGAAAGAAAATAGATAAACAGGAAAGAAAATTGATAATTTACATCTTCACAAAAGACCAGAGGATGAATTAATTAAGATTAAAAGCTGTTCTGTTAAGTTACGGGGAACAATTTCCAAAAATCTGAAAAAAACTTAAAAATGTGACCCGGCGAAGATTAATTAAAAGAACACGAACGGTAAATTCCTGAATGAAACCTGACCCCCTTAAATCCCTTTTAAACGAGATTTATGGCTGTTCTGCTAAGTTCACAGAAAAACACCCATAAAACATAATAAAACGTTGCAAAATTATCACAACGAATTCGAAGATATCACGATTAATTAAAAGAACACTAACGGTAAATTCCTGCATGAAAACTGATCCCCATAAGCCTTTTTCAAACGAGATTCACGGCTGTTCTACTAAGTTCACAGAAAGAAAATCACGATTAATTAAAATAACGCGAACGGTAAATTCCTGACAGAAAACTAATCCCCATAAGCCTTTTTTAAATGAGATTCATGGCTGCTCTGCTAAGTTCACAGAAAAACATCCATAAGACATCGCAAAATTATCACGGCGAATTCGAATATATCACGATTAATTAATTTACGAACGGTAAATTCCTGAATGAAAACTGACCTCCATAAGCCGTTTTCAAACGTGATTCATGGCTGGTCTGCTAAGTTCACAGAAAAAAATGCACAAATCATAATAAAATATTGCAAAAGTATCACGGTGAATTCGAAGACATCACGATTAATTAAAAGAATTTGAACAGTAAATTGCTCAACAAAACTGACCCCCATAAGTCCTTTTTAAAAGAGATTCATGGCTGCTCTGCTAACTTCACAGGAAAACATCCATAAAACATAATAAAATACCTTTGCAATATTTTATTATGATTTATGCATTTTTTTCTGTGAACTTAGCAGAACAGCCATGTATCTCGTTTGAAAAAGGCTTATGGGGGCCAGTTTTCATTCAGGAATTTACCGTTCGCATTCTTTTAATTAATCGTGATGTCTTCGAATTCGCCGTGATAATTTTGCAATGTTTTATGTTTTATGGATGATTTTCTGTGAACTTAGCAGAACAGCCATGATTCTCGTTTAAAAGGGACTTAAGGGTGTCAGTTTTCGTTCAGGAATTTACCGTTCGTGTTCCTTTAATTAATCGTGATGTCTTCGAATTCGTCGTGATAATTTTGCAATGTTTTATTATGTTTTATGGATGTCTTTCTGTGAACTTAGCAGAACAGCCATGAATCTCATTTAAAAGGGACTTAAGGGGGTCAGTTTTCGTGCAGGAATGTACCGTTCGCGTTCTTTTAATTAATCGTGATGTCTTCGAATTCGCCGTGATAATTTTACAATGTTTTATGGATGTTTATCTGTGAACTTAGCAGAACAGCCATGAATTTCGTTTAAAAGGGACTTAAGGGGTCAGTTTTCGTTCAGGAATTTACCGTTCGCGTTCTTTTAATTAATCGTGATATTTTCGAATTCGCCGTGATAATTTTGCAATGTTTTATTATGTTTTATGGATGTTTTTCTGTGAACTTGGAGAACAGCCATGAATCTCGTTTAAAGGGGACTTAAGGGAGTCAGTTTTCATTCAGGAATTTACCGTTCGCGTTCTTTTAATTAATCGTGATATCTTCGAATTCGCCGTGATAATTTTGCAATGTTTTTCTATGAACTTAGCAGAACAGCCATGAATCTCGTTTAAAAGGGACTTAAGGGGGTCAGTTTTCGTGCAGGAATGTACCGTTCGCGTTCTTTTAATTAATCGTGATGTCTTCGAATTCGCCGTGATAATTTTACAATGTTTTATGGATGTTTATCTGTGAACTTAGCAGAACAGCCATGAATTTCGTTTAAAAGGGACTTAAGGGGTCAATTTTCATTCAGGAATTTACCGTTCGCGTTCTTTTAATTAATCGTGATATTTTCGAATTCGCCGTGATAATTTTGCAATGTTTTATTATGTTTTATGGATGTTTTTCTGTGAACTTGGAGAACAGCCATGAATCTCGTTTAAAAGGGACTTAAGGGAGTCAGTTTTCATTCAGGAATTTACCGTTCGCGTTCTTTTAATTAATCGTGATATCTTCGAATTCGCCGTGATAATTTTGTAATGTTTTTCTATGAACTTAGCAGAACAGCCATGAATCTCGTTTAAAAGGGACTTAAGGGGGTCAGTTTTCGTTCAGGAATTTACCGTTTGTGTTCTTTTAATTAATCGTAATGTCTTCGAATTTGCCGTGATAATTTTGCAATTTTATATTCCAATTTTTGGATTTTCCCCGTGGGAAGCTAGCAGAACAGCCATTAATTTCGTTTTACAATATCTTATGAGGATTAGTTTCCGTTCAGGAATTTACCGTTTGCCTTCTTGTAATTAATCGTGACCTCTTCGTCGGGTCACATTTTTAAATTTTTTTCATATTTTTGGATTTTGTTCCTCGTAGCTTAACAGAACAGCTTTTAATCTTAATTAATTAATCCTCTGGTCTTTTGTGAAGATGTAAATTATCAATTTTCTTTCCTGTTTATCTATTTTCTTTCGTTACTTCCAGTTTCGAGTTATTCTAATATTGAAAAAAAAAAAAATTTAATTTCGTTTATACCAGTTGTTTACGGTTAAAGAGCGGCAATTTCCTATATACTTACTTTTAGCAAAAACAAATTTTTGACAGATGTTCTGCTAACTTCGTGTGAAGTCAAAATTTTTTAAAATTGAAGAATGGTTAAATTGTAACTTTCACGATTAATTAACGGTTAATTAACGACAATTAATGAGCCTACGCATTTTTTGATTTTTCAAAGTTGTTCTACTAAGTTCACACTGATGGTGGATTGTCACCTGAGATATTGATGTCTCCACAGTCGATACATTTCCAAGTCATCATTCGCACAATCTTTGAATATTTGGAAAAATAGGTAAAATGCCAATCATCTGAACTACAATTATTGAACAAGGTTTTTACTAACCCTTTTCTCCATTCTTTGCCGATTTATGCCTCGTCGTATTCAAGAAAATCATGAGGCCACATCTCTGGTTCTTGATAGAGCGATCTTGGCCCCTCCCACCATCTTGATTCAAGTAAACGTTTGGGCGAACAGCCGCGTGAGGGACAATCGGCTGGATTGAGGACACCAGGTACATGTCTCCAGGCTTCAAGTGACGTCTGCTTACGAATCTCTGCTACTCGATTCCATACAAATGTAGCCCATTCTTCATTTCGTCGAATCCAGGATAAAGCTGTTGCTGAATCACTCCAAAAGTAACACTCGGACGTATTAATAAAATTCTCCTTTACATTTCCAGATAATCGGAGGAATGGTCATTGGCTTCAATGGCGCCATACTCTGGCTTTTGCTACTAACAAATGAATGGATACTCTACCACTTTGGACAACTCTCAAAAAGACTATGGCAGAAAAGGCAATTTTACTGGCATCGACGAAAGTATGTAAGCTCCAATGTTGTCCTTTTCCCAAACGAGCAGAGACACAATTTCAATAGCGATTAAATGAGGTAATTATTTCATCCAGTTAGAAAAAATGAGTGCACTATCATCATCTACTGGTGCATCCCAAGTTATACCTTTTTCCCCATAATTGTTGCAACAATAACTTTGGTATCAGGGTAGCGGGACAAGTAAACCCTATGGGATCGAATACCCGCTGTGCCATCGAAAGGATCAGCCTTTTTGTTATTACTTAAACATCAGACACAACTTTTAAGCAGTCTACATTAATGGTCAGTATATCCTTCTTCGGATGCCAGATTAAGCCCAGAACAGGCACAACTGTTGAGTCAACCCCCCTACCTCGAGTGAATTCCCACCCTCTTAGTTCAAACTTAACTTCTGCCATTACCATGCTTGATTCTCGAATAAAACACTTCAATATGTTTTCATCTGGAACGCTGGTAACGCAATTATCCACGTAGAAACTTTTGATCAATTTCAAAATCACCTCCCTAGAATACATGTACTTGGCGAATCACATTTCATTAAACTATGTGACACATGATGCTCGATTGTTGCCCCCAGGAGAAATGGACTACTATTTACCCCAAATACTACTATTCTATGACGATATTACCATTTGAATCGGACTACAAGAATCGAAGAAGGTCTCGGTTTCTTTCGTGCACCCTGATCTATAGGAAAGCCTTTCGAATGTTGGACACAACTCCAAATTTGTGTTCTCTAAATTTTAACAATACAGAAGGTATCAGCTCTATTTGATTCGGACCCTTTTCCAAGCAGCAATTCAACGAGGGTTTGTATTTTTCTCTCGTCGACGCATCAAATACTGGCCGAATTTTGGTGGTGCTGCCTTCTTTTATAACTGGTCTGTGTGGCAAATAATGATCTTGGTAGCTTGAATTTTCCTCCATAACTTCTTCTATTATGCCTTCATTCAACCAATCTTTCAAAATGGAGTTGTATGGCTCAAGCAACTGACCACTTTTCAACTTCTGGACAGTCTAAATTGCTAGGTAGTGGAGGGTGTCCATCTAACCAAGGCATCTCACCTCATCTCATAACACTTTTCTTCGTTAACACCAACTGTTTGCAGGAAGAATTCTTTGGATGCTGAAGCCATCTCTTCACGATATTTCTTTTCTGATGGTTCCGTAATCCCCAACACATCCAGCTCCCATAAATTTACAGAGAAAGATAGCATGAATGACGTAGTGATGGTGTTCCGTTTGCCTGACGGCACTTTGTCCATAATTGTCCATCCCAAAAGTGTCTCTACAGCCACCAAAATACATTGTAAAACTCGATGATTACTAGTCAATATTGTTCCCGCCACATCAGGCCCGGTTAACAGTTCAATAGGACCTCCTTCGGATGCATCTGGTACCTCAATTTACATGCGCTGCAACTCCTCGGACCAAGGGCCACGAAAGACTGGCGGAATATCACTACATGGCAGACTGATCAAGAGCTTCAAACGTAAGAGGGTAGCCAACTTTAGACACACTGACGTCATAACAATTATGGTTGTTGCTTACCTCAGTACCATCAAACAAACAATGGACAAGATTTTCTTTTCGTTTGTGTCTATAGTCTACCGTATTGCTGTGGATTTTAATATGTATGATCGTTAAGATCCACTATCCATTAAAACACGCCCCATGTATGTCTCATTCTCACCTTGCAGCACAACTCTCAAGTTTGTAGAAAAACATGATCCGTATGGTTTCCGAGCGTTTGATCTTTAGCACAACTGTCCTCATTGCTTTCAGAAAGTTTTTTGTTTGATTGTTGTTTATTTGACCGTAGATCGGGGCACATTAAAGGCACATGTGATCGCGAGCAAATTAGGCACCGTAAGCGAGCACGACATCTTTTAGATGAATGTCCAGGAGTTAAACACCGAAAACAAGCACGTTTGTCTATCAACAGTTTTTTCTTTCCGTCGTAACTGAAATTACGTGCCTTGAAACAAGAGCCATTCACATGAGAACCACTACAAAAAGTGCACTTGATAACCTCGCAATTAACTAGCCCGGTGGCAGTTGAAACATTCGATTCGGTCACCTTTGCTTTGACTTTTTTATATTTATCGGGTCTGGGAAACAGATGATTCTAAACCGAACCCCTCAGCAGCTAGAGTGATGTGTTACTCATTCTCTACTTCGTTTTTCAAAAAAACTCATTAAACTTTCCAAACGATTTTTGAGTGGTGAGTCATCCAAATTTTGTAAGCCCGACACCGATTCATTTTTTCTGATAGCTAAGAATTCCGAGGACCTCTGCCAAATTCTTAGTAAATCTTCAGGTAAACAAGACTCGATCAAAGGAAAAAACATGGCTGCACATTTATCGGAGGTTATACCTAATGTCTCCAGAGTTCGTAACTCTTTCAATTTTATCATAAAGCAAAGATAAATCCCACTCGTTCCTAGCAGCTGCATTATTTAATATTAGTTTTAACAATTCCCTAATATAGACTTCTATTTGTAAATCCTCTTGTTCAAATCTAGATTCTAGGGCCTCAATTATTTTTTAATAATTCTCATGAACCGCAGGAAAAGTTTTCACTAAACGCCTTGCTCAACTACTTGATAAAGTTGTCTAAAACAAGTATTCTACTCTGTCAGACAAAAATATACTGGAGTCTTCATGTACTTTACGGAACTGTCCTCAAAATGGCAACCATATATCCACCAAACTTTTTGAATTATATGTTAGGTAACTTGAATTTACGCCTGCCTGCCTCCCCTGTTACATTAGTATTAGATACAGACCTGCCTTCATTTCTAGCATCAACTAACCGTCTCTCGTTACGCTATATACAGTAATCCTCAAACATAATCTTAAGTTTAGTGTATTTTCGACAGTAACCATCACAGGAATCTGTTTCAGCCGGAAGGTCTTCTTCACTTGCCTTCTGCTCCATTGAAATGTCGAAAATTCCCTTGCCAGCAACCCGTAATTCTTCATAATTGGATTGCAGCATCTCCCAACTAACACGGATTTGTTAACAAACATCGACGTCACTGCTAAATAGAGGTTCCAGCTCATTTGCCGCCTTTGTAAAGCCCCCTCGGAGAACTTTACGAAGCTTCTTCTTTTGCTCCATAATTTTAAAAATGTCTAATCTCGATTCAAAACCACACTCGCCTCGTATACACGATCAAACGATGTAAAAGTTTAGGAAACAACGGAAAAATGTTTAAACTCGGTTCAAAACCACACTCGCCCTCGTACACACGATCAAGCGATGTAAAGGTTTGAAAACAACGGAAAAATGTTCAAACTCGGTTCAAAACCATACTCGCCTTCGTACACACGATCAAGTGATGTTAAAGTTTGAAAACAACGGAAAAATATGCTCGAAATTCGTTACCATAACCTGCACATACCGCACGTGTTTGGTAGGTCGCATAAACACAGTCCTGTCACGATCGCCAGAAAATGTCGTGTCAGCGAACAGCTACCTGCTGGACCCAACCACGACAGGTTCGAAATAAAAATAAATTAACACCAAAACACATTTTTGAATGAAACGAGCATTTTCACAACACCTAGTTGTTTCCTAGAGCGATTATGTAATAGCTTTGCTATTCGGGAACTACTTTGATAGCCGCTTGGCGGCTTGGTGGTTCCTTTCTCGATTTCCGACTTATATGTTACTGACAGAGATCGTATCGATAAAGATGTATACCCCATACAGTTCATTCGGCATTTGTCCTGAATCGGCGTACCGTGTACGGCACTGATGAGAACTAACAAGTTCGAAACAGCTGTATGTCGTTCGGTTCCGAACCGAGACAAATGTCGAATCCTACCTGTGGCGGGTTTTATTTTTTGAAACCTTATCTGATCGTGCAGAAACACGAGAATGTTTCTGACAACCAACGTACTCTACGTTGATTCTAAAAATTCCATCTGGTTTTATATATGAAGAATATAAGAAGCATGAACTTTATTTTATGCAATTTAGCGTTCTTCAACCACGTATAATATGAAAGAAAGGAATGTATTTCAGTATGACGAAACTAATATCGTCCTGCCTGGAGAAACAGTTAATATTTGATAAGATCTCACATTATTAAATTGAAACGTTAAACGCATGTTGGGTTACAACAGTATTAAATTGTTATTATGTTGACAGCTACAATAAAAGTTGTAAGCAAAATAATTGTTTACTAAAACTTAATACAAATATGTTGCTAATTTAGTTGATGAAACTTGATGCGCAGATGAATGCATCTAGATGAAGTAACAATGACATCTGAAGTTAATTCCAAAAACTGAATTTTTGATCATGAAAATCAGTTGATAATACAATATGAAATAAAATCCATAATGTATTTACCTGAAACGGTATTACAATACCCTTCCGTAATTGGGGGGGGGGGGGGGGGGGTTATTTTGATCGCAGTGGACTGTCTTGGATTTGGGGTAACACGTATTTATATACATAAAGTAAGTGTATAAAAAAAGAAGTGATATATTTTTGGATTGATTTTCGAAGTTACGTGTAACTGACATTTGTAGTTAATTTTATATCCAATTATATAGTGCGCATCTAAAGCCTCTTATTCATCCTATAACTTCTGAATTGAAACTGGCTGTTTCAATTGAGATACCTAAAAGAAAGAAAATTGAATGGCATGTATGCAAGAATAGTGTTTTAGTTAATAAATACTGATATTATCATCAAAGATGGTATTGCGTTCGTTTTGAAAATTATTTTTAAATGATAATAATCAATAATGTGCGAGTAATACTTCATTTAGAAACTTTAAATAACTATTCAAACTTTGTTATTATTTTGACATATGTATTTATACTTTTGAAGAAATAGAATAGAATTTTTTGGCATACCATCAAACTTTTTAGGCAATACCTCCATATAAAAGCTAAATGTCAGATTTTCTCTAACAAAAATCACGCAAAAAATCACTTAGACGTCTTTACATATCAACATTCTATGTTGTGTTTACATTAAAAATAAATTCTAGGTTAACAGAAAATTTTATTCACAAATAAAAAAGTAATAAAAGTAAAAAGTAGTGCCAGATATTTTTAAAGAATTTTAAAATTCATGTTCAAAATGTGCACCTCGCTTTTGCTGACAACACCCTGTTACAAAATTCTTCTCTTGCCTATTACCACATCTCTTTGGGAAATTAACTTACATTCTTCAATAATTATCTGATTCCAAACCTCGATGTTAACGAGTTATACCTTAGCATATACCTTAGATTTTAAGTAGTCTCATAAAAACAAATCCAAAGGCGTTAGATCTGAATCGGGCCGGTCACTCTATTGTACCTCGGTGTGCAATCCAGCTAATGGGATACTGGTGAGATAAACTTTTACTACACCATCCTAGTGTAGAGGAACACTATCCTGTTGAAAAGTTATTTCCAGATCTTGAAATTTATCAGAATGTTCCTCTAGAATCTACAAAATTAGCGACTCAATAACATTCTGCAACATGTCCAATACACCTCTCCCGTTAAATTTCGATTTAAGAACACAGGCGCAACTATGTAATAAATGGCACCGCAACCATATTTGATGGTTATCACTATTTATTAACTAAAATATTATTTTTACACTTTAATATATGCATACTACTTTTTCTCTTTTATCAGGAGCCTTTGAGGATCAAAGATGATGCTCGATTGATGATGCGGATGATTTAATATAAATGGATTCTGCGTGGTAAGTATTTGCGATTTGGTAATTTTTTAGTTTTTATGAATTATTATCCATACAAGTCAAATATGTATTAGTAATATACGTATATAATTATGAAAAGCATTCTTAAGCCAAGAAGACCAGGCTATAAATATGTGGCCAAACAGTGTTATTCAGTAGGTTATTTTTCTGATATCTGAGTTACTAATCTAATAATTTTGGTGGATATAATGTTTATGTTTATTTTCAAAGGTAAAATCTGCTTCGATAACACCTGAAAATTTAAGGTCCATCATTTTAGCATATAATCACAAAAAAATGAGGAATTTGGATAACAATGTTGAATAGCGTTTCACGAAGTACCACCAGATAATTACTTTCTGGTTCGGCTTCTCCAATATTTCGCCTTCGTCTTTTTTATAATGTACATTTATATCACTTGGACTTCATTGTCATGTCTCACGTCGATTAGTTGAGCTATACGTAGGTCAGTTTTTGGAATTATTAGTTTTAAATTACGACAATTCTGCGTAATCATTGATAAGCACAGTCAACAACAGCAACTTTTTCACTGAAAATGAATTCATTTACTAAATTCGATGAGAACTTGTTTTTCCGTCTAGTACAAATAAAATAATCTATTGAATAATATTGTTTTGCTGCATGTTGCTATATGTTGCAAGTTCTTTTAACGTGATATATTATGTTTTTTCTTATAATGCGGCATCTTAAGGCATTCAGAAGATATAGCCCAAAATGTGGCTTTGGGAGTTTACTTTATATGCGAATCTTAAATTAAATTATGGTATATAAAAAGATGCGTCTTTTATTTCTTTCCAGTCTCTAATCGCATACAGTTTCTTCAAAATCGGAGAGGGACAGTTGTCACTTTGCTTATATATGCTTGTAAAAGAAACAAAAATACCTTTGTTATTTAAAAGTATATCTACGTATACAAGTTAATGTCATGTACATAGAATCATGTAGTATCGTGTCAATCCCAAATTCCTGAAAATAAATCGAGTTTAGTTTGTGGTAAATTACATATATACAGCCGCATGCGTCATAATGACTCAAAATTAACAATATTGAAAATGGCATATCCACCAGGAATACGCAGCTATGCTGTTAGTTTACAGTCTATGTAATGAAAATAGTGTAGCTGTGCGACGGTTGATTTAATCGATGTCTCGATTATGTTATTCGTTTATCTTATCAGAATAACAGTCTTAACATCGATTAAATTAATTTAAGATTACAAGAGCGAGTTAAAAAATACAAGCCTTTGATCAATATTACATGCTAACAATTTGAAGCCGACAGTCTCAAGTAACAGTAAAATAAATGAAAGTCAGTAAAAGAAAAAACATGTTTGCTCTGTTCACAAAAGAAATTAATGCTGCCAAAATAATTGCAAAGTACTTCACTTTAATGTGTCACTTTAACCGGGTATCAAAAGTACTATCAAAATGTTATTTTGATAGAATAACATAGTCTTAACATCGCTTAAAGCTAGTGTGTTCACTAGCTTAAAATTTAATTTCCATATGCCAAAAAAAGCTGTTTCGATTAGTGAACGAAATGAGTTAGTGTAAAGCAATTTTCGACAGGACATGGACTATCAACGTCAAATGCGCTAGCTATATTCGCCCTGAACTTAACACTTTATTGGTTTGACCCAGCGTCGTTCTGTAGTAGGGGACACGAGGAGCTTTTTTCATTTTTTGTTGGACTGTCTTGTAATCTAATTTTTAGATCTATAGTAGTGGGCTCACTACTCTGCACAACTTATGCCTATGTATTACATACCAATCATTATAAAGTTAGTAGAACGTATGTACTACACAATTAGCTTATTGCAATAAAAAAGGCAGTTGTTTTAATAGTCTTGCTAATTATTATCTTATATTCCAAATTTATATTGTAATCCTCAGTTGGTATTTAATATAAAAAATAAGAGTATTGAATTACTAAATCACCAAATAAATTAATAGGCACTAGAAAATGTATTGGGCACGCACTGTATGATTCTTAAGGTTTAGTTTGTACGACACACAAGTACTATATAGAACGAACATAGTGAGATGCTTTAAATACGTTCTTCTACGATAAACAATAGTTAGTTAATTCTAGAGTTAGTTACGATCTTGGTATACGGCGGTGATCGTATTGAGATCAAGAGCACAATTAACTCCAAAATTAATTCATTATTATGTACTTATATTGCTCTCAATGGCAAAGTTCCAAGAAGTAAACTATAATAAGAAATATAATAAATAGTAAGTTGGCATTCTTATACTCATGAGATTTTTAGAATTTGACCAATTTACAATATTAATAAGAGGTGGGTGGCAGGATTAAACCATTGCAATCTCTTATTTTATATAAGCATATTATTGTGGTACTATGTTGTGTTTTATTTAAGGTACCCTATATAGCTTTGCCCTCTTATTAGACATCAAACCTGGAGTAAGGATTCCTTGATAGTTCTATAGGCCTTTGGCATTTCATATTCAAGAAGGTAGTTGAAAATTCTGTTTCGATATATTTTCAGTGCTATAACAGGATCCGTCTTCTCATTTGTAAATTCTGTATGTTATTTTGCCTGCAAGTATACGAGTATATCGCGTTATTAAATCATTAACTACCGGTCAATCGAGTTACATTTCATTCCAATATCTGAATTGATCAATATGAGTCTCCATGTTCTCCATATTTGTTATTAAAACAAACGCGTTCACTTTAGAGAAGGTGCATATATTAACTTGGTCAATTTATTGAACCATAAAGAATTAAAAAAAATTATTCATGATAATAGTTCATAAATCGACCAGATTACAAGCAGAACAAGGAAAGCGAAACAAAAAAAAACATATGTAAGATACGAGCTTTTGAATATAGCAAGACCAATATAATATGACTACAAATATTAATAATAGGTAATCAGGTCTTGTTGACATAATTTTTCGCTCCTTTAGTAAATCATACCAATAAGGCCCGGGACAGACGAGCGTCGATTTTACGTACGTTACAACGCACGTAGTTTCTAACGGACGTTGGTAGCAGTTGTCACACGTCGCGTTACAACGCCGAGATTCGGTATTGAAATTTCAGAATGGATATTACTGAAGTTTGTGAATTTTCTTATTTAGTGCTACAATACATAAAAAATAAAAAAAAACACCAAAATAGGAAGTGGTGGGTGCATAATATAAATTGTGAAAGACATTGACATGGTCATTTTTATACTTTATATGCTTCACTTAATGATGACGAAAATATATTTTTTAACTATTTTCGAATGTCTAAAGCTTCTTTCGATGAATTGCTGCATTCCATAAGAGATCACATAACTAAGCAAAATACCAATATGAGAAGTGCAATTCCAGCAGAAGAAATGCTCGCTATTACATTGAGGTAAGTATCATAAATTATTTAAATAATAAAAGATACAATACATATCTACAAAAGTTTTATTAAATAAACTGCATAAAATAAAACAAGATAGACTAACTTAATAAACTATATATTCGAATAATGCTGGCTGTATGAGCCGTCTTCAATCTGAGTCATCAGTAGAATACTGTACTGGAGAAAATTTTGAAAAAAAAACTGGCTGTTGATGACAGTCTAGACAAAGTTTAGTCACGTGAATAAATATTAGGATTATTATTCGATTTGTCATAACTGGCTGTAAATTGTTGTCCATAATTAAAATTAGCATTATTCGTACCCACATTTGAGGATTTGTGTAAGTTGCGAGTAGAGGACGACAACCGGCACTGGATCCCCTCCCCACCACTTTCTGTGACGTCATTGACCTTGACCGAGGCGACCTTGACAGAGCTAAACACATTCGGTCCATCCAAATTATTATTTTTCTAAATTTGGGTTGGTATTATTGGCATGATTTATGAACAGTTGGTTTTGTTATGATATAGGCGGCTTTCAAAAAGGTATAAAAAGCCAACTGGCATTTATATGTAAGTGGCAGGATGAAGGCGACTGTTTATCAAAACATGTTAGAAGTCTATTTATCACCATTTTTAACCCTTACTGAATATGATGGTGCAATATTTCAACAGGATAAAGATTCATTATACTAGGTCCACAAAAAACTGGATACAACAATATGGAATCGACCTTATATAATGGCCAGCATTACGTCCTAGTCTTAACCCGATAACAAATCTATGGGGGATTATTACAAGAGCAGTGTACAATCCAAACGAACCAAGTAAAATATAAAAACAGCAGTGAGTTTATAATTTTTCACAAACTACAGACCCGTTTTCCATAAATCTGTTATTCACCAATACACCTAAATTCCTAAAATCTCCACCACTGTATATACAAACATATTCTAGTTTAAAATCACGTATGAATGACATGTTAACATGAGTATGAATACCGAGTTAGTATATCAATCTATTATTATATTTACAAAATTGCTAGGAATACTTACTAATAAGCGATTTCATGAATACCCACTTACAACTATGTATATCAAAACATCATATAAGTAAGTAACATATAAGTTGGAAATATGTTACTGACATAGATCGTATCGATGTAGATGTATACCCCACGGATTTCATTCGGCATTTGTCCTGGAGCAGCGTACCGTGTACAACACTGATGAGAACTAATAAGTTCGAAACAGCTGTCTGTCGTTCGGTTCCCACCTGGAAAGATGTCGAATCCTACCCGTGGCGGATTTTATTTTTGAAACCATGTCTGATCGTGCAGAAACACGAGGATCGCTTTTAGGTATAATTCAATGCCTGGCGGGGCTTTAGCCCGAGGAGTAGTTGTTTCCTATAGCGATTATGTAATAGCCTTTCTATTCGGGAACTACTTGATAACCACTTGGCGGTTTGGTAATTCCTTTCTCGATTCCCGACTTATGCATTGGCAGAGATGGTATCTATGAACTGAGAGGTCACATGTTCCCAACGTAAATAATACATCGGTTACTTGTGCAGATATGTATAATTTCATGATGGCATGTTGTTAAGTAGAAAATAAAAGAGCAGTTATTTAGTTAAATGTAAATGAATTAAAATATTTTAATTAATTACTTGTTATGTATGTAAAATAATCTTTATTAAAAATAGTCTGTCAATTTTAAACACAAATGTTTGCATTACAGAATATAAATATAGAAAAACTAAATTTATTAAAACTAAAACTAAAATTACTAAAACTGACTCATTTATTTAAAAAAATCATAGAGCAAATTGCTATACGGCAAGAAATTTTTATGAAGGTTTTTGAAGAATTCAAAGACAATCAAATAGAAATAAATGTACTCGATGAAAATGATTCAGAGAGCATTGATGATATAGAAGAAAAATATTGCATTTCGTTAAGTGAAATGAATTCAGTGCTAAAACGTACTAAAAATGTTCGCAATAGCGCTGAAAATAATAAAGAAAATAGAAACAACATTTAAAATAAACCAGTTATTTCCACAACAAAATTGCCAAACATTAATGTGTCTCATTTTGATGGCCAAAATATAAGTAAATAAAACTATATATAGAAATGTTTGAAGCTGTCATTGGAAAAAATAATGATTTATTTGATGTGCGAAAATTATTTTTATTTAAAAACTTACATATTTGGAAGGTGAAACCTGTAGCGACGCGTTAAACTGGCGCATTAGGAAGGATAATGAGTGTGCCTCGATAGCTCAGCGGTCAGAGCAACCAACCGGAAATTGGGAGAGCCGGGTTCGATTCCCGGTCAAGGAATAAGCACTCTTTATCCTGGCTATCGCCAAAGTGGTGACCCTGACGTGATGTGATTCTTTCCAGTACATCCAACCTCCCTTACATCTCAAATTCGCGGATTCGATTCCCGTCCTATCCATCGCCCTATAGTCCGGGGGTTACCGAACAACGGTTCGTAAGAATGGCGAACGCGGTCACATTGTGTTAATTGTATCGAGACAAACCATGTCTCTAGGGGGCTCTCATGTCGATTCCCGGTCAAGGCATAAGCACTCTTTATCCTTGCTGTCGCCAAAAACCTTTGGTTTAATAAAACAATTGCCGTTAGTTAATGACAATAAAGGGGCATTACAAATCTCGCATGAAATGACACTGAAAATACCTTAATAAATTCCCATATTTACACAATTTTGGATATTCCAAATTTAACAAAAGACACTGCTGCTGGTATAATAGAACTTGTATCAAAATTTAAGCAACAATTACCTGCATAAAGAAATTTACATGAAGACACAAATAAATCGGACATGTTACTAATATGTACGAGTACACTTACAGGAAAATTAGAATCTTTCACTAGTAAGTCTTATCAGTTAGACAGAAGAAATAACGATAACTTGCCTACGTTATACGCATATCTAGATTATCTAGAAAGCAGAGCTGCTGCCTTTGACGCAGCTGTTTTGCATGATATTAGTTACGCTGATAATAAAACTCATATGGAGCGAGTTTGCAATATTGCAACAAAAAATTCAAAGAAATTAAATGTACTTCTTGTAATATTCTGGGGCACAAAATATATCTGTTTGAAATTTAAGGCTGGACTAATAGATGAGCGAATTGCTCTTATCGATGACAAAAAACATTGTCAAATTTATTCTATATGCCAACAAGACCATAACAGTTTTTTCCATAAGGATAAAATTTACCTAATCTGATGAAATAAATAATGTGGTATCTACGCACCACTGTTTATAGAAAATCTATTCCGTACATGTTTTACTCCATACAGTACAAGTAAAAATTAAGGCACTATATGGTGACGAACATGCGGTCAGAGGGTTACTAGATAGTGATAATGTATAAGATTAAACTATAAAACGTTTAATAATCCTCTGAATATAATTGGCATAAAAAATATTGCAAAAGTTCAGAAATCAACAGATATGCACTCTTGTACTTATAATTATAAACTAAAGATAGTGTGCAGTAATAGAAATAAACATTTTTTAACCCTTAAAACGGACTCTTCTGCACGTAGAACATCTCTATCTCGAAATTGAGTAGCCGAGAAAAAATAAACCAACACATAAATGCAGAATATGTGTTTTATGCGACAGTTTTACTTTTTCCAAATAGTCCACCATCGTGCTTTCTCATGACCCATGGACAGGGTGCGGTGTGTCCTATCCACCTCAAAATCAGTAGGTGTTGTCTGGGAGACGTCAAATCAGTCAAAACCCGATCGATCCGACACGACTTAGTTCCGAGTTATCGTGCTAACAAAAATAAATGACAATACACACAGACAACAATTTTTTAAAAACCATTTTTTTTGTTTTTAGGCCGAAAAACGAAAAATAAGCGCTAGAAAAAAATATGTTTCCACTTTTCTTTACGCGATTACATTACTTTTCCGCTATGGTATAGTTGAGTGCGGAAAAGTAAAAATAACAACATATTTACCACAATATATTTTTGATATTACAAGTTTAAAGATACTAGACAACATTAAATTATCTGATCATGAATATAACAGTTCTGCCAATATTTCTATTTCATTAGGTACAAACAGATATTTCCTTTCATATACTGTTAACAGGTATCATAAAACTAGGCAGAGGTTATTTAGTGCTACAAAATACATACCTGAAATAGCGCAACAATTGTGCTATTCATCTGTTGTTTCTTTGTATTCAGTATCAAATGCAAATTTAGAAAACTCACTAACAAAATGTTGCGAAACAGGAAAGGTTCCTGATGTTTTAGGAACCTTTCTGTTCACACTGACAACTTCCTTAATGTTACAAGAAAGTTGTCAGTACAAATTAAGCTTGTGAAGTAAGTTTTCAACAATCTGTCACAAAAATAGGAAACAGGTTTCAGGTAACATTACCACTAGAAAATAAAATGGGCGAATTAAATGTATGCAACTCATTTTCAACTGCATTGCAACGATTGTTAAATTTAGAAAAGGGATTTGCACGAAACAATTCACTGTTTGAACACAATATAATAACTTTATACAAGGATATGTTAAATTAAATCATGCAAAAGACGTTAATTTGAAAACATGATAACCAGAACGTATATCTTCTAGTGAAATCCAGAATTGGTATAATAAATAAAAATATTTCCATTCCAAAATTATAACTCAACAGCGCCTTACTTTTGGCAAAATTGGTGAATAAAATAAATTATTTACTGGGTACTTAAATAAAGTTTTCTTACATTCTGACTGTACTATAGCGTTAGCTTGAATAAATACAAATCCATTAAAAATTTAAGGCTTATGTTGCAGAATTACAGAAATTAATTTGTTAATAAGAAATTAGCATTAGAGAGGGGAGTATGCGAAAAATGATATGCAATTTAGCTTCCCGACTTTGTCACTGATCATAACTGCTAATCCAAATATATAACGATAATCAAAAATAAAAACTACAGTCCACAATTTAAAGTAATTTAAGAATACATATAATTAATATTGGATGCAGCAATGTATAAAAAAAGATGTCACTAACATCGAGTTTAAAACAATTTTCAACATTATATAATGAAGCAATAAGATGAATTTACGTATTTTAACCTTTAAGAAGTACCATAGTAAATTGCTGAAAGGAAACGTAGAACTCGAGATCATTAGTTGGAGTTTTAATAATATCAAGCTATGTACTCGTACGTATTTTAAGTGTAACAAACTGAAAATTAACTTAATCATGATACATACAATACATTATCAAGTCAAATTAACCCATAACAGTGAACGATTAGTTACAACTAAAATATTTACATTTGATTTTTGGAGTAAAATTCTATAATTATGAATGAAAACTCGTATTATTTGAAACGTATTAAAAATATACAGACTGGGCTACTAACAGGAGCTGTCACAGACACTGAGCAAGCACCACACAGCGAATAACATCAACAGGTTTGTGGGCCGTATCGCGATACAGATACCTGTGTTTTTACGACCTCGTAACATAATAGCTTCTGGGGCTGTAAAACATTTAGTGGGTGAAGTAGAGCTTACTGGATCGTTATGTAACAAGTGGATGGCGCGTGCCACGTGGTTATTGTTGTTTGAACAGGAACTGGGGTAGTATGTTTACGTGATTCAAAGCGGGTCGTTTGTGCATTTTGATTTTGCAGCGCAAAGGCGAACCGAACAACATACTTGGGGTCGTGTTTTCAGTTCACCACTTCGTAGGTGGTAGTGCATTGTTTTGCTTTCTTGACGTGTCTTGTTTATGCCCCTAGTTTCTTTGTTTATCTTATTCCTCGAAATTGAAACGTATTTTCATAGACCTCATAAGATAAAAGCTTTTATGTTATATAATAAGCCGTCCCTTCAAAGGTATGTTATTATTATTATAACATTTAAGTACTTATTTGTATTTAGATTAATAATTTAATATTAGAGGCCATAATGTTTAAACAAAAAGTTGGCCGTTATTTGATATGATTTTCAAAATTCTTGGTCTGTTTCGGGTGAATTCTAAATCTACAAACAACAAAACAATATACAGTCACTCACAGTGAAAATTGTCCAGCTCTTTATGTGTTTCAATTTTTGTTTTATAATTATTACAAATTCCCGGTCTGGTTCAACATATACAGCCTACTACCTAGATGGATAATTTTCAATAAGACGTATATTATGCATATGGAGTTTTAGTTGCCCAAGATATATGCAAAATATTCTATGGGTATGTAAATATCGGGTCACAGTAAAACTCGTCCACTTCTAGAATTAGGTGATTCCCTCACCATCATTTGTTAGTAGTCATTTGTTTTACACTGTTATACCTTAATCAGTGTTGCATAATGTGTGTAAACCACTATTTAAATTATTTCACTCAAAAATGAAAGCTAAAAAGCAGATAAGTATTGAGATATGGTCACATATGGTGGATATAAGTTAGTCATTTCCCATTATGAAAAAGGAAGGTCTCAATGGCAAATTGCAGTAATTGTCAACAAAAGTCGATCTACAGTTGAGTACATTATTAAAAGGTACAAAACGGAAAATCGCATAAGTAATAAAAAAAAAGTACAAGAAAAAATTCTAAACGACGGTGATGAAAAATGGTTTCTACGCCAAATTAAAATAAATCTAAAAAAAAGTGCATCACAACTGGCGAAAGAAGTAGAACGTTTGAATAAGAAGGTACATCCCGAAAATATAAGATTTCTTAGGAAAAATAATTACCATGGTCTTATTGCTAGACAGAAACCTTTTATTAGTGAACCAAATAAGAAAAAAAGATTAGAATCTGCTAGAATTTTTTTAGCGAAATACTTTAGTTACTGACGAGTCCAAATTTAATGTGTACGGGTCAGATAGAAACGAGACCGTGTAGAAACAACCAAATAAACAGCTAAAGCCACAACATTTAACGCCAACTGTCAAACATGGGGGAGGCTCCATTATGATATGGGGTTGTATGGCGGCCTCGGGGGTCGGGAATCTACGTTTTTTTGAAGGTACCTACCATGAACCAGTGGATGTATTTTGATATCTTAAAAAACAATATGACATAAAGTGTCGAAAAATTAAATATTTGGGACACCTTTACCTTTTACCAAGATAATGACCCGAAGCATAAAGAAAAGAAAATACAAGAATGGTTGATTTATAATTTAAGGAGGTCCACCTCCTGTATCCTTCGCCACAATGTCCTAACATTAACGTCATAGAACATTTGTGGCAAGATCTGAAGCTTAAAATGAAAAAAACACACAATCTCTAATAAACATGACTTAAAAGAAGCACTGCAAGAGGAGGTGGAACAAGATTACACCTGAATATACAAAAAAATTTATTTCAATCAATGCCAAGTCAACTACGGGCAGCAGAATCTAGTAAGGGAGGACCAACGAAATATTAACCTTTTTTATGTTTGTATTATAAATATGAAAATAATGATAATTTTGTTAGTGGATGATTTTTACTGCGAGGTTGATTTTGTATGTAAAACAGAAAGATATATATTTTTTAATTCTAACGTGTATTTATTTTACAAAATTTCATGAAATATGATTAATAAATATATAGGCAATACCATTTTTTTAATTGCTTTCTTAGAAACCTAATCATTTACGAATATATGATATTATAAGTCCGATCCGATAGGACTTGAACCTTGACGAAGTTCTAGTGCAAACTGGAACGGGTGGGTCGGCTTGCGCGTTTTAATGATTTAAGGAGCCGTACCATAGGTTTAACCATAGTGGGGGGGTCCTTATTGAAAAACCAGACTAAGACAAGTCCCTGAAGGAGGGCAGCAGCTCTTTCAGTAGTCATAGTGGCAGAAACCGTGGGGGTTGGTATGGTGCTATGACACACACGACTGCGATGTGGAAGGCAAGAGGAAACCACCACATTATAATCCTCAGAACAGCTAGCAGAAAGCTTATCCTAAATTAATGATGGCGTCTCCTGGGACAAAAAACTCCGGAGGTAAAATAGTCCTCCGTTCGGATCTCCGGGTGAGGACTGTTCCGGGAGACGTGATCGAGTGCAATCATAATAAGAAGTGTAGCATTTCACGAGTCGGAGCGTGGAATGTCAGAAGCATGAGACAGGCAGGGAAGCTAGAAAATCTGAAGATAGAAATGGATAGGTTAGGATTAGATATAGTAGGTATAAGTGAGATGCGCTGGCCGGAAGTAGGAGATTTTTGGAGCGGTGACTATAGGGTAATACACACAGGATCGGTAAATGGAAACGCGGGAGTAGGGATCGTTATGCGGAAGAACGCAGGACAGTGTGTAGATAGCTACCTACAATACAGCGAGAGAGTAATGATGGTTAGGTTAGATTCGAAGCCAGTGGAAACAGTAATAGTGCAAGTATACATGCCTACTTCTAACCACAGCGAGGAAGAGTTAGAAGCCGTTTATTCGGACATAGAGCAGGTAATAGGATTTGTGAAGGGTCATGAAAATTTATTAATAGTAGGAGATTTTAACGCAGTCGTAGGTGAGGGGAAAGAAGGAGAATTTGTAGGGCCTTATGGATTAGGAAACAGAAACGAGAGAGGTAGCAGACTGATAGAATTCTGTGAGAAGCACAAGATGGTAGTCGCGAACACATTGTTCAAGAATCACGTTAGGAGGCGGTACACATGGAAAATGCCAGGAGGGATAGACAGGTATCAGATAGACTACATTCTGGTTAGGAAGAGATTTAGAAATCAAGTAAAAGACTGTAAGAGTTATCCAGGAGCAGATGTAGACAGCGATCACAACTTGGTAGTCATGAAAGCTAGATTAAAGTTCAAAAATCTGAAAACCCGGAAGGATAAGAAACGTATAAATGTAGACATATTGAGGGATCAGAATATGAAAGATAAGTTCCAGGAGAAAACAGATCAATTAATAAATAAAACGAGTAAGGACGAAATCAAGAACGCAGAAACTGAGTAGGAGGGTATCAAGAATAGTCTAGCTTCCGCGGCTACGGACGTTTTAGGACACGATAAAAGGGAAGCTAGGAAGCCCTGGATAACGGACGAAATCTTAAACTTAATGCAAAAGAGACGAGGCTACAAAAACAGACGAGACGAAGAAGGACTGAAAACGTATAAGGCAATAAAGTGGGAAATCATTAGAAAATGTAGAAAAGCGAAAGAACAATGGATAGAGGAGAAATGCAAAGAAGTAGAAGATAAGTTGCAAGTAGGTAAGACCGATGAGGCTTACAAAATAATTAAGAGGAACTTCAGGGATGTAGGAACAATAAGTAGAAATGTTAGGAGTCAATCGGGGGACATACTGATAGGAAGAGAGGAGAAAGCGGATAGATGGAAGCAGTACTTAGGAAATTTATACGAGGGTCAGGAATTAGGAGAGATATTAGAGGAAGAATCTAGCATCGATAGGGAAGATATAGGAAATATATTCCTCTCTCAATATAGGAAAACCTATATTGAGAGAGGAATTTGAAATAGCACTAAGGGGGCTAAAGAATAATAGAGCGCCGGGTGTAGATAAAATACAGGCGGAAATTTTGAAATGTGCGGGACAGAAAGTAGTAAATAGGATGTTTGAACTGGTAAAATACATATACGAAACGGGCGAGATGCCGGAGGATTATAAGAGGAACATTATCGTTACTATACCGATAAAGAGAGGAGCCGACAAATGCGAGAACTTTAGAACGATTAGCCTAACTTCCCATGCGTCAAAAATCTTAACTAGAATAGTGCAGAAGAGGATGGAAAATAGAGCGGAGGAAATACTAGGAGAAGACCAATTCGGGTTTAGGCGAAATAGGGGAACTCGCGAAGCTATTCTGGCGCTAAGAGTAATGTTAGAGAAAACAATAGAAAAAGGAAAGAACGCTTATATAGGATTTGTAGATTTAGAAAAAGCTTTTGATAACGTAAGATGGGAAAAAATGTTCGAGATACTAAAGAGCGCGGGAATGAAGTATAGAGATAGGAGAGTAGTACACAATCTATACATAGAGCAAACTGCTGTTATAGAAGTAGAAGGGGAAGAAAGGGAAGTAGGTATTAGGAAAGGAGTAAGACAAGGATGTACGCTATCACCACTAATTTTTAATCTGTACATCGAAGAGGCGATTAATGTGGTAAAAGATAGAGTAGATTTCGGGATTAAAGTACAGGGACAGAAACTAAAAATGCTGAGATTCGCGGATGATATAGCAGTATTAGCATCTAGTAAGGAGGAACTAGAATCAGCATTGAACGAAATGGAGGCAGTGTTGACAGAGGAATACGGAATGAGGGTGAATAAAAACAAAACTAAAGTGTTAGTGTGCAGAGGGCGCGAGAGCAGAGCAAAAACGAAAGTACAAATTAATAATGAAAGATTGGAGGAAGTTAAAGACTTCACTTATTTAGGAAGTAAAATAAATTGGGATGGAAGAAGCGATAAAGACATAAAACAAAGAATAGCGCAGGGTCGAGTAGCTTTTAACAAAAAGAAAGCACTTTTATGCTCGGGGGTAATAAACTTAGAAACAAGGAAGAGATTTTTGAAAACATATGTATGGAGCACGGCACTTTACGGCTGCGAAACCTGGACGGTAGGGGAAGCAAGTAGGAAGAAATTAGAAGCTTTTGAGATGTGGTGTTACCGAAGAATGATGAAAATACCATGGACTGATAGGGTTAGAAACGAAGAAGTATTGGAGAAAGTCGGCGAGAAAAGGAGTATGTGGAAAAACTTAAAGAAGAGAAGAGATAGAATGGTAGGCCACTTGCTGAGACATGGGGGAATAGTCCGCGATATTTTGGAGGCAGAAATAGGAGTGAAGAAAGGCAGAGGTAGGCCTAGATTAGACTACTGCTCGCAAATAGTAAGGGATGTAGGTTGTAGCACAATTAGCGAAATGCGTAGGTTAGCACAAGATAGGAGAAGCTGGAGGTTAGCGTCCAACCAGTCTTAGGACTGATGACCTAATGATGATGATGATGATGATGATATTATAAGTGGGTGGACGATTGTCACTGTCTAAAAATAATCTTAAGTTGGATCCTAATAAATATATGGTAATTTTCTTCTGTTAAAACTCAGTGAGAGACTACATCTTATCGCATGTAAGGATCAATATAGATGAACATTTGTTACCTGTCGTAAAAAAATATAATATATTCTGAGTAATGTTTAAAAGATTATATTTATAATTTAGTAGAGACGAGCAGGACGCGCCGCTACCGGCGCCACCACCATCGTAATAATATTGCGCCTCCCCCTCGCTCATACCATTATTTTCATTATAAGGCGAACATGGGCTACACAAACGGGTATCGCCGAACTTACCCGATAGTAAATAACCTTGCGGCTCAATAATCAATGCGCCCTCTAGAGGCTTCGGATTAAAGAACACAAGTTACCACGTTGTTCGCAAGGGTCCATTTTCTATATTGATTTTATCAAAATACCGAAATTCGAACAAGAAGCATATCGTACATCGACCTAAAGAATGTCGTGACACACACACACACACACACACACACACACACACATGAAAACAGCCTCTTGGTAAATAAAGATATTATGTTGATTAAAAGTTCTTGTATATTAATGTGACTATTACGAATTTTCAGAAAAATAATTATTGAAACGTTAGTACTTTCTATACTAAACAAATTTAATATTGATATTTTTTCCTATTTGGATAATTTTACAAAACAACGATTATAAAAAGTTCAAAATAAATGTTACGACCATATCGCTCTACTTATCCACGGATATACTATATTTATAATCTATTTATCTACAGTTCTACTTCAAACTTCCTGGTCATCTTATCTTCGGGATAAATTAACATTTAAATATACGTGACATAAGTATTTGATTTCTATCTTCCTTTCTCTTCCACAATATAATATCTGTTTGTTTCAGCGATCATCAGTAAATAGCCATCGAAAACAAAATAATAATAAAACTATTTTTATAAGTCAACAACAATTAATTGAATGTTGGTAGCCTTTAAGTATTTTTCAATGAAATGCTTTTTATTAAGTTTAACAATTTATATTCTCTATTTTCTCTAAATTTATTTTATATTTTTATAAATGTATTTACTTTGTTCTGCGCTGTACAGTATACCCTACTAATTTTCTTTTTAAGACTTGCATATTACTTGGTTATCGATTTATTTAATTTTTTGTTTTGTATTTCTCACTAATTTATACATGTAGGCTTAAGTTGAGTATCCTTTAAAATTAAAGGATATTCAACTTCGTCCTTGTAAGAGAAAGTTGTTCATACTTTATTCATATAGAATTCTTCACAAATAAAGTCGATTAATTATTATTATTATTATTATTATTATCTACATCTTTAAATACATTTTAATAACAGTGTTCTTTTGTATAAACTTTTTGACGGTAAATAAAGACGAAATATTACTCCTACCATGTTATTATACCAATAATTTGCTAAGTTAATCCACATTATTGTAAGAGAACTTATAAATTAATTCTTTTTCATCCTGTGAAATTGTAATACAGGTTTTCTTGTTTCTATTTTTGTACATACTATATAGAAGTGGCGACTGGTGATATTCGTGATTTAACGAACTCGTTTTTCTCATTTCCTGTTCAATTTTGAACTCCTTGGAAATCCTTGGTTGGGCAGGCTCATTTCTGCGATACCTTTGCAAGTTTGAAGGAAAAACTAAAAATAAACTTGTAGAAGAATCGTGGAAAGGAGCTCACTTCAGAATCAGTGAAGAAACAACTAAAAATAAAAAAAGCTGACCTTTATGTGGACTTAATCGTTAACATCTAAAGTGGTGTAGGTCTCACGCTATCTAAATTTGTAATTAGCATAGATTTAACAAGCCATAAATTCTGTATGGTGAATTATTTTGTGCACATATCAGTTGGTTTTCATATAAATAATAGGAGATATAGATAATCTTTTATGTAATAATAAATCACTTATGCTTTCAGAGAAAGCAAGTAAACTAAATTACATTAAAATGCCATAAAACATGTTTTAGTTTAGAATTAGTTCTTAATTATACCATAATGTATTATCAATTTGTATATATACCTATCGTTATTCCAAAATAAGTTAGTTTGCTGCATCTCCTATCCCAAGATGAAGACTGTTGTAGTATTGGCTACCATTCTTTCAGTGGCTTTGGCTATTCCATGTAAGTTTTTCTTATTAGAACTTTTAATGTGACTATAACATATGCTATAATTTTAGTAAATTTCTTAACCTCTTTTTCTTTCTAAATACACACTTCCTTAAACTGTAAGGTTTGCAATAATTAACAATTGTTTTTAATTTTTTTAAATATAAGCTATTTTACATTGTAGTTTATAATAACTGTTTATGAAATATCAAGTACTGATTTCCATGCACTCATTGTATATCTTTCAGGAATTAAGTATACGATCACAATATTCTGCAAGTCTTATGTAAATACAATAAAAATTATACTGTAATATGATATAATTACTGCCATATTTAATTTAAGTATGTTGATAGAACTTGTTTGCAAAGTTTGGATTAAGTCCTAGTAGAAAGTATTAAGTAATTTTAGACGAATTGAAAAAAAAAACTCATAAATGTCACATATCTATTCAAGGTTTATATAAATAAATAAAAAAATATTGAAATTCGTGTTAGTTTTAAGTGCTAATGGCATCCGTGCTTCTTTTGTACTTCTAGTTCTTTAGTGTTTGTGTTCTATAACTCATGCATGATTTGAAAGTTCACCTGTTAATTCATATTGATTATAATCACGTGTAATAACCATTCACTCTTTACTAGTTGACACTGTAGATGCAACATATATCATGCATATGTTAAACATAAAAATATAATATTAAACAAACCTCATTTTGGAACAGAGGTGCTTCTATAAGTCAAGTATTTCATTAAAAACTTACGTCCGTTTACGCTAAGATTAAGACGAAGTTACTTATAGTTAAATATACTATATTTATGCAGAATAATCATTAGTCCGTATCAAAACTTTTTAAAAAGACTGGCATTTTTTAAAACAAAATAATTTTTCATTTTAACAGGTTCAGGCTATCTTCTTCAACAGTTTAAGTTGTTAGAGAACATGACTTAATTAAGTGACGTTTTAATACAATTAATCTAGAACCTTTTCATTCACTGAGAATATAAATATTAATATATTATGGCTAGTATATGAATATTATCGTGAACATGTGACAAGTCCTAACCTTTTTTGTATAAATCCAAATTTTAGCGACTAAGACACGTTAACTTATTTCACTAGAAAATACAGATAATTGTGAAAATAAATGTACCAAAATAACAATCTCTATATTCAATTTACTTCATTGTTTATTTTTCTATAATGTACGATGATCGCTTCCAATATTAAAGCTTTGTTATACAAACTACGTCACTCGACGCGCTTTTCGCTAAACAAAACAAACAATGAGAGACTTGAGGTAGTTTATGAGTTGGTTTTAATCATGCCCTGATGATGTCAACTTGCTTAACGAAACGTGCATCAAGTGCAAAACCTTTCTGTATTTAAAGAAATCTGGCGTTTGTTTTTTGTTGCTACATCGAGGGTTGCTACTCTCTTCTAGGTTTATCGTAAATATTCACTACGATTATTCACTTGAAAGTGGTTATGAATCAACAAACAGTTTCTGTTAATCTTAGTTTGTTAGTTATAACGATATTTAGTTCCTTAACTTAAATAAATTTAAATTTATATTTAAATTTCTAATATAAATTTAAATATAACTTCTGGAGAAACATAACCATAATAAATTTTCTAGCTGAATATTTACGTTAACGTATACAGTAAAAAGTAACTGAAAATATAAGGAGAGAAAGGTTAGTCGTCTATCATAATTTTCCAATTTTCCAAATTATTTTAGAATTATTTCTGAAGACAAATATTTAAAAAAAAGATTAATATAAAAAAGCGTTCCGTTTATAACAAATTGTTATCTTAGTTATTATAAAAAATTATCTCTTATTATCTATATTTATTTTTAATTACATAAATATGCTGAATATAATTTAATATGTATTATTATAGGTCAAGTATATACCATGATTTATATTCTATCTCAGGTAACTTAGAACATTGTAAAGCACATAGAAAACACTTATATGAAAATGAAAATCTTTATGATCTGTTTTATGCCAACGTCATTTATAAACATTTTTAAAATGTATGTCAAAAGAAATAAAACTTTCATTAAAGATTTAATTTATTCTAGAAAAAAACCCAAATAACAACAGTATCATACAATAAATTATAAGTATTAAAATCATACTGCGTAAAAAACTTTGATTTTTATATATAGCTTTTGTTTCTCCAATAAAAAAATAATTCAACGTAAATTAATATACTATTTAGTCAAATCATGAATTACTTTAATGTTAATATAAAATTAATTGTAAAATAATTATAAAAAGCCCAGTCAAAAACTAAATACATTTACATAGGTGTTATAATACTTTAATTCCATGCAACTATAACCCCATAAATGTATCACTTTGGTGGCAGATGAATTTAAATACATACATACGAGTATATGCCATTTCAGTAAAAATTCTACTCTATATAGTACAGAAACATGAAATATCCCGTTACTAAATTATGATTTTAACTAAAAATATATCATGATCAAAAAGCTGGTGAATTAAAACATGAATAGTGTTTAATTATTCTAATTAGTTTAATTATAAACTATTTTATGTAGGTATTCCAAAAACATAACGCAATGATATAAATTTAAAGTCCACCTGAATATTCAGAATTTATTAAACCTCCCTTAAATACACAGAGGAAAGACGTACCGAAATCGAATTATTTAAAAGAGCCAACTGACTTTTTCAGAACACATTAATTTATACTTATGTATATATGAAAAAGGCTTATCTGTTTCCCCAGTTAGATGTCACGTGGCTTATGCAATACAATACAACACGATTTCGTGTCCTGATTATGATGATTGATTATGATAAAACAGCATAATTAAGGTAAAGTACACTATGAACAGATCTTCATATACAGTTTTATCTACAGCATTGCTATATATAATTCTGAGATATACATGTATTATAGAACGATAATCTCATATACTCGAAAATGATAAGTTGGCCCAATTGAATATTTAAGAAGAATATTCACCATAAATCATATGTATGTAAGCTTCTTAATCCTTATCAAGATATATGGAGTTCTCTGGAAACAGCTCAAATAATTTGTATTTTTTCTTGTTAGCAGTTTGCAATGAGCTATACCTTCATTAAGAGAAATTCTGGAAGTTATTAAATTACACATTAAATACAATGTAACATAAACATAATACATTAGTAACCTAATTATGTGATAAAGAAGTATAGTATTAATTATTTCTATGAATAACTGATAAATCCGAAATTAAATACAAAATTCTAAATATCTGACGACAGTCAAATTGTCCTCAATTAGAATAGCCTTTTTTCTTTGACACTGATACGAAACTTTTCGAGTCCAGCAAGGGAATATTTTTTTATTAATACGAATACCTATTGTATCTAGTCTCTCGGGCTAAATATTCCAAACGGCTCTTATCTCATACCGTGGCTTTTATGGCTAGACTCAGGTAGACTGTTCTGTTTATTGGCAAGATAAGAGAGATTTTTATTTGGCAAATAGCGATGAAATGAATAGTACAATATATGGTGTTCTAGAGACCTAGAAAAAAATATACTATTCCATAAGACATCATCAAGATTTGAGTAATTTTTATATGATATATTAAATCGTATAGTAAGTGTAATTTATAAGGGTGATACTTATTATTTACAGCAATAAGTATTACTAGTTTAGATTATTAATATGATTGCTTAAACCTATTTACCTTGCAAAAGCGTGAACTTCTTAATACGAAATAATAAGTATTGTTATTTTGTATAATTAAGTATAATTTCTACCGATGCAGAATCTGCGGTGCTTTTTATTTCCGACACTGTTTAAAACTATTCTACTTATATGCGTTTTATTACAGATAGTGCATCAATATATTCCTGAATAAATAACAGGCGAAATTCATAAAGAAAAATATCTAACCCTATTATCTACCTATATCAAGTTAGTCAGTTAGCATCAATTACGCCACTTCTATGAAAGAAAATGTTCTTATTACTGAAAAGTTAGTCAATAATAAAATTATAAACTTTGTATTATCTACATAGGTGTGTGTAGTATCATTCTGTGAAAATCTGTAAAACACATGTAATGGTAGATAAAGTGTCTTAAAATAATTATTTCGATAATGTGATTCGAATAATACAGACAGGCATTCAGGTCAGTTGCCTGATGAGAAGTTAACAAAAGCCAGCACTTTGATCCGAAGACACTACATGGACGGGTGAGCTACCGTCCTTTCCTATAGAGATAGCTGCAACAATGTCATTTGTAGTGTGGTCTGGGCCCAGTATTCGTAATATATTCAATTTTGGCACTTCCTCTGAGCATGGGTGTGTTTGGCCTCATCTCTATGTGTAACATTTCCCTCCTCAGCCCAAGACTTTAGAGGAAGGAGGCCAATTTCTGAGTATGCTAAATTCAAGCTTCACTTTAATAATTCACCGTAATTACTTACTTGGGCTCGAAGAAATTACAATAGTTTGCGGTAATTCAGTTACGTTCCGTTCAATGCCAACCAGTTTTTTGTCAGTAGCAGTAGCTTTGCTACTCTAGCAATGTATCGTAAGACACCATTATGCTACTATTTATTTATGATTTCATTACGAGCTCATTATTTTTATACTCGTAGTTCACAATGAACACAGCTTAGGTAACACTTTAATTTATGTAATTAGAAATAAACGTGCTCATGTAAAATATTCCTAGGTGCGGAATGATCAATAATAGGCAGTTTAAGTAATTAATTTATAGATTAATTAGAAATACTCGCAATGAAAAATTATGTCCAAAATTATACTATATTAGTACGAGGACTCGAACCTCAATGATGTTTTTTTTAAGCAACAATTACTCTTAATTGCAGTATAACTTGTGTTTCTAATTAATAACATTCATTTTCTTTTATGAAGAGGTGAACCGCGGCAAAAACGGAAGATACATATCTATCGCAGTGCAGTCACATGAGTATGGTTGAAATGTTCAAGAAATACGTCTACAGATAACTGATCTCGGTTCCATAAACGAATATGCATAGTCTAATCAAGAATCACAGCATAAGGATGAGCACTCTCAGTGAATCATTTATGTTGTATATAACTAATCTTGATTTAGCCGATCTAGAGATGTTAACTCTCCAACAATGATATACGAGTTCCAATGGTGACTTATTTTTAGGAACCACAACGTTCTAAACATTTTAGGTGTTTTCTCAAAGTGAAATTAAACTAATAATTGTTTATGCTTCTTCCTACGGAAGGTTGTATGATGTTACTAAGATTAAACTAAGCTGTTGTGATATTTATGGAAGTGACATAAAAGGGAGTAGAACGTCCTAGTGAAGCGAACGTCCTAGAACAGTGATATGTTCTCACTGTATACAGATGCGAATGTTTCAAATAAAAATTATAAATATTTGGATAACGTTTATAACTATAAGCATACGTACCTATTACTTAAGGATGCTACCATCTGAGTGAAGTTGTGATACACATAAAAAGTAAATACTAAATCCTCAATATTGCACTGAATACTGAAGTCACTTACAATGCGCGCTTCAGTGCGTATTCTATTAATTGCTTCAGCTGATCACGTAATTTTTCAAAGACTGGAGGGTTAGTAGATTAGAGACAGATATAATGTTATTCTGTAGAACATTTTGAACGGCAGGATGATGAAATTATTCTATCATTATATTGTAGATCAGTATTCCACTACGTGGGTCACTTTATTCTCACGTTGTGGATATTAATAAGAAAGTTATTACATATTTTGGGGTTTCATAATAATCGCAATGATAATGTTTCCTTTGCATGAAATATATTATTTGAATATATCAATATTTAAAGAAAAATAAGTGATATTGTGCAAATGTAGAAATATGCATTTTTAAAAATACTTAAGGTAATATTTGTTGTTTTGGCGTAATTTTTATTCATAAATTGCACACTGTAATATAGTCATCAGCTATGTGTTATACACATATTCATTCTTACCAATTAACGTAACCACTTAGATTTAAATTTTCATTGTACATTCTAATTATCTACTCATAAGATTGACTTCAAGTTCCTTATAAGGGCGACATGCTTGAAATATTTTTATACGTTTTTTACCAAATCGTTCTTTCTTGAAAGTTCACTGTCACATGGGGTCAACTTGAACATGTAACAGCACATTTAACTCTCAATATATTTAAGTATTTTTTTTTTGTAAACGGCCTTTAAGTAAATCTCTAACCTTAACAAACTCTATTTTGTTAACAGTACTAAAATATATCATTTGAAAATATCAATGCGTGTATGCATGTAAAAATGTCATGCAATATGTATGTTGCAAATGCAGAAACATACATTTTTGAAAATAATCAAAACAATATGTGTTGTGGCATACTTTTCGTTCATCAATATAATAGTATCCTTGACTATATATTGTATAATCGTTCTTATCAATTGGCGTGACCGTTTACAGTAATGTTTGATTATCAATTGCACACCGTAATAGCGTCGACAATGTCATTCGTTCTTATCAATTCCCATAACTGTTTAGGCAAAACGTGGCCCCATCAGAAAAAATAATTCGTTATATGAAATTTAAATTTTTATTGCAATACACGTATAGTAACGATACGACGAAAATGAATAGTGTTCTAATTATCTACTAACAGAACTGACTTCTTTAAGTGATTTATGACTGTAATCACTTGCCTTTCGAAATTGTCACTAAGTGCAACAAAAGGTACATGACGATTATATTGAACGTGTAATACTTAAATCAACATATTTAAGTAGTCTCTTTTGTAGAAGACCTCTAGATAGATCTCTAACCTTGCCAAACTCTTTTCTTTTTCGACTTTACTAATATTAGATCGGGTAATCGGGGGATTACTCTGATTCTATTTCCTCTCCTTACTCATTATTGTCATCAATTATATAAATGTTCCATATTTACATATTTTATATTTTAAGTTTCGAATTATTTAAGGATCAATGAAGAAGTAATAAATCCGGGTTATTACTTGGTTAGCACATTCTACAACTAAATAAAAGAACTAGTTCATAATACTTATTATAACTCGTTTCTTATAAGCCTATTATCAAAGTAAATGATATCGTTAACTGCAGTTAAGACCGTTGGTTATTTTATTAGCAAGGTATTAAAGTTATAGCTTAATGTTGATTAATGTAAATTATCGCTATTGTTTATTTAAATATAAATGTTTAATGCTTCGGTGCAGGAAATATTGAGTTCCATCATGGAGGCAATGAAATAAAAAAGAGAAACTAATGGTGATCTGATAACATTAAACTGTGACTAAGTTTACATAAACATACATTTTATATATTATACTTTTATCAATATAAGGAAGGTTACAAAGCCTATGTAAGTAAATTTCATATACGAAAAATATAACTGATAAATACAGAAAATATTAACGACTGCTGATTACGCCCTACTTAAATCCATTTTTTATCTTTTACTTAAATGCTATCAGAAAAGGTCAATTACAGATAAGATATTAACTTGTTTTAATTATGGCCTGCGTTTCCATTAAAGCAAATTACAAAGTAAATATAATAATCTTACTTTTTATGGTACGCTTTTTTTGCCCTTTGTTAGACGTAATATGATGATTACACCAGCGCTATATATGTAGTGTTTATTACAATTAACTTTGTCGAGAAATCTGCATTAGTAAACATTGCCTACAAGTAATAGAACAATAGACATATAAAATGAACTAAATTGTTTAAGTTTTGGGTGGACTGTTTTATGAATTTACCAAACGGTACTGCTACCACAATAATGCGAGAAATTCATCGTATTAATTGAGTACAATAATGTTTATTCATAATAAATTTCATTAAGTAACGTTACCACTTCCTGTAACCAAATAGAGCTAACTTGTTAAGACTGAAATATAAATTTACGCTTACATCGGGAGCAACAGTAATGTTAGTACTATGAAAAAACAATATGCTATATAAAGCTAAAACAAGAAGTTTTCAGTTGTGAGAAAGGTAAATATTGTTCGTGTTTTCTTAAAATATCCATCAAATTACTACAAAATGTGCAATTTGAAATTAAAACAAGCGAATATAATTAATAAATCACAAATAAAACACTTAACGCATCAATGAAACTTCACATTATTACTTTTATTTTTTCGAAGATTTAAATCATAGTGCCTACGTGACGTTATAATTAAATTATTTCAATTAATGTTTAAAAAATTAAAATGAAATGGAATAAATAACAGAAAAGAATTTCTATCACAAGGAAATTGTAAGAATTTGAATACAGTAGTGTGTATGCTATCGATCAAGTGATCAATGGTTTCCTTAGAAATATTCTCCCATTCGACAAGAATGACTTGTTCGAGTTCCCCAAGAATCATAGGGGCACATGGCGCCTAACTGATCATTTTAGTGCATCCTATGGATGTTCTGTGTGGTTCATATCTAGGCTTTTTGGTAGCCAGTCTATAGTTAGAATATTCACAAAGTTCAGTACCTCTCAAGCAATGTTGGGCAGAGTGTTATCCTGCATAAAAATTAAACTGCTCTCGACATATGGGGCAAATAGCATCACATGTTCTTCTACGATGTTTTCTATGTAGAAATGTGCATTCAAGGATCTCCTCCGTACAGAAACCAAATGCGTGCGACCATCAAAATAAATTCCTCCCCAGAACATTATTGATCCACCAAAAAATGGGATCCTTGGAGAGATATTGCAGACAGAAAACCTCTCTCCTGGCCTCCGCCAAACTCGTTGACGTCCATCTGGTGCATTAAGACTTATTCTTGTTTCATCTGAAAGCAAAACTTGCTTCCACTCGTCAATGGTCCAATTTACGTGTTATCTTACAAAACGCAGTCTAGTAACTCTACGTTCCCTGGTAAGCAGCGGTAAGAGCTGGTCTTCTACTGTCCAATCCTCCTTTATTAAACCTTCTCTTGACCGTCCATCCAAAAATATCTACATTTCGAGTTGCTGCTAGGGCTCTGCTTAATTCTAAACTAGTAGAGTGCCTGCTTTTTAACGCGATTTGCATAAGATATCGCTCATCTCTTGCATTTGTAGACATCTTACGACCTTGTTCTGGGGTTCTACAGTAACTTCCAATGTATCCAAGTAGATACATTGAAACGCTTAACTGGTCGGCTAATTGTTGATTGTCTAACTCCTAACAAATTAGCTACATATCGCTGGCTACGTCCCTCGTTGACAAAACTTACCGCTTTCACTGCTTCTTCATCTTCTCTTAAGTTGCATGGACGACTCACTAAGACTCTACTCTAAGACCGGCTGCAGACTACATACTTTTTATCGACCGACAGTTTATTTGGTTGCTTGTTGTTAAACATCAGGGGATTTTCCTAAAATTATTTACTCTGTAAAATTAAATTTTGATTACCTTGATTTGGTCCTCGAAATCTGAGATACTATACCATTAAAGTTATCAATTATCATACAAGCAAACAACAAACTAAATGTCGGCCGATAAAAAGTCTGTAGTCTGCCCACGATCTAAGTGTGCTGGACAAAGTGTTTCATTCACTTGATGACATATGCATTATTTATGAGTTATATGCATTATTTACAAACAATTACAAAATGTTACTTTACATCTGTCAAACAATTGCAATTGTTTATCAGTAGTGATAGAGGATATTATAAGCCACCTACATAAGAAATTATAATAAATAATCAAAAGTTTTGTTGATGCGTTAATTTTGTCCAGAAGTAAAAAGTCTGACCTATTTCACCATTCCCAACTTAATTAATAGAGGACATCTACAGTTTGCTAAATACATACATATATATCATTGAGTTTATAACTATATGAATAAGACTTCCTATACATTACAACATGCAGCCCGCTCTGTGTTGTGATTTACAGAAGTATATGGTCATTTTGTCTAGTACCAATTTGCTTTCAGATCTCTCCTATACTAGGTTCACTGTCCTCGCAGAGAACATAGTAAATATATTTCTTGATTAAACTGTCGCCATAATAGCTCATGAGTATGTCTCTAACACCTACCATCAACTCAAGAAACACCTCCACACCAATTTCTACAAAAAAGCCTTTTTCTTTAAAATTACTAGATATCCAGCAATAATAAACTTTAATCCCAGGACTATTCTGTTAAACTTTCACGTGGACATTTTTTTACACCCGCGTGACCATAGAAGAATCCCTTCCTACATACCATTCACAATGCGATGAAAACTAGAACCAGCGGATGGTACACACCTATCTGCTGATGAAATAAATACATACATAATTTCACGAAAATTACTTGTCTTCTTTGCTCTACTTGAGATCCTAATTACAATGAAAATATTATTACAGTTTGGTAGTTTAACTAGGATGACACAAGTTATCGCTCTTGTGGAATGTTGAAATAAATAGTTATGATCTTTTTATAATATATTACGCGTGTGTAGAAAACGTGCCAATTTGATACTCCCAACTTGAGAAGTGGATAAAGAAATATTCTTCAAACATTCAAAACAACAACATTCATCGCCTACTTACCTCCTCTTTAATATATTACATTCGCAATATATTAAAGATTTTCCTGAAAATTATCACATATGGTACTAATGCAAAATTACAGGGTTTACTATGCACAAAAATTCTCGAACCGTTCTCGAACGCGGTAAAAGAAATTTAAGAATTTCTAACAAAAATAACAGCTTATTTAAATTCCTTACAAATCTACAGTAATAAACAGAACAGTTACAAATCTGGAGATTATTTCAATATCGGATATTAAATATTGTTTTATTTAAAAACTAATAACGGCCCATTTTTCCAAATGTAATATCACTGTATTGCTAAGAATATGAGAAAAAATATTCCGAAAAGTATAACTACAGAAAATTAAACAGACGAAAAGAACAAAAACGAAAACGAAGAAAATTTTAATATTATTTCTTACTCAACTGTTTAGTTAGCAATCGGTTCAGTTAGCAATTGCTTAACCTACAAATACCTACATACTTAAAATAGCATTTTATATGCGTGATTTTATAAGGCTCATGTATGATTTAACCGACTACTTTAATTAAAAAAAAAACACCAAACAGAAAGAAACTCTACATTATATTCACTATAATAAAATAAATGTACAGAAATATTTATTAGTTATATTCAATATCAGAAGTTATTTTGTTGTTATCAATCTGGCGACTATTTTCTAGTTCATATAAACAAATTGATTCACTAAATACATTTTATTTTAATTAAAATAAAATTGACTCTATAGTGTTTCGCAATTTGTCCAATTATAAATGTTATAAAGCCAATCACAAATATGATTGTAAAAACATTTTAAGAAAAGTATAATTCCGGGAATGTAAAATATATGATATCTCATCGCCGGCAAGGAGGTATTTAATTTTTTATGAATATTTGCCATTGATCGTTACGACATTTCGTCTACAAAACTCTAATTGAATAAGCTAATAGTAATTACACAGACTTAATTTATGAAAGTCAAGTTTGTGTACTCTAGAGCATAATAACTATCATTAGCAGTAGCGGACCGTGAGGTTTTTAGAGACAATGCTACAACAATGGGAATTCACGTTTTGCCATCATAAGTGAACCTTGTTCATGTCTTGCCATCAAGAGTGATCCCGTGATTAAATTCCTCCTAATATTTTCGATTGTTATTTCAAAAGTAGATATGGCATGTTTTGACAAGTATTTATGATAAATTATGATAAACATTTAACAGTCTAAACAGACACTTTGGTTCACAAGCAGACTTTCCGCAAGAGCTAGCAATTATGCGTGTAACACTTTTTTCTATATGTTAATTTCATTTACAGGAAAACGCTATACGAGTAGGTATGGTGCTTATAAGCTTCCACTAATAATGACAATGTCAAAATTACCTTCATAAATACTCACACACATAATCGTTAAAGCAAGGTATTTTATTATTGATTATCAAAAACAGAGTATAAAACAGAACTGATCGACCAATGATTTTGTCAAATGCAAATAATTTTTTTATGTCATGCCTCAACTGAATGTTTGCTAAGGTGTACACCATTATGATGCACATTTCCATATGAAGAAAAAATATACTACAAACCTTATACACAAATTTTGTGATTCTGCTGTGGTATCACATCAGTAATTTTACCTGAAACAAAGAAAAATAAGTGAGACAAATTTTAATAGTACAATTTCATATTAAACTATTTTTATAATTGTAAACTGGACGGGTAGTTTCTCATTAATACATTAATAATAAGTTTAAGACTAAAATAATCGTAGTCACATTGCCATATCCAATATCAATGAATTCGGTTGTGGGTTTTTTATTTTTCTATTTTATAAGCCCTAACATGAATTTCAAATTAAAAATAGTTACTTTGAAATTGTAATGGAATAATTTAGTAAATTAAAATAATAACCATCGATCTTGATAATTGTTGTTTGCACTAAATATGTTTTGAACTATACATTTTTTTTTTGAGAATTGAATACTTTCGAGATTTGTAATTCGCTGATGATAAGCAACACTCGCTTGAATTGAACAAATGAAGGACTAACAGAATATTTATTTTTAACTATAATTAAACTTATAAATTAAGATGTATGTTAACAAAACGACATAGGAACTAAATTGTATTATCATAATATAGGCTTTGTTTTAATTAACAGAAAAAATATATATATATATATATATATATATATATATATATATATATATATATATATATATATATATATATATATATATATATATATATATATATATATATATATATATATCGAATCACAATACTACAATCAATCCGCATATATGGGATCTATATTATGCGAATTATATTCATTTCGCTATGAATTAGAAATACATTGCAAATATTTCACAGTCCCACGCGATACAATACACTCGCAGGGCAACACATCTGCATGGTAACAATAGCCAACCCTTTGCTTCCATGACGGCCACCAACAAAAATCCGTATTTTCAGTCAAACCATGGGTTTTCGATAAACATTCTAACAATGCCTAGACAAACGGCATTTTCTTTTGAGCAAATCCTTTGCAACTGTCCGATCTTTGATAAGTTATACTGCACAGAAATTTGCGGTCCCTCGAGATCCATATACGAGTACAATGACAATGCCACTTTACAGTTAAGTTCAAGGAATTAACTGGTCGCGGTTAAAGGTACAATAATTAATGGTGGTAATATGTTTGAGACGAACGCAGTTTTATTCGTATTAAATGGAAAAATTCAGTAAAGAATATTTCATTAAAATTAACTGCATTCAAATACACTTAGTTCCACAAAATTAAAACATTTGCTGGTTAGATTTTCACTTTTTATTTGTTAAACATAACAATTGTTTCGCCAACACTTAGTTCCACTATAAGATTCGAGAACATTCATAATGAGAAGCCGGGGCCAGACGTTAAAAAAGTCTAATATCTACTATCATTATTATCAGTTCCCAACAGTTAATCCGTTTTTATAGTTATATTTTGGCTGCAGTTTAAGAATACTAAAAAAGCAAATTATAACAATAAAATTACATATTTACTATTTGATTCTCCATGAGAAAAAAATATTTCAATGAGTGATGTCAGTTCAATAAATAATATATCTACCCTTCATTACACAAAAGTAAAGATAGTCAAATCGGAAAAAAGATATTCAATATTACCTAATGTATGACCATGTCCGAAATAAAACCAGACCTATTAAACTTCATCATAAAACATCAATAATAGAAAAATAATGGGAATAAGGAATAAGAGAAAAAGTTCTACCCAATTTTCCTGACACTGAAACTACATGTTTCAGAGTTAATGGAGCTATCAATAATCAAACTATATACATTGTTTTCTTTAAAATTTATTGCAAGCATCATGATATATTTTCTATTATCATATACGTAGGTACCCAAAAGCTTTAGGCAACCAATACAATGGCTTTACAGTAATATTTATAGACAATAATTATAATGTAAACTAAAAATGTAAACTTAATAAAGTCTAGTAATTCAATATACATTATCTTGATTTGCTGATCTTTATGCAAAGTACTTCTTAATTAAGATGTTTTATCATAGTAACATATCTAAAACTTTTTTCATTATTTGTTATTTTCAACTCTATTCGAATGACGTGAATAATTTCTAAGAGACAATGGCTATTTGCATCTTAATCAATAGTTTCTGTAACTAGCTAAGGCTATAGATCCTGTTTAACAGAATATTAAGTAATACAAAATAACACTCTAAACTGAAGATGGCACGCGAATTCATAAAACAAAAACATCGTTTTTGATGGGAAAACCCATGTCAAATGACGTATAAAATTTTGAGGCCTGTGAAAAACGGCTGTCCTGTTTTTGTTGCTGCATCGAAGGTTCCAGCTGTTTCTCAGAATTTCGGTAATAGTACTCACCATGTACCATTAACCTCTAGAACATAATTGTAATGTTCCGAACGTAACGTGTTAACTAAATGATACTACCACTTGCTGATGGGGAAATTATATAGATACCATCATCCCTGTCATTAGACATAGACATTGTCATCCTAAAGAAAAATAAATGAAGAAAAAGTTATTTACTTCGCACTAACTTTTCTGAGTGTTTTTTTACTTTTAAATAGATTTGGTTCATTAATGTTATTTAGGTGCATGTATCCGGCATACTTTGTATATAAATATTTTAGCTAATGCTAAATTTCGTATCATACTACCACTACAGATAGAAGTTACATTGTTTTATCCAAAAAATGCGAGTTCCTTTGCATAAATAATAATGCATTAACTTAATTGTCTTCATTTCTTGAAAGATGAAGTTATATATTTCGAACACAACCAAGTCCTGTTTCTAAAATGTTTCCTTACTCAATTCATAGCAACTTAAGAAACATAATGAATCAATAGGACAAATTTCATTGACTACATTGGTTGTACCTTATTTTGTTTGTGTATTGTTACTAAATAAATTTCATAAAAAAATAAATGAGAGTCAAGCCAAAACGTTGTTTAATTAATGTACAGCAGCAAATCATTTGCTATTAAAAATCCAATGTTTATGTTTTTTATTTATTTTTTATATTTGTAAAGCATAACTTTGGTGCAATATATAATAACGAAAAACATTACATGATTTACATGGCCCTTCCGAGGCAAAAATATTGAATTCTAATTTAAGTTTAACAGAAGCAGAAATCCACAAACAAATTTTTGCTTTTTTAATGCACACATAAAAAAGCAAAATTTATTGTAAACAAGTTTTACTCATATCTCACATCAACAAAAACCTTCCGACATCCTACCCACTTGAATGCTATTTAAATTTAGTGGTATTCATCTATATTAGTAAAATAGTGTAAGTGTTAGGAACATATGAATTGTTTATTTTATTTAGGTATCCCCTAAATAGTGAAACGTCAAATTAAAAAAAGTTCTATGGATTATTAAAAACTGCTAATAAATAGATATATTATAGTATTTTTAAAATTAAATTTATGACAAAAAGTTGACAAGAAAAAATAAAATAAATTAACATAAGTTAACGTCTATCAAACATTTAAGACGCAATCATGTGGTGTTGCATAAATTATAGAGAATAGATACGAAGTGGCGTTACGTTCTTACATCTGCAACTATAAAATATAAGTAAGATATCAGGATAATAAGTAAGATAACAGGAAAGATACCGGATTCTGTACGCTAAATCAAATATTCAAATTGTGCAAGAATAAACCATTAGAGAGTCCTTTTGTTTTCTTCTTCAAAGAGAATTCAATTATTTATTAGATGGAAACCAAAAATGAGAACGGGTTCATGTAAAACAACAATAATTCGTTTTTATTATTTATTTGCATATTAACTGTATAATGCTGAATGAAATAGAAAATACGAATTTTGTAATTCGAAAAATTTTTTGCCCGAATTTTTTCGAAGAAAACCCCTTTAATTATCTTTTTAAACCCCTTTAATTCTCTAATTTTTTTAAAAAGCAGAAATAGAGAGAAAATTATAAATAACCTTGGGTACGCCAAACCCCCCCTATAAAAAGTATATATACAATCAGGAGTTAATTTTAAAATTTTATAAGACAAAAATTTGCTATATTACTATGCTAATGTTTTGTAGTTCCAAGTTGATACACTTGTTATATACACACATGTATGTCCTCTATATACAGGATATAATTTTGGTTTATATTATAAACTATTTA
The DNA here is from genome assembly GCA_037954035.1 of Rosalia funebris. Lineage (NCBI taxonomy): Eukaryota > Metazoa > Arthropoda > Insecta > Coleoptera > Cerambycidae > Rosalia > Rosalia funebris. The sequence goes on from JAZFAV010000006.1 coordinate 25,283,720, forward strand.
TTTTATATTGTGTGTGTATGTTTTATATTTATATTTATTATATTTACATTATGTATATGTATTATATATTTATAAATGGATAATAAGCTAACTTTATTAAATAATTAATATTTAATTCAGTTATACTGAAGATATAATGTTCTAATTCTAGATACAAAAATATTTGGCCATTATATGTCTGTATTATAGTAATTACATTGATAATAATAAACGCAAAAAAGAAGCATAGTCCATTACATAAATATCTTACATAATTTGAATGTCACTCCGGATGCCAGAAACCAACAGATTAAACGCGCTTTTTCAGTTACGGTTCCTTTCTAAACGATATATCCTTCCGTGTAATACTTTGTCGATTTCGTTTCCACATAGTATGTTGTTTAACCATTACCTCATCTTATATCGCTTTAAATAACAAATCTCTATTTAATGTTAACATTAAACCTTGAAGGTGGAATGAATCCTAAGTTGGTACAGATGAGACGACGTCTTAACTAACGAACTCGTTTAACTATACTCTCGCCGTCTTTATTATTCAAATTGGGTATTGATACAGATTTCATAACGACTACTGCTTTGCCTATATTGATGTCACATAGAGAGACGGTTTGTCATAAAAATTGTCACAATACGCTTCGCAATTTTCACAAATCAATTTTAGCTTTTGTTATTATGAATGTATTTTCTATAATTCATTAATGTTAGCAAATAAAAGCTTGTTATTCGAATTTATTGCTAATTTAAATTTATTAACCTGTTAGTATGCATTTTTATAATTTACAAAATTTTCGACGAAAAATACATTGTTGTTATTTTTTACAATGATTGATATTCTCTATATGGTTAAATTCTACAGTGTCCATGAAGAATGCTTACATTGAAAAAAACTCATCACAAAAGATCTTGCAAGACAATCTAGTTCCCAAAACCTTTTTAGTTTCTGAAATTACACCATCATAATTTACAATAATGAAATTACAAGAATAATAATGTTATTATATTATTATGATAGAAAAATAAATTTAGTAGGCTGTAACACATTATAACGAAATTTTGTTGCTTCAAGAATACTTGTTTATGTTGTATAGAAAAAATCTGCATTATTTTCTATTCCTAAAACCTGTTTGCCAAAACATAACTCAAGGACTCGGTTTACCGTAACATCGGGTGATACTAGATACGGGGACAGAGCCGGTGTCGTTCAGAAGGGGTGTGTTTCAGGGAGACTTCCTTAGCCCCCTTCTGTTTTGCATCTCACTACTGCCGTTGTCACTGTTCCTCAGAAAAGCCCGTGGCTATAACTGCGCCACCCCAGCCGATCGGACGCATAAGGTCACCCATCTATTTTACATGGATGACCTAAAACTTTATGCCTCCGGAGAAAGGGAATTTCGCCAGTCCCTAAGGGTGGTGCAGAGAAGGGGATCCGAACTCCTGATAGCTTTACAGGCTCCGCTCAGAACCATCCTGTTATGGAGACACTCCAAACTCAAGAGTCCACGGCCTCCGCGATGTCGTGGGAGATATAACCGTGGAACGGACGACCTGGAATGCAAACTCCTACTGAGATGCATCCTTTTTCGGGTTACTACGTCGAGTCGTCGCAGCTCCTCCTGTGCCCATTTGACTATTCCGAAGGGGTAGACAAGGATCGGAACGGCCAAGCATGTTTATTGCAGACACCTTGTTCTTCCTCGACAGTTCTGAAGACCAGATCTGTCGGAGGCGGTGCTGATACTTGCCGCGGAGAGCGTTTTTTTAAGACACCTACCTCTTGGGTGGAGCGTTGCTCAACACCCAAGTAGGCGTACTCTCTGGTATCTAAGTGGTGTAAGATGCTTCCGTCTACGAGCTGAGCATCATCTGCATATTCCCGGCTTCGCCCTCTCTTGAGATGAACCAGTGCACATTTATCCAACACGAACTCCATCCCGATGGCCTGCGTGTACCCCTGAACCAAACTTAGGGACTGGCGTAATTCCCTTTCTCCGGAGACTTAAAGTTTTAGGTCATCCATGTAAAATAGGTGGGTGACACCTTATGCCTCCGATCGCCGGGGGTGCCGCAGTTATAGCCACCGGTTTTCCTGAGGGACACGGACAACGGCAATAGTGAGATGCAAAACAGAAGGGGGTTAAGGGAGTCTCCCTGAAACACGCCCCTTCTGAACGACACCGGCTCTGTACGGATGTTATGGTAAACCGAGTCCTCCAGAGCGGTATCAGTTCGTGAATACATCTCACTACAGGACCGGGCACCACAAGGCATTGGAGCAAGTGAATTATTAGCTCATGCGATGTCATATCGAATGCCTTGCGGTAGTCGATCCAGGCCATGGAAAAGTTTCGCTTGTACTGCACGGAGTCCTGCGTGATACATCTGTCAATCTACAGATTCTCCTTGCAGCCAGCGACACCCCTCTTAGACCCTCGTTGTTCGTATGTCACCTCGAAAACCGGCTCAACTGCTAGGAGTATTGGCGTGTACAAGATGCGTGTAAACACTTTGTAACATGCGTTTAAGCAGGTTATCGGTCGGTAGTTCTTTGGGTTGGACAAATCTCCGGTCTTCGGGATTAGCACGGTCCGCCCCTCGACAACCCAAGAAGGAATTTGCTGCTCCCCATTTAGCCAGGTGGTAAAAATTCTGTCTAAATGGTGGTGGATACTAGATAATTTTTTCCACCAGAAGTTATTTATCCCGCCGGGACCTGGTGCAGCAAAGTTTTTAGAGTCCGCAAGAGCTCTTCGAACCTCTTCAGGGGTTATCGGGTGGCACACTTGTTCTGGTCGCTGAAGACTTTCGCAAAAGTCTTCAAAGTGTGCTAGGACTGGAGTGTCTCTTTGGAGTGGGAGCTTCTACTCGTACAGCGCCTTCCAAAAGTTTTCCACCTGATCTACAGTCGGCGGATTTTCGACAACAGGTTGAGGCGATTCGAATAGACGCGAGGGTTCTTGGCGGAACAAATTATTTTCCGCCAGCCTTCGCGCCCGCCTCACTAGTGACTTTTTGCACGTCACTAGCATCCGTATCCTATCAAGGCAGTGCTGTTTGGTGGTACGCAGCACTACCTCATTAAGTGTGTGATAGACGCGTCTTAAATTGGCGGCGATTCGCCGTAATTTTTACGTAAAAGGCCTATTGGCCGCCATATAGTCCATCACACATTGGATACGGGATATCTGTTGTCTTGCCGACTGAATCTTGGCCTCCATCTTCCGTACACGCCGCTCCGCTCTTTCTCTCGCAGAGAGGAAGAGTTGTTTGTCCTTTCCATATGAGAGAAGCTTTCGGCGGCAGTGTACACGGCACAATATATGTGGCAGATGTCGGCCCCTTCTGGAAGCGATGCTGGAACTTCAGCATCCACTCCGGTCAGGTCTTGTGGCCTAGGGGGTCTTATGCGATGTAACTCCCTTCTGGTAGTGAGGCCCTCTACTATTGGTGGAGCGGTGAAGACCGCATCCTCAACTAGTCCATTGGGCAGCCTTTCAGCTGCCTAACTAATTCTGTAACACTTCTTCATTTCACTAGTATGCTTTAACGATATTTTTTTTATAGTTTGGCCCACTGATAAGCTTTTGTCCACATCTTCAAAGACATCGTTGGCAAGTGGCTAAACTCTCTCTCGCTGTTTATAGTGTACTCATTAGATCAATCCTTCACAATATCGGAAGCAATGGATCAGAAATCGAGCAAGCCGATGGCGCTCAAGAAGTGTACCTACAATTATTAACAATACCGAATCACGCCATTCATTGAAAGTGTGCCTTTGTCTTTTATTATTTTGTTAAAACTGCTAAAGACTACAATGAATTATTTGTGGCAGGTGTCCCTTTAAATTGCTCATAATAGATTTGGGCTTCACACGTAACTCGAACAATTTATGTATATTTCTTTTTTCGTCTCATTGCTTAACCCACATTTCGATTGGGATTCGAAATTTTGATGGGCGTGACCTTTTTCAATAATATTATCTCGTCGCTGGATGCATCAAACAATAAATAAAGCGCAGCTGAACATTGAATTACCCAACTGTTAGCTTTATTACAGCGATAATATCACTTTACACTTTCTTCCGTACAATTGGCATTTGTGAAAGGACTACAATTTTTCATTTGTAATAAATTCTTCGGCACATTTAATGTTCGAAAATTTTCCCTCAAAACACCAAATCCTACCTTGCTTGCTCCGTTTTTTAGGCCGTACCATGTCAGCTTCCCCATACGACTCCGTAGAAGAACGAAACAGCGGAACTTCGTCTGGAACACTACTCGGCCCCGGTAAACTTTCATCGGCCATTTTAGTTTATCATGTGACAATACACTGGTTACACTCATAGTAAAAGCTACAAGCACCGTCTGCGATTACCATTTAAATCCTGCAAGAAGTTTGTCTGGAAGCGAGAAGAATACATGCGCGAGTATTTTTAATTTTTGGAGTAACAGAATAAATAATTTGACGTACAAGTAGTTTTTTCGAGAAAGACTAAATGGATAGCGCGAATATTTATTATGTACAGCACGGACGCGTAACTTGAGTTTTTTAAATTTGGTGAACATTTAGTAAAATTGATAGACATATGGAATTTAAAATGTAAGCAATGGTAAAATAATACACAACATAGTTATTTCAGTGGTGCTGTTCTCATTTTCTGAAGTACAATAATTTGGGTTCCATTAAGATTTTTTTATGTTTATTGGTGGGCAGCGCTAGGGATATATGGTTTAATTTGGCGTACATTATATTAGATCCCTTATTCACATATCTACGTCCCCAAAATATTAAGATTAATTTTAATACTTATGTGTATTTTCGCTCACCTATTTGTTTCACCCATAATTTGCATAAGCTTAAGTAGGTCCACAACTTGCGGAGCGCATTCCGAAAAACAAATTTTCTATTCCTAAAGGCCGAAGCACCTCTGATTTATACGCCACGTGGAGTTACTCAACAAAGAAAAATTAAAACACAAACAAACTACATAAACAATGAAACTTGATTATTTACCGGTAGCAGTCTTGTCTTACTGATTTATTCCCAACTTTCAGTTCAAGGAATAACAAGCAGACGATAAGTATTAAAATATACCTGGTACGCTACGTCAAATAGTGGCCACAAATCGAAATTAGTTAAAAATATGAATCACTACATAAATTCCGAGGTGTTAACAATTAGCATATAAATTCAAATCGATTCTTATGCATGATATAATTTGACGGGCGTCACAATGCATTGTTATTAGTCCATATTAAATTTCAAAGATTTATATGCAGGAAATGCGGTAAAGCTGAATTAATTAATTAGGAATTGACATCGATAACGATTGAAAATGTAATTAAAATAGTGCAAATCGTTTTCTTTAAATCGATAAATATTTAGCATTAGTTATGTGTATGTAGTAGGTACCTGTTACCTATATACTGTCTGGGTCTTGATGTTACTTAGATAATTTCTTATGTAAATAATTTTAGTTCTCTACGTCATGTGTTTTACATATTCTACGCATAACTAATTTAATTCAATGAATTGTGGGAGTATTTTGATAAAACATAACATGTATAAAAAACTAGTTTCCACAACTACAAAACAGAAAAATCGGGGTATACATATACAGATGCAATTCATGAAATAAATGGTAGTTGTGTGTGAAGTATTAGTAACTTAACTAAATAATAATAATATAATTCTGGCACATAAATTATGCCGTGTACACTGCCGTCGAAAGCTTCTCCCAATTGGAGAGGGCGAACAACTCTGCTGTCTCTCCATGAGACAGCAGAGCGGCGTGTACCTGGAAGATCGAGGCCACGATCCAGTCGGCGCGCGGCGAGACAACAGGTATCCCGTATCCAATGTGTGATGGATTATATGGCGGCCAATAGGCCTATTACGCCAAAATTACGTTGAATCGCCGCAAACTTAAGACGTGTCCATCACACACTCAATGAGTTAGTACTGCGTACCACCGTAGCATTGCCTTGACAGGATACGGATGCTAGTGACGGGAAAAAAGTCGCCAGTGAGGCGAGCGTGAAGGCTGGCGAAAAATAATTTGTTCCGCCAAAAACCTTCCCGCCTACTCGAGCCGCCTCAACCTGTTGTCGAAAATCCGCCGACTGTAGATCGGGTGGAAAATTTCTGGAAGGCGCTGTACGAGCAGAAGCCCCCACTCCAAAGAGACACTCCAGCCCTAGCACACTTTGAAGACTTCTGCGAAGATCTTCAGCGACCAGAACAAGTGTGCCGTCTGATAATCCCTGAAGAGATTCGAAAAGCTC